>CM062816.1:695059286-695381786 GCA_031772625.1 Pinus tabuliformis | reverse complement strand
AGGCCCTAAAATCCTAATCTTGTTGGTGTAATTGACTAAAACAAAAAGTTCTAGTGAATTTTAGTTAGCGCTTGATTTTATTAGGTTGTTCTTTAAGTCACAAGGTAATGGAAGTGAAATTAGTGGTGTTTTTTGATGCAAAAGAAATTAATAAAAACTTAACTACATGCACATGCACTTTTTCGTTTTTCGATGAAGAGCAATTTCTATAGGGTTCAGAGGTACTTCTAATAAAACAAATTTTTCTTTTCTTTTCGTTAATTCACACTTCACACTCCCAAAAGCTAACAAAGCTATGTATGCCTAAAAAGGGGATGCAAATCTATCCTAATGCAACAAATATATGCGGATGCAAGATTTAAAACTACTCTAAAAAATGAAAGTTGCTTGCTTATCAAACTTTATCTTGCCACTTACAATGTCTAGATGGAATATGAGATGCTACCATTCATTTCGTCTAAACACTAAAAACAAGTTCTAAGACAAACATAAAGCACTTTCACTTCACTAAAAGGAAACCAAATGAAAAGCAAGTTCAAGAAAGCAAAACTAAGATTTTCAAAATATTTTCTTCAAAGCAACAAACAAAAAAGTCTTTTCAAAAAAATGCTCTCAACAACACTGAAACTTGTGATTGAAGAATAGGCAATTAAACACTTTTGCGAATCAACACCACACAACGGATGAAAACTCAACAAAAATAAATGTGTTTGCAATCGCTCTTAACAATCAAAAGCAGCAATGAAAGCTTTGGCAATGAAAACCAAAAAGATCAAAAAGACAAATTCCAAGAAAGTGTCAATCAACAATTTTGACGAAACAAAGAAGTGGATGGTCACAAAAAGCGATTTTGTCAAGCAAACAAAAGGTCACCAAAAGCAAGATTAACACAAAAATTGTGATCAATCTTCCTACCCTGATGAAACATAGCAGCCAAGATTCCTAGCAAGAAATCTTGTGTGATTTAGCAAAAAACGATGACGCTTGCAATCAACAAAAAACAAGACCAATACTCCTTATAATCAGAGAGAATTCAGAACAAGATGCTCATTGTAAAACAAATAACTGATACTAGAAAATGACTATTTCAGACTGACTCAAACCACCAGACAAACCTTCAGAGACTAAAAAGATTTATAAATCTTGAAAATTGCAATATATACGCGACTGTACTGAAGTACAAATTGCATGTATATGCGACTGTATCTGAGGAAACCTGCGTAAACGTGGGTTAACTCAAAGAAACAAGCGTATATACGCCTCTGTATCTAAGAAAAACAACGTATATGAAAAGCTTCAAGAAAAATAAAAAAAAAACAAACTGAAGAAACTGGCAAAGCTTAAAGTTCAAGAACATACCAGACAGTAACAGCAAGCAGACAAGGCAGTTGAGCCCAGATTGGCTCGAAAAACACCCAAACTAGGAACAACAAGAATGTTGTCCCCATTGGAGTTTCCAATTCTGATAGAGGGAAATGTTCCCCTAGGGCTTTTTGGGTTGAAACCCTAGCATACTGAAAGTTATTTATTCAAAGAAACATGCATTCACACAGCCATTATGCTATTGTAAGCAAATTCTATGATAAGGGTACGTACCTTTGGTCCTATGTTTGAGAAGGCCCTTAGGGTCCAAACCCTTCTTGGAGTTCCCTTCTTCTCTTTTGTCCTGCAAAACAACCAATTCAAAGAACACAACAGTATATGGACAAAAAATTATAAAGAAACCATCTTCATGTTATAAAGAAAGATAGTTAGTTATGAAATCCAAACAACCATTCACATATGAATTCTAAACATGAATATCATTAACATAAAGAAGATTCATTTCGGGAACCAAGACATGTGTTTCTTTTATTATAGACAAATAAAGTACATAAAAGGAATATTTTCACCTGAGTCACCTTCAGCAGGCTCCAAGCAAAGCTTCCTTTCGGATCCGTTCCAGCCTCAAGCCTCTAACAAACTCCTTCCATGACTCTCTCCATGATGTCATAAATGGTGGATGAACATCAACATGCAAGGAAGCAAAGGTTTCCTGTACAAAATGGGGGAAGTGCAGAAGGCACAAGGGACATCAGACCCGGTCAAGGGAAAAATCTCAGCATAATAACCTTTCTCTCTCTTCTCTCCTCTCCTTTAGGCCTTCCCTTTGAGGTCTTTTTATACCATCTCCAAAGTAGTTTTTTAGTTAGGAGTTGGTTGGGAACAGTTGGGCCACAGGCACTAACAGGTGATCAGCAGGTAAAACCCACGATCTCCACCCGAAAATAAGGAGTTTTATATTTTTTTAAGTGTTTCAATACATACACGCGGGTTGGATATACACAGACCTGCGTATACACACATTTAACTCAGGGAAATGTCGCGTATAAGGGATAAAACACTGTTTTTTAAATTTTAGGACCAGGTCTGGAAGGAGGGGTTGCCCTAGGCCATGAGTACAGCATCACAAACCATAAGAGTGAGATTTGGAGCTATAACAGCCAATCCTCCCTAGATTTAAGGAAGTCATTGGAGACTTTATTTGTATAAATAATGAGGCCTAGAGCCTCATTAGGATTCATATTTTTTATGTAAGAGCACAAAGAATTTTCGAGTTCAAGACTTGTGGAAGACATTGTTATGTAATTTTTCTGATATGTTAATGAGAATGAGAATTTCCTTGATCCAGCACTGAGTTGATTCAGAGGGTTGAAGCTCTCAGGCTAGGACCCATCCCTAGTAGAAGAGGCTCTTATTCTTGTATTTGTATGCTTACTTGATTTCATACATTAATGGCTGAATTGGTTTTAGCATTATTTCATTGCAAGTAGTTGTGAATATGGATTAGTTTTCTTCAATTTGTGCCTTAATTTAGTTGTAGCTTATAAACATAATGGAATACCAAAAATTTGTTAGTAGGTGGATTTGGCATCACTACTCCCTTCTGGGAACATGGTTTGAGGAAGGAACTCCTATGCAACCCAAAAAGACAGAATTCTGATTTCTCATGGAATTTAGGGTTTTCTACTACTTAGCCCAACATCTTTTCAGTTTCCAAGGATAGGATTCAATTGTTATTTCTGATTTCTTCAACCTTGTATAAGATCTCATAGTGTCTCACAGTATTATACAAATATTTCTATGCATAAACTAGGCAACTAGATAATGAAATTCTGTTTTCTTTAGTTGATTTAAAATCTTCCTTATTTGACATGATTCATGATTAAATGCCAGTGATTGATGCAGTGTAGGAGTTTCAACACCGCAGGGAGATCTCATGGCTAGCAACCTCATCCTAACCTCACCCATCCATGATGATCATTTTTTCCACCACATCCCTCAAACAATTCATACATACATAAGAATAACTTCCTAGATTTGTTGAGCAAATCCAACCATCTTTCAAACTCTGTTTCGAGCTCTGAAGAAGTCTCAGTCACTTCCTTCCCTTATTTCTCCCACCATTCACCTTCCCTAATCCTTACACTACCTTCCAAACCGCTCCTATTTCTCTCAACCAGATCCTGTAGGAATATAGTGGATCCCGTAGGAGCATTAGGACATCTTGTAGGAAGCATTAGGACATCTTATAGGACGACCTGTAGTGGACTATTTTGCGGCCGAATTGTGGAAAAAGAATCCAATAAAATAAGAGAAGACCCCTACTTTCCTCCCAAGCCATCTGTCCTTTCAATGCCATCTCTAACCCACCTGGCACATCGCCAAGAGGATTTAGCATTCACATTTTCACACAAAATGGACAAAAAGGAAAAAAGAGTTATTGTGTTCATTTACATGCACAACTCTAGAATTTTTTTTGTTTCATATTTCATGCCTAGGATAGTAGGATTGCACACATGTTAGCTTAGCATTATTTTGAAGCAAAGCCTCTTAACAGTTAGTTAGATGAATGGTGTGTTTGAGCATTTGATTTCAGTTTTTCCTTACTATAGTAGACAAGATTTTAGTCAGTGAAAATTTCCCTTTTCCTCATTGGTAATCAAGATTGTTCTGAATCAATAGAAGGCTAGTTTGAGAAACCATATTGGTCTATCACCATCCTAGCAGTGAAAAAGAGTTGACCCATCACATCTACTTGTGTATACAACACTGTCACCTCCAAGTTTGTATGAACCCTGGGTTGATAAAGTAAAGTTGATAGCCCCAAGAGTTGCAACATTCTTGCTACAATATTGGTGCTCATCAATCTGTTAGTATTTTTTCCTCAACTACTTGGAAAGCTTTAGGTTCTCCACAACTTGTGCCCATTACCCAAAATCTATTGGCTTTTAAGAGAGGAACGCATCATTCAATAGGGATTCTTCCTAATTTGCATATTACTTTGGATGGAAAGATCGTCTATATCAATGTGATGTTTGTCCAATGCCCTTTGGATTTTAATTTACTCCTTAGTTGTGAGTATGTTTATGCCACAGGAGCTCTTGTTTCTTCTCTCCTTCAAGTAATGTGTTTCCCGCATGAAGGGATAATTGTGACCATTTACCATCTTTCATTCGATGGTCCTAATTTGGCTCCCAATCAACCAACATCCCTAAATGGTCCTTATATTCTAGTGGTATCACCACCGCCATAGGTTAATTATTTGGTCACTTGTTCCATGCTCGCATCTACTGATGATCTAGTCAATGATATAGTGCATCATGTACTGGGGACATTGGAGCCTGATCTTTGCATTAGATTCTTTGACATGTATCCCTTCCAGAGCATGTTTTTACCATCTAATGAGAACCACTTGGAATCTATGGCCTCCTGTGGGCCTTGATCAAGGTTCTTGGAGCATAGTTATTTTTCTTGTGTCAAGCTCCCTAAAAAATGAATCAAGGTTCTTGGAGAAAAGCTCCTTAAAAAATGAAACAAGGTGTTGAAGCAGAGTTCCATTACTTGTGTCAAGCTCATTAAAAAATGAAACAAGATGAGAATAATTCTTTTCTTGTGTCAAGGTCATTATAAAATGAAATAAATCCCATTCCAATTCAAGTCTTTGATTAGATCTTGTAAATTCCTAGTTGAGTCTTTCACTTGATCTCGTAAATGAAACTTCATTCCATCCACCTGTTAGTAACTAGTAGTCTACCTAGGCGAATGAAATGAATCTTGGGGGGCATGTACCTTGAATTGATTCATTATACTGGGGGAATGCAAACTTATCTCAAGAATATTTTTTCTTTGTTTCAAGATTGTGTAAAAAATGAAACTAATCTCAATAATAGTTTGTCTCCATTTTAAGAGTGTGTAAAAGTGAAAACAAATCCAAGCATAGTTTTTTCTCATGCTTCAAGATTGTGAAAAAATGAAACCATCTTCAAGTATCCTCAAGTATAGTTTCCCATGTTTCAAGTTTGTGTAAAAATGAAATCATTTCCAATTTACCTCTCATGATTTCCATTTTTATCAGCCTATTTTTGCTAGATGAGCCTTAGTTTTCTCATTCCATCGTTACCATCTCTTTAGTTGATGATACAATTTCACTTGGTTACTTTACCCTTGTTTGAGGAACCACTGTGATGAGTGGTCTTATTAGTCACCCTGTTGACCTTTACATGTTTTAAGTAGTTCCATCATCACAAAAACTAGTTGCTATCCTTTTATACCACTCATTCCTCTAGGTGGAGTCCTCTTTCAACTCCTTTCAAACTCCAAGAATATGAAAATATTGTGGAGCACTTGTATTTTCAAACTCGTAAAAGTAAATGAAAAGACGCCTTCTCGGTATAAGTTTAACCCCTTTTTGGACCTAGTTAGATTAGCTATGAAAAATGATGACCTTAGTCGAACATTTCTAATAGGTTCTCTTGAGTATTTCCTTTTACCGTTTTGGACTTAACAGAATATCTACGAAAAGGGACATCTAAATTTTTCTTTTCACATCTTTTTCAAACTGTATAAACATGAAAAATATGTCGAGTTACCACTTTGCGGACTTGTAAAAATTGAACGATGAAGGACTTATCACCATGACGAAACCAAGTTACTCATTCCTAAGGCTTGTAAAAAATACTAGGATGGATTCATCTGAAGGATGAACTTATATGACAAGAATATGGTATCCTCTTCAAGCTTGTGATTAAAAATAAAGAGGCACTCACTAGAAATAGTGGGGAAAAATGGAAGGAAACATATATACTGTATTTTGTATAAAAGGAAGCATGTCTCTCTTGAACATGACACTTATCTATATCTCATGTTGGGTTTGTGTTACCCTCACTTTGTCACTTAGATTACCAAGTTTGGGAAATCCATTTTCCTCTCATTTGATTATATCCTATTGTCACCATTACCTCTGATCCTATTTTGAGTCAAATCCTACCAAATTTCGGGGTCAGGTCATTAATATGTTCAAGAGAAGTCCCATCTACAAATTCAAAACACTTATACCATGTTTGACATTTTATGCAGCAATCCTGAATCACTCTTGCCAACTCTACAAAATACTATGTTTCGTGTAGATCATGTGGGAAACATTATGGTCCTCCTTCGACAGATCACCTCCTGTCAACTTAGACTCATTATCTGGGAAGCTAATCTAAGAACTCCCTTTCAGTACCTCGGAGCTTGCATGCTTCCATAGTAGGTTCTTTACATTCAACGATATGTTCACACCATTGGCCTTCAGTCAATTGATTCTGTGAGTGTTCGACTTCAACTTCATTGTTAACACTCATGGATTGTGCTATTTTACCTTAAGAGTCATTGTCATCATTGGTGGTTTCTCTCATGCCTATTAATGGTCAACATCATTGACCAGTAATCAAGTGGTTTATATCATGTTCAACTTCAACCCATTTATTCACATAATGAGATTCATACTTTGGTTCGATTGAGACAGAGATGAAGACCCTGGGTTTCATTTAATAAATCCAGGTTGCGTGGAGTTATTAAGTATTCATTATCGTAGACATGATCCTTGATATACTAATGGCTATGCCCATGGCGTGGATCCATGTATTGTTAGATGCTTACATGATAAGCATACTTACATCAAAGATGTTAGATATATTATATTATGTGTGATTTGCAAGTCTCTTGATGGTGGTTCTATGATTGCTTTCCTTTGCTTGTAAATCATTTTAGTCATCACTTCTCATTTTGAATTCATGCTTTAGGGGACATCTATTATATAGTATTTTGTCACACTCCTAGTATTGTATCTTGAAGTGTTGCACTTTATGTTGTCAATGCCACAAGTGTTACAAAATGATGAAAATTGTCACAAAAAATGTATTCACCATGAAACATGTTTAGAACACCCGTAAAGAAAAGGAAGAAAATTTGCCTTGAAATCCTTTTGAATAGATTTTCAAAAACCTTGTTTTGCAAGACCAATGCTACTTTTATTAGGTACATTCATGCTAGCAACCTTTTTCATAACTGGTGACTGGTGCTGCCAGCACTACTTTTACTAGGAAAATCTTCCTTGGTCCTTTTTAGGTAGCTTTTCCCAAAATGGAGGAGAAATTTTGCTTACTACAAAGCTCGAGAACAACAATGTGGTTTCAGGTAGATGAGGATTGGAATGATACCTCCCATTCTTGGCCCTAGATGTCTGCCTTGAAATGTGGAACTCCTCCCTCTTTTCAAGGATCCTCAACTCCCTTTCCTTCCCTATAAATTAGATCCATACAATCCATTAACGGTTGTCTTATGATTGTTTTCGTTCCTAGTATTGAATTATGCCCAATTGTTCCCCATTTTTCTAAAGAGAAAGGACTTATTGAGGGTTAAGGCTAGGACTTGGAAACTAACCTAAAGGAGGCTTCAAACATCAAGGGTTAAGTGGTTGTAATTCTCCCTTTACGATCTATTAATGATACATTATGTGTTTTCTTTCCATAAATGTGTCAATTATTGCTCATTTAGTGTAACACTCCTTGATCTATTACATGGTTTATATTGGAATGAATTTTTCTATGTATCTGTTTTTTGTCTCCACATGATCTTCCTTGCAGGTACTCATAGAAGATTGAGCTAGGAGAAAAAAAGAATCAAGGACAACACCAAGGGATGTTAGCATCAAAGTGAGGTAGGTCATCTATCATCTGTGTGTTTTCTGGTATAAACTAGGAAATTTTAGATATATTTTTCTTTGTTTATTGCTAGATTCTCCCATAGGACTAGAGCTATCGTTTCTGTCCATAAAAAAGGATTTCATACACAACAGTCGTCCTAAAGCCTATCTTAAGTGTCACACTTGTTGTATCCTATCTTGAGGCAATCACATGGAGGGAAATTCTTTGTTCATGTGTTTCAATGATCTATGTTGTTATGTTGTCAAAGTATGTTAAGTGTGTGATCACAATCAAGGTTCATCATAGTTCATTACTTATCCCACACTTATCCATTTTTAGAAAACCTTCCCGCTCGAGTAACTTAGCTTCACCACGCCCCAATTGAACTACACACTACATAGTCTCATCCCTCTAGGTTGTGACCTTGCTAATTGAAACTATGAAATGCATAGTTCATGTTCCCCAGGACTGCTTCTCTGTGCAATTCCTGTGACCAAATCCTGACCTTGACCCCCAAAATTGCACAGTTATGTCCCACAACCTGACATGAAATGTGCACTTTGCATCTTCAACCCCCAATATTTTCCCTTGGATACTAGAACTTTGTAATTCATAGAATCCCAACCTCCCTTGACAACCAAAACTACACAGTTGGCGCTTCTAATGTCTTTTTCATTAGCCTGACTCCATTGCCTCTAGAAACTGTGCAGTCTTGTCCTTCAAGCCTCCTTGAGCTGCACACTGTGCATTTTGAGAACTCAAGCTCTCCCCTTGGATGCCAGAAATCCGAAATGATAACTCAATGAGCCCCTCTCCCCAACCTGTCACTTGTCTCAGGCTCGGTTGATGGATCAGAATGCATCATTTAGGACTAGGGGGTTTTCAGATTGATGTCATCCTGTCATGAGTGAATTGCAGGGACAAGTACACTATCATGTCATGAAAAGACGATGGAGAAGGAGAAGAAGGAGGGAAGCATGCATAAATATTCTCCTATAGTTGAACTCACAAGTTGATCAATCAAGATAAAATGAAGGGACATATGTTTCCATCCACCATCCAAGAGTAAATATCATTGAAGATTCCACATCACAAAGGCATGCGGAGATGAAGAGAAAGCACATCCATGAGGACATCTAGAACTTAGTAGCAACATTGACATGACATTGCCACATCGTTCAAGTGGTTCATAACAATAGTTCCATGTGATGTCTTGTCATGAGTTCTTATATGCCACATCATCATTGTGGACCATGTATATTGCATTCATTATAAAGTGTAATTCCAAAGGCACAAATGTAATATGGAGAGTCATGTAAGTTGAAAAGTCATAGGAAGTCAAGTAGTCATGAGTGTAGTCAAAGAGTCACAAGGAGGGGAAGCAACACCCCTTGGTTGTATATATTCCCTCATTGTATGATCAAAGGAATTTTCACCTTGGCTCCTCCCACAGTGCATTAGAGAGATAAGATAGTTCTTTGAGGAGCAATGAGTGGTGCTAATTTTCAACAAATAGAGCCAGTGATGTACATTGTAAACATGCATCTTGGAAATTTTCTTAATGATAGAAGCCTTCAAGGTAAGCACATTCTTCATGCATGTATTATGAATGTTTATAGGGCTATTCTGTAGATGTTTGTATTTCATGTTTTCTTTGACATGTGCTAAGATAGTTAAACTATTTTAGTACTTAGCTTATTGATAATGTGTTTTAATAGTTTTTATTGTTGTCCCATCCTTGTGAACTAGTCTACAAGGTATTCGACATATATTTCTTCATTTGTTGGTTGTAATGAACGTCACATCCCTTGTGGACTATTCCACTTGATGTTAGAGAGATCCTTCTGGTTCATGTGTGTCTCTTCTTGGGTGGTAGTACTACCTCTCACTAAGAGGCTCACTTTTCTCCCCGCTTTGTAGTAGAAGAACCTTGACACATTTACAACTAAACACTCACCAGGCACACCTCCTCACTTTTCAAAGACACCATTGCAATCCTCTCTCATGCTAACAATTAGAGCCAAGGCATATCTTTGAGATATCTAGGAACCGGGCTGATATTTCGGATGGTGCTCCTACACCAAATGGTTTTAGGTCTAATTGGGACCTCACATCGGGAAGACCCCTTAGTTGAGTGATTTCCAGCACCATGAACATTGGCATTAAAAGGAGGTCCAGATGACAAGCTGAACGCATCTAATATGGTTTAAACCTCTTATTTAAAATGGCTCAAACACGAATCTTACTCCCAAGGTGCTTCTCCTATTTTTCCCTTTATCAATTCTCGATCCCCGATGAGCCTCTTGATTATTTGTCTCAGTTAAAGTTTGATGGTGAAGATGAAACATCCATAACCCAACACATTTCTAATTTTCTTAGATTTTGTGACTATTACAATATCAACGGTGAGTAGTTTTATTGTGTGCTTTTCTTCCTCACCCTTGAAGGTCATGTTAATTGGTGGTGCCATACCTTGCCACCTAATTTCGTAATTCCCTTCTTCATTTCCTCACAGATCTTCATCATGCCTTTGATAGGTATAATTACTGAGATGTTTGTAAAAGAATCAATCTCTTAAGAATGAAGACTAATGAGTCAATTGAGGATTTTTCTAGTCAATTCCTTCACCTTTGTTATGAAATTCTTGAGAAAGACATGAATCGAGACTTCTTAAAGCAAGATTTTGAGCGCTTGGCTCTTATCACTTCACACAGTGAACCTAAACCCCCTGATTTTCAGAGGAGAAATCTACGAGCCCTTTCGTTTCTTATCGTCCTACTTTTCCAATCACCATGCGAGCGCTTCCTTGCAAAGTTTGTAAAGTTGGGAAATTTGCAAATCAAATTCCTAATCCATATTCTCATTCTTCTTTCTCTTTTCATTATTCAAATTCAATGGAGGAAATTCCATACTAGCTCATGAAGCCTATGGCGAAGAATAAATCCTCGATTATATAAGATGTTGTCACTGGTGATAGTTCTAGTCTCGAATCTGATCTGGATTTTCGTTATCCTATATCATGTACATGCCATGATTCTTTGTACCATGTCTTGCTCAATCAAACTCCTCCACCAGCTAGTTTTTCACACTCTCTTGATTTTCATGATACTGGTCCAAATTGTGATTAGGTACAAGATAGTCACATTATGCAGGTAGAAGAGAAGGAAGGTGGAGATGGTTTCAATATTTCCTCTCCTTTTTAGAGTCATCCATGTTAAAATAACGTGCTTCTATTCTTGGATGATTCTTAATCCACTAACCTTAGTAGTCAATCAAATGGAATGAATTCTTTCGATCAATTGGTAACCTTGGGCAATAATCATCCCAATGATGATGACATTTTTTTTATGTATGTGGTCATGAATGCCTAGGTGTAACAACTGGTATTTTCGTTTCTCATGAAAATTTTACTTTAGATCCAAAATATGATTCAGTCAAAGGATATGTTCTCATCGTAACTTCCTCTTCATCTCACCATTTCCTTTTCTGTACTGTCTACAATGCATCTACGAGTGATGGAGATACTCTATGATCTTTATTTTTTTCATTTGATAGTTAACCTCTGAATTGGTATAAGTTTGTGAGATTATCCATGATGAAAATGAAAAAAATAAAATATTTGAGTACTCTTCCCATCCCTCATTATCTCTTCTTTTACATGAATATAACACTTCAAGTCAGCTTGCTCACAAAAATTCCCCGATTCATTCATCCTTGTATTTGCGATCAAAAGAATCTATCAACTTGAGTAATTTGGTTGTTGAAGTTGAAAAATCTAGTCAAACTAGTGAAATAGATGGCTACCACATGGTGATTAGTGGGCTTATTGAAACATGTAGTACAAACCACCTTCACACCATGAAAAATCTGGTACAATCTTCAAAATGTGATTTTACAATTCTAGAAAGTTTCAAGACCTGCTACAGAGTTGAGGCACTTCAACTTCCGTTGATGGTTATGTTAGGATCATGCGACTTTGGTAAGCCCCCTGAACTAAGTAAGATATGGTTTCTCTCGCATGATCCTTCTCTTTCCACAATTTCAGTCTATGAAAAATTCTTTTTAATAATTTTCTAGTACCTCAGATGTGATCTTTCAAATTCCCAAGTTTTACCTCCGACCAAATTCATGAATCTTTTCAGTTCATCCATCGTCATGCAAATCTCTCCCAGAAAACACAGGTTTGAAATGTGTATCTCTCATAGAGTCATGGAATTGTGAAGTTTATCATTCCAAATACCATCTTTGGCTAAAGAAATCACACCTATCGGGTTCATTTCATGATGAGCATCTCTTGGGTTTCCTTGTGAGTATCATATCACAAATTTTTCTCTTCATTGCACCTGAGATCCTCTTGAGTAATAATGAATGCATGAGTTATCATACGAAACAAGTTCTTCTATGTTCACCATTCCCTAACTAGTTTCATGTATTTCTTGTGATGAAATCACTTTTAAATTATTTTCATGATTATGGTTCCTGCATAGTTTATCATCAATTATAGGAAAATAGTGTCACATTTGGCTTGCGAGTAACTTGGTTTGATTGTCTAGGGAATTTGTAGAACTATTCAAATTAATTTATCTTCCATAATTCAAAATAGGAATTTGATGCTTTAATCATCTCATCCGATCATTATTCCATCTTTGATGACTTTCATTCATGTTATTAGTTTCCCACCAGTATATCCAATGGCAATCGTTTTACATCCTTCGATCTTCATCGTTTAACATCTTATTATTCAGATTTTTGTCAAGCAGTTGAGGCACTTTAGTCTCTACTGATGGTTATGTTAGGCCCTCGCCATCTCGATATGACTATTGAATAATATTATATCTATTTTCCTTCACATGATTATCGTTATAATCCCATGCCTCTAATTGAAAATACATCTTTTCAAAGATTTCGAGGTTTTCAAGTTGATCATCATGTATTTTATGATCAAATCGCTGAATGGTTCACTAGTACAAAATCATATATTAGTGACTGGGTGACTAAAAAAGTTAGTCACCACAATTATTTCAAGCAATTACTACTAAATTTGAGAAATTTTAAGTGACCCAACTAAAAAAGACTAACTTAAATGACTAATTTAGTCTAGGGATAAAATATATGAATAGCTAATAAGTGAAAAAATAAAAAATGATTAATTTAAACACCTCCTATATTCCAATAATAAAAATATGACCAACTAACAAATACAACAAGTATATGAATTAGTCATTTATGTTACTCATTTTTAATTGTGTCACTCTGACAATGGAAAACCACAATTTTGATATTGAAGTGTATATTTCACTAAATTTTAACATTTCACATTGGGGGGTTCTTTGAATCCATTTGTAGTGTTAAAATTTGACAAAGGGATCTTTGTATCCATCTACAGTATTAAAATTTAGTGGCCCCTCTAAATCTCTTTGCAATGTTAAAGTTTATGTATATGGATTCAACGACACCCTTAAAGGGGTTTATGAATCCTTCTATAATGTTAAAATTATAACAATTTTATACAATATAGAGTATACATTTACAATATATAATGGTTTTATACTCCCTTTGGAAGGACGAATAAGAAAGAGAGTTTGAAACTGATATAAAAGGATTTTAAGGGTTAATAGGAATTTGTTCCTCACATCTTAGAGAGACGACACACTATTTGTTGTGGGGATTTTTAGGTGTTATTACATAACGTGGTTTATTATTCCACTAGATTCATAGAGACAAAGATTTTATTAATTAGAATTCAAAATATGTTAATTTAAACTCGGACAAATAATATAAATCTAGATTACTCTAAACCCATATTATTCTATAAATAATTATATAGATATGCATTACAAAAATGTGCACAAATTATAATCATGCATTCACATTCTTAGAATATGCACACACTATTATTAAAAAGCCATACATACTAACAATTCTTGGGGTTCTTTATGTAGAAGAACATGCTATCGTTTCCATATCCGGATATGCCTTAGAGAGTATCTATGTGGTTGTTTGAGGGTTACTTCATGTTCCTTGAACTCTAGAAGCTTTATTTAGCACCTAAGGTTATCTTTTATCCTCACCTCGAGAAAGTACATTCCCCAAGGCCCATTCTTATCATATAAACCATACCAATGGTGAAAACGATCCCCCACAGAGGTGAAATATCCAACAGAGAGGCTAAATATCCCCTAGAAATGTCTTGTGTGGTAATTCAAATACTTTTTCAAGAGGATTGATTAAGGAAATATTAAAATATTATATAAGCACCTTATGATCCTTTCTTGACCATGGTTAAGACCCCAAGTGCCATACATGGTGCAAAAAATCTCCTAATGATATTGAGGGTAACCTTAGAGTCACAAAGACTTAAGTATGGCACACAAAACCTTCAAATAACACCCATAACACACGTAAGGATAGATATATCTTAGATAGGATACATTCGTGGTTTTAGGCCATATTCACGTCCATTGAGCTATAGAAGTTTTGTTTAGGAACTAAGGATCTTTTTTCCTTCACTATCCATCATAGAACCGACCATAAAACCCATTTTTATTGTGTCAAACATACTAATTGTTCCCATATTCCCATTCTAATATCTTTTTGATGGACATTAAACATGAGAAAGAATTTTGTTAAGCCTAAGTCCCTATTTCATTCCATCGCCAAGATATAAGAACTAACTCCCATATATGATGTGCAAAATCCCCTAATGGAACCCTTATCCTAAATGGGGGCCTAAAATCCCTCAATGAGGATTTATATTGTTCTTTATGGTATTTGACATGTAGTGTAAGCCAAAGAAGCTTCATTTTGGGCTTGAGGCCATTATTTTCATCCCTTTTCCATGGTTCAAGCCTAAGACCTATTCTTACTATGTAAAAAATACTAATGGCACTAGAGATCCCCTATATAGGCCTATAAAGATCCCCTATATATGTCATGCATGGTTCTTTGAGAACTACTTCACAAAGATTAATCATCAAAGATTCAAATAAGTGTAAGCCCCTTATGTTCCTATTTTGATAAATCCTACACTTATAAACATCATAAGTGATTTCAAAGTCTCATAATTTCATTAAGGTTCAATGATAAGGCTCTAAGACCCAATCGTGGTGTGAAAAACCTTTGAATGGTAGAAACATCCCTCTTAGAGGCCAAATAATATCCCTTAGAGAATATAATTGATGTGGTGATTTGAAGCCTTTTTAGTGGCCACTGATTATTTAGGACTTAAGTCCCTTTTTTTAATTTGCTTCCTTGGCCATAGTAAAGGCCATGAGACCCATTCTTATCATTAGTACAAAATGTCTAATTAATTACTAAAAAATAAACTAAATTTGCATATAAATGACCATTTTTTAGTCGATGAGTAGTAGTAGCTAATTTATAGTAACTTATAACGGAACCAAATTTTAGTCATTTTTAGCTTAGTCATTAATTGGCTTCCTCAATTTTACCATCTAGTAGTATATTTAATCATAAATTTGGCCATAAATTTTTCATAGGTTTAGTCATTAATTGTTGCAATTAATAACCAAATATACAACAAAACATATTACTAGATGAATCCTCGAGAAAACCAATTAATGAACAAAGAAATATGACCAAAATATTGGTTGTGTTATAAGATATTGTAAATTAGCTATTAATAGTCATATATGTGCAAATTTAGTCATCATTTGAAACCAATTAATGACCAAAGAAACATAACTACATTTTAGTCGTGTTATAAGGTACTATAAATTAACTACTAATAGGCATATATATGCAAAATTTAGTCATCATTTTAATAAAAAGAATATTTACAGTAGTGATTTACCCTTTTTTTTTGTATTTTCATATTCATTATATAAATGACTGATTTAGCAGTTTCTATTCATTTCATTTAATTTCATTCATAAACATTATAAACAACTAATTTAGTCATATATCCATTTTATTCATGTTCATTACTAATTAATATAAACTACTAATTTAGTAGTTTTATATTGATTTTATATATTCATTATTAATCAGCATAAATTAATTAGTATGATTTTGCGACTAAATTTTAAAAAAGTGTCATACAATGCGCATGTTTATGTAATATGGTAACACAAAGTTACATATGTTAGTTACAAGACTAAATAATGTCAAGTGCCAATAAAAATAATTTCAACCATCTAAATTTTATTATATAAAATATAAAGTGTTACAATATGAGTTTCCAACTTAATATCAGTTGGACTACAATTTACACATGAAATATTGTTTCATCATTTCAAAATATTATCATTGTGTTGCCAAAGAATCACAAGTGAATTCACCAACTCTAAAGGCTTGATCACCAGTGTCTATGAGTGTGTCTTATGCAAGATATTGGCTCTAAGGGTATCACTAGATAGATTCTCTTCTCTCTCTCATTTTGCATTTGTCACTCCAATGTTATTGTTCTCCTCTTTCTTCAATTGCTGCTTCTTACCATCAATATTGGGTTCCTCTCCTAAAAATGAAAGAAGATACAATGTAGAGTATAAGACATGAAGGATGACAAATACTCACTAGTACAAAATGGTTAATTAGTTACTAAAAAAATGACTAAAATTTGCATATAAACGACTATTTTTCGGTCAGTGACCAATAGTAGCTAATTTACAGTATCCTATAATGTGACCAACTTTTAGTCATTTTTTTTTTGTAAGTGTAGGTAGTGCCTTTCTTTTCTATTTATGATAAACAAGGAGACTAGATACATCGTTTTGGTGGCCTCAACCTACCCCGAAGGGAAACTAGGTTTGTTGGCCACCTTAGTTTGCTATAAGCATTCCAAAAACAAAATTTAACAAGTCTTTCCATACTGGCTATATGCACTATACAACTGAAACTACCTATTAAGCTACTAACATGCATAAAACTATGAAAATAAGAAGTTCAAAAAACCACATAAGAGCCTCAAGAGGATCATTCCTTTCTGGTGCCTGTATTCTGGTCCATGTCCATGGGAGTATCCATTTGTTCCTCCTGACTTGGGTTAGTACGAACCATCCGGGACAGCAGCTGATGCATCTCCTCCAGTTTGTTGTTCTGCCTGATCATTATGACCTGGAAGTTTTTCATTTCTTTCTGCAAATTTGGCATACCGTTTGCGATTTCCGCCATTTCCTTCGCTACCTGTTCTAGTGCCTTTGCCAGGAGGCGTTTTAGTACCCAGTAGATATGTAGAGACTGCCTATACAGAGTCAGCCTTCCCCACATATTCCCTGGATCTCTAATCATTTCCGCCCATTCTTCAGTCTCAGATTCAGACTGTTCCTCCAGCACACTGGTTTCCATGTCTTGGATGATTCGGCGGATATCCTCACTCGTGCCTTCCTGGTAAGCTCTTGCCGCTTCCTGGACTACTGTCAGGGTAGACCTTCTCCCTCTGCTCTGGTTACTTGGGACTTCTGTTGGCCTGCTTCCCTGATTCCCTTGCCTTGGTCGACCTCTGCCTCCACGTCCTCTGCCGCGACCCGGGCGCGCCATCCTGTTTTCTACCCTCTCCTGTTGACAATTATCAATCACAGGTATCAGTTTTTTAAGTTTCTTATCAACGTCTCCCACTACAATTTTCCCTTTGGGAATTCCTCTGCTCCTACTGCAGTCACCGTCATTTTTTTGGGTTTGACGCTGATCACCATTATCTGGATACAAGAGGTGTATAAGGCCCTTTGTCATGCGGATCAACTGGTGGGCTAAGGGCATGATTTTCGAATCCTCTCTTTTAGATTTTGTTATCACTCAGGTTGTCCCTTGGCTCCTTAAGGGATACAGCCGAGGTAACCACAAACCAATCTTTGGGTTGCAGGTCCTAGCCTACTTGTAGTCAGAGAGGGCTCTCTCTTTAAAATTTAGCTTTGTTTTGGGTTGATTTTAGGCTAGTTATGGTGTACATGGTTTTTGTTTTGATTTTGGTGGGAAGGATGATGTTTTCAAGTAGAGTTGGGATGCATAAAGTGAGAAGTTCAAACCATTGGGCATGGAGTCATGGATTAGGGCTTGTTGCTGCCTTTTCTTGGTCACAAGAGGAATACAGAGCAGGATAGCTACACATAGAACAATATCAGGCTGGAAAAAAGATGGAATGAAGGTCAGAGATGAAAGGCAACTAAGAATCTTTCATTAGCTAACAGAGAGGGAAGGTGAATGAAAGTTTGTCTAGGAGTAGTCAAGAATTCCTAAATAACAGTCATATGTGAAAGAAACAGGGTAAACATGATCATTTAAGTATGCATATTCATAACCATTTCTGAAGAAAACATATAGAAATAACAAGAACTGAGCATAGAGTGCAGTCAAGCAAAGCCTAAGCTATTCTTCTTTCTTGCTATTTAGATGGTAACACAATGGTGGCGTAAACATGTATAAACTGTAAACAGAGGTAAGAAAACACTTATTGAGCCATGTAGTAGCACAAGAATTCCACAGTCACTCTTTGGCCATTAAATAGCACAACAGACAGTTCTTCATCCAAAGCATTCTAGCAGTATTTGATTATAGAGCTCTCAAAGTATACAGTGCAAGTCTAGGATGATGATTATCAACCAACCAACCCCAACCCCAAATATGTTCTGTGGGGCGGTATATATACAAAAATGAGTTACAAAATATCTAGTTGATGAGTTAATAACTCATAACTTCTTTACCAACTCTTGAGGAATAGTAGATGAAAGAGTAAATGATGCAGTAGATATTTATGGTAATAGTTATCCGTTCTGTCAGAGAATTTAGACTTTTGGGATCGACTAAGTCGGCTGAGGCTGTGCTTTTAATTTGCGTTTCTTGGGCCTGCTACCCTGGTGCTTCGCTGAGTCATTGCTTTGTTATCCTGCTCTCGGTATGCATACTTGGTCTTTTTATAAAATTTCCGTAGTCATATCTTGACTCCCTCTGCCTGTTGTCTTTTCTTTAGTTCTCTGTTTCTAGCATTGCCTCTTGCGAATTTTTTGGGTTTTTCAGGTAGCTGAGCAATAGGAAGCTCTCCATTTTGAGTAATTTTTCTTAGCGATTAGTGCTAAGCGCTAATCGCGCATCAAAAACTGCCTACGTTTCTTGATTCAAGCATTCCTTGAAGCGATTCTTGCCCTTTGCGCCTTTTCTGTGATGACGTCAGCATGATGTCATCGACGGGTCCCGGGTACGGCAAGGTGACGTCAGCGGGGGACAGGTGGCAGATGACATGGCAGTAGGGCAGGGTGACGTGGCATAGGACAGAAGGCAGGGTAGGGATGTTGACAGATGAGCTGGCGGTGACACGGAGTAGCGGCGAGTTGACGCAGAGGTGACTTGAGCAGCGACGTGGTGTTGACGTCAGGGGTAGAGAGATGGAAGGCAGTTTGTGGTTTTATCAGACTGCCTTCTGTACAAGGGCGGTATTTGTCAGAGCCCTCCCGATGCAATAAAAGGCGGACACACATCCTTTGTACGACGGCAAAACCGTCGTGCTATCGGATGCTAACTCTCGTGAATCGGGGGCGCCCCGAAATCCACCTGGGCTGTTGGATCTGGGAGAGCGGATCGAAGGGCCGATGAAGCACGGAGCTGGCGGCAGGTTAATGTACGGGGGCCCGCTATATATCAAAGTAATTATGCACCGAAGGGGGGGTCTAAAACCTTGGAAATGTGGATTTTATGGGTTATGGGGTGTTGTGCGGGTATGAATTAATTTAATGTTTGACAAAAACTCTTAAACATTAAACATTTGGAAAATGACTGTGGAGGGGCAAAATTATAGGGTTTTGGTGAGTAGATGAGTAGGTACAGGTTATTAATCCAACCAGCGGTTAGATTAATCCCAGGGTTAGGACAGATGGGTTAATAATAGCCCTAGATGGACTATCATTTCCCAAAACCATATATACATAGCTATAATGCTATAAGGTGGGATATTAAATATATTTTTTGGGGTTTTTTACATAGTTTTTTGTAGTAATAGGGATGGGAAAGTAGTTAGGGAGCTACATAATAGAATTAGGAGTTAATATGAATTTGTGAGGTGAAGTGTAGGGGATAGGCTAAGTTTGTGAACTGAAACTTAGGCATAAGAATAGAAAGGAATGTGGAAGAGTGATTTTAGACAAGAAATGTGGCTTCTTTTCGTTGAAGGAAGTCAAAACTTGACTTGATATTTTACAAAAATGAACGGAAAGTAGGACATGTTGGGCATATCCCAAGGTCCTTCAGGAGTGTTAGTAAGAAACTTTGAAGTGGGGGTGAGAGGGAGTTAGACATGCTTCCATACTTCTGCCGTCAAACAAATGCCTTGACACTTCTGTCATTGATGAGATGAGCTATCCTTTGATAACACAAAACTGATCGAAAACTTGCTTCTGCAACCTCAAACTACCTACCCAGCCTAATACACCTAGCATTTTTTCTCCATTTGATTGGGCACTTAGACTTGCAGACCCTGATTATCTTCTTTTCTTTTGACTGCCCTCCTATCTAAATGTACCCTTATATCTTCCAAGGGCCCAGATTGATCAGTTGGGCTCCTTCATTTCTCTTCCTAGCTACTCATCTGCCAAGCTTAAGCTGTTTGGACAGATATTCATTCTCTATCTTCTAAAACAAGTAATTTAAACCTAGGGAAGCCAAGATTAAGCTGTTTGGCTTTCCATTAACTGTAAAACTCTTCAAAAATGGTATGATTCTTCAAAATGGAACTTCTTGGAAATATGGAACCTTGCAGCATGAAAAGATGACATATTTGGCATGTAAAACAGTCAATCATGAAATATGAAACCTATTGCAATAGGAGGCTAACTGTGGCTCCACTTGGGGATGGTTTGTCAAGATGAAATGCCAAGAACAACAGGTCAGAATGCCTTGATCTTCAATTGTTGCTGTAAACTGAAATTCTCCTTCTTTTCAATGCCTTTGATTGAATTCTTATAAGCTGATATGCAGTATCCTTTTGAGCTAAATTGCCGAAAAAATACAGCTCTACTTCTTGCCTTTTGGGTGCTTGTAAACATATTGAAATCTTCTTGAGCACTTCTTTGGAATTATTTCAAAAACGGAGATCTGAAATAGAGCTTTCTTTGATCTTTCCTTCAAAATTTGCTGCATTGTTCCCTCTTATTGTCCTGCTATAAGAAAAAGTGCTCCAAATACAAATATTAATGTACAGATAGTATACAAAGTTGTGTTGCGTTCAACAAAAGGGATCATGATAGTGCTTTAGCATTTGGCCATTGACAGGGCATTCTTCAGCTATGCTGCCATCCAAACTCTTCAGAAAATATGTGTTGTTGCCTTGAACAGCAGAAATAATAAAGGGGCCTTTCCATAGGAAATCAAACTTGCCATGCTTTCCTTTGTCCTCTCTTCTTGAATCCCATCTTAAGACTTTGTTGCCTATGTAGAAATCTTCAGCCTTGGTTCTTTTGTCAAACATTTTCTTGAGCTTCTCTTGTAAAATCTGAGCTCTGTCGTACACTTTCTCTCTTGTTTGCTGCAAATGGATGGTTTGGTTTATTCTTCTTTGGAGATCATTTGGCTCTTCTTGAATCTCTTGTAGCAATTTGATAACAGGGATTCCCAAAGAAGAGGGGAACTTGGCCTCCATGCCATAGACTAACTCGTATGGGCTCATCCCAATGGATCTCTTGGTTGACAATCTGCCTACCCATAGGGCATTTACAAGCTTTTTGTGTCAGTTCTTCTTGTTCTCCTCCAAGACTTTCTTAATGATGTTAATCAGACTCTTGTTGGATGATTCGGCCAAGCCATTACCCTGAGGGTAATAGGCTGTGGAGTGACCTAAGGTAATGTGGAATTTGTGGCAAGAACTAATCATTTTCTTGGATTTGAAGGCAGCAGAGTTATCTGTAATGATCTTCTCAGGACAGCCAAATCTAGACAAAATGTTGGTTTCAAGGAATTGGATGATGGTGGAGTCATTTGCTTGCGTACATGGGATGGCTTCAATCCACTTGGTAAAGTAATCTGTGGCTGTTAGAATCCACTTATGCTGGCCAGAAGAGGATGGATGGATTTCTCCAATGAAGTCAAGACCCCATTGTTGAAAAGGCTTCTCGGTTGAAATGGGCTTAAGGGGCAAGGGCAGAAGCTTTCTTTTGCCTTCAAAGATTTGGCATTTGTGGCATGAAACAACAAACTTTCTCACATCAGCAAACAAAGAGGGCCAATAGAAACCAGCCCTTAGTATCTTATCAGCAGTGGACTTCCAATATAAGTGCCCTCCACAGTCCCCTGCATGAAATTCTTTCATGACACTGTCAGTTTCATTCATAGTTAGACAATTCAGCAATATTCCTTCATGATTTTTCCAAAACAGGGCACTATCTAAGACACAAAACTTTGATGCTTTCATCTTTAAAAATCTCTTTTTGGTTCTAGAAAACCCTGGAGGAGCACACAGGTTTAACAATATCAAACATATATCAGCATACCACGGGGATTGCAAAAAGGCCTGATTGATCTGTGGAGTCGCCAGCTCTTGTTCATTGTCCAGTTGATTAATGTCTAAGGCTTGAAAATTAGTTTCGGACATCAGTTTGGCTAAACCTTGTCCCTTTATCAGCTTGGTTGGTTTTATCTCAATGTCATACTCAAGGATATTGGCAATCCATTTGCCTCTTTTGCCTTCTATGCTCTCTTGAGTTAATATGTCTTTTACAACAACATTTGGCACATAAGTAATCACATGTGAATATAAAATGTAAATTCTGAAATCTTTGATTGCTTTAACAAGGGCATATGCTTGCTTCTCCATGATTTGGTACTTCAAGGGTGCATCTCTAAGGGCTCAGCTGAAAAATGCAATTGGATTTTCATTTCCCTGATCATCTTTCTGCAAAAGGACAGTAGCAATGGTGTGTTCAGATGCAAATGAGAAAATGATGAAATCCTTATCAAATTGAGGACTTGTGAGGACTGGGGCTTGGGTTAAGGCAGATTTTATGCCATCAAAGGCTTGCTTGGCCTCTAAAGTCCATTTTACCTTAGAATCCTTCTTTAACATGCTATTTAGCATTCTTATCAGCTCGGCCAAGTTTGGGATAAATCTCCTTAGGAAATTGATCTTTCCTAGGAATGCTTGCAATTCTTTGATGTTTCTCAGATAAGGGATTTGCAAAATGGCTTGGATTCTTTCCGGATCTATTCTAATTCCATCTTTTGAAATGATATGGCCTAGAAATTTGCCTTCTTCTAGGCCGAAGAGAGATTTCTTAGGATTTAAGGAAATGCCATATTTCCTACAGATTAGGAACACTTGCCTTAGGTGTTTAAGGTGCTCTTGATCAGATTCTGAGAAAGGAGTAAGGTCATCAAGGTAAACCACTAGGAAATCATGGATTTCCTTGGCAAATGCAATGTCCATGGCCCTTTGAAAGGTAGCACCTGCATTCTTTAGTCCAAAAGGCATTTTCACATATTTAAAGGTTATCCACGGTGTTGTAAAGGCTGTCTTGTCTTGGTCATCGGGGATAACAAGTATTTGATTAAAACCTGAAAAGCCATCTAGCAAAGAAATTCTTGAAGATCTCACTACTCTTTGTAGAATGTGGTCCATTTTTGGCAGTGGGTAGTGATCTTTAAGGGAGACTTGGTTCAAATTTCTTAAGTCCACACATAGTCTAATCTCCCCTGTTTTCTTCCTTGTGGGAATAAGATTGGATACCCATTCTGAAAATCTAACGGGTGCTATGATACCAGCCTCAAATAGTCTTTTCACTTCTTTCTCGATCAAAGGGAGAAGCACAGGATTGATTCTCCTTAGTTTCTGTTTGAAGGGCTTTTGATTTGGCTTTAAGGGAATGGTATGTTGAATAACATAGGTGTCATAGGACTTAAGGTCCTCATAACTCCAGGAAAATACATCTTGAAACTCTTTAAATAAATCAACATATTTTGGTTTTTGATCGGGAGGCAAAGACTTGGACAGTTTAATCATTTTGGGCTTCTCTGCTGTCCCAATATTATAGTCTTCCACAGTAGCGTTTAAGGGCTGCATCATTGGCCTTTTGGGGACATCATTTGAATCAAATATGTCTTCTAATGGAGTGAGGCCAGCAGGTAGAAAATTGTGTTTTAAATCAATCACTTCGGCCTCTGCTTTAGCTATTTCATCTAAATGCATTTGCTTCATCTCTTGCATGTTTTTCTCATAAAAAATGGTTGGGTGTAGCATTTGATTTGCTGCTTCAGCTGTTATAGTTTGCTCATTTTGGCTCATTTGCTGTTCTAGGTCATCCATGGCATCTTCATTAATGTTTAAGCTTGAGAATTCTTGCTGTAAGGTAAGAAAATTGTTGATTTGAGCATCATCGTCAAACACTTGCCAATCTTTGATATTGTTAGGGATAGCAGGCCTGTGCTTTATCTCAGTAGTAAAGTGGTGATTGGGCTCAAAGGGAAGCTTGCAAGTGCTAGCAAAAGTAGCTAGACTATGAGCATGCATGTTATGGCTTCTAGAACTCTTAGCAAGCTTGGATTCGGTGAAGGAATTGAGTATTTTTGTGGTAGCAGACCTATAAGCTCTTAGCCTATTGTCATTAGTAACAAAGTTACCTTTCATCTGTTGAATGATCAAATCGGAGTCACCTAGAATGGACACTTTTGCAGCTCCTAGAGCTTTGAGCAGTTTAAGGCCTAAAAGGAGAGCCTCATACTCTGCCATGTTGTTGGTGCACTTGAAGTTTAGTCTGTAAGCATGACCCTCTGCATGGCTGTTATGTGTATTGTGAATCCATATTCTTGCCCCTGCTCCTAGCTTATTAACAGAACCATCAAACTCTAAATACCATGTGATTTCTTGCTTGTGGTTAGTATTAAGAGTTTCAGTCATTTTAGGATTGGGCGGACCTAGGTTTTGTACTTCATGTGGTTCTTCTTGTATGCTGGTTGCACTAATTGTTTTAACAGTTTCACGGGTATGGGCAACCGACTCTTGATTGACGCATGTTTCTTGTTCTAAAGGCAAAGGCTTCTCATCAGTGGGAGGGCAGCTATCATCATTGAACAATATAAAGGAATCCATATCAGAATGGATTGAGTAAATGGGAATTTTTTGGGGTTTTTCCTCACTACTTACCACATACTTCATCAGTGTTTCTCTATACAGTCTCTTTGGTTGCCCAAAGACTGAAATATTGGCATAGGAGAGGTCTAGTTGGAGAGATCCTTGGAGTTTTTCTCCCCAAGATCTTGATAAGAGCATGCCATACTTTGGTGGAATGTCAGCAACCACCACGTCCATTAGGATCGTTTTGTTGGGAAATTGGACTAAAGACACACAAAGGTCCTTGATTAAGCCTAAACACTTGACCTGAATAGAATCAAATGAGAATAAGTCTTTGTAGGGTCTAGTGACATCAAGGTTTAGCTTCTCCATTACAGCTTTGGGCATTAGATTGTGTGAAGCACCTGAATAAAACATAGCATTGTGCAACACTTTATCATGAATGTGAAAACTGACATAAAAGGGTAGAACAACTCCATGTCCTGATTTACCATTGACTTCAGGACCAAAAAGTAATTCAGGTTGATTATCTAAGACATTAACATCATCCCTGTTCTCTAGCATTTGCAGTGATATTTTGATTTGCTGTCTGTACACATCATGTTTGGCAAGCTCAGAGAGAGGAATATATATCTTTAATTTACCAATTTCTGCTTCTAAATCAAAAGGTTTTTCTGACTGTGTTTTAGTATTGTGATTGGTAGATTTTCCCTTTTCAATTGTATCTTCAATGATCTTCTCTTGGTTATCAGTGATTTCTTGAGATTGTTCTGTTTTGGGAAGGCTTTGAGGAGTGCTATTTACATTGTCTTTTGAGGGAAAGGATACAAAAGGCTAGTTATCAGAGGGTTGCATGTCAGATACATCCTCTATGGTTACTTCTTTTAATTTTGGGTCTATTTTATCAGCAGGTTCTGTGATAGCGACCTTGTCTTTTACTTTCTTAGGCTGCTTAGAATCCTTTGGCTTGATGGGATCAGACACATCAATGGTTCTTGTTCTCAATTTGTATTGTTTATGGAATTCGTAGACAGCTGAATCATAGCCTTGTTTGAAGTCAAATCACTCTCTAGACTTGGTCTGAAATTGATTTATATCATGGTCATCTTGGTCGTCTTGGGTTAGAAATACTTGTTGTTCACTCTTCAAACACATCAAGTTTATGTGAGTGTCCTCTATTTGCTCACTAGATGTGGATGCTTCAGCATAGCTTGCATGAAAAGGAGGTCTTATATCATGGTCAAGACTTGCCCTTCCAACGTTTGGGTTCTGATTTTTTCTAAAGTTTGGATTTCTAATAGGATTGTTTTGCTGTCCTTCCCATGAGGCTTTTCTTTCAATAGTTCCCATTCTATTTTCAAAGCAGTCCATACCTTTGATGATTGTGTCCAATTTTTGCTCAAAGGCTGAAGGTTCATCTTTAAAAGTGGTTCTTCACTCAGCTCTTACTCTATTTCGCTTGGCAATTAGATTTGCCTCCACACTAACAGCTACATTCTGCATGTCTGCTAAGGTTTGAGGGGCTCTTTCCCTTAACTGATAAGCCATGTCTGAATCAAATCCATCAGGGAATTTGTATAAAGCAAGATCAAGTGGAGGTCTAAGGTTTTGTGGAATAGCGTTGTAAAAATTGTTAAACCTGGCACAATAGTCTAAGACAGCTTCTTGAAGGCCTCTTTTGATAGTGTCATACTCTGATAATATGTGCAGAGGGTCCTTCTTCTCCCATCTGTTAAGAAATGTTTGTTAAAGGGCCTCTGGGTCAGCTATGGAATTTGCAGGAAGAGCTCTAAACCAGGGCCTTACATCTCCTGTTAAACTTTTGACAAAAATCTTCATTCTTACACTATCATCATCTATTTCATAATTCTCAAAATAGTCCTGCATTTTCTTGGTATGTTGCAGGGTTGTGCCAAAACCAGTACCATCAAAATATGTGATTTTGGTTTGATAATCCTGAGGCATAGCCCCTGGATTTGCAGGCAACTGTAAAGGTGCATATCTGTTAGCCAAATTTACAGGGATAAGTGGAATGATTGGAACAGCTGGAACAATTGTAATAACAGTGGTGGTAGTGGTAGTATGCGCAGTGAATGGAGGTGTGGAAAAGGTGCTTGGAGAGGTGGATGACGAACAAGGGGAAGTAGGGGTTGAACGAAACAAAACTTTAACAGGGGTTGGAAAACAGCTTAGCTGAACTGTTTCTGGACTAGAATCAACAAACTCTTCTTGTTTTTGTTTGCTAGGGTTTCTAGAGATTAAATTGGGATTTTCAAAAATAGCTGGTCGATTTGGGTTTGTATTTGACCTAGTATTATGTGTTTTCTTCTTGGGAGCCAACTTCTAACTTGTTTTTTGGAATTTTCTGAATAAGGTCCCCAGTGGAGTCGCCAATGATGTTATCACTCAGGTTGTCCCTTGGCTCCTTAAGGGATATGGCCGAGGTAACCACAAACCAATCTTTGGGCTGTAGGTCCTTGCCTACCTGCAGTCAGAGAGGGCTCTCTCTTTAAAATTTAGCTTTGTTTTGGGTTGATTTTAGGCTAGTTATGGTGTACATGGGTTTTGTTTTGATTTTGGTGGGAAGGATGATGTTTTCAAGCAGAGTTGGGATGCATAGAGTGAGAAGTTCAAACCATTGGGCATGGAGTCATGGATTAGGGCTTGCTGTTGCGTTTTCTTGGTGACAAGAGGAATACAGAGCAGGATAGCTACACATAGAACGATATCAGGCTGGAATAAAGATGGAATGAAGGTCAGAGATGAAAGGCAACTAAGAATCTTTCATTAGCTAACAGAGAGGGAAGGTGAATGAAAGTTTGTCTAGGAGCAGTCCAGAATTCCTAAATAACAGTCATATGTGAAAGAAACAGGGTAAACATGATCATTTAAGTATGCATATTCATAACCATTTCTGAAGAAAACATATAGAAATAACAAGAACTGAGCATAGAGTGCAGTCAAGCAAAGCCTAAGCTATTCTTCTTTCTTTCTATTTAGATGGTAACACAATGGTGGCGTAAACATATATAAACTGTAAACAGAGGTAAGAAACCACTTATTGAGCCATGTAGTAGCACAAGAATTCCACAGTCACTCTTTGGCCATTAAATAACACAACAGATAGTTCTTCATCCAAAGCATTCCAGCAGTCTTTGATTATAGAGCTCACAAAGTATACAGCGCAAGTCTAGGATGATGATTATCAACCAACCAACACCAACCCTAAATATGTTCTGTGGGGCAGTATATATACAAAAATGAGTTACAAAATATCTAGTTGATGAGTTAGTAACTCATAACTTCTTTACCAACTCTTGAGGAATAGTAGATGAAAGAGTAAATGATGCAGTAGATATTTAGGGTAATAGTTATCCATTCTGTCAGAGAATTTAGACTTTTGGGATCGACTAAGTTGGCTGAGGCTATTCTTTTAATTTGTGTTTTTTGGGCCTGTTGCCCTGGTGCTTCGCTGAGTCACTGCTTTGTTATCCTGCTCTCGGTATGCATACTTGGTCTTTTTATAAAATTGTCGTAGTCATATCTTGACTCCCTCTGCCTGCTATCTTTTCTTTAGTTCTCTGTTTCTAGCGTTGCCTCTTACAAATTTTTTGGGTTTTGCAGGTAGCCGAGCAATAGGAAACTCTCCATTTTGAGTAATTTTTCTTATCGATTAGTGCTAAGCGCTAATCGCACATGAAAACTGCCTCTTTTTCTTGATTCATGCATTCTTTGATGCGATTCTCGCCCTTTGCGCCTTTTCTGTGATGATGTCAGCATGACGTCATTGGCAGGTCCTGGGTACAGCAGGGTGACGTGGCAGTGACGTCAGCAGGGGACAGGCGGCGGATGACATGGCAGTACGGCAGGGTGACATGGCAGTATGGCAGTGATATGACGTGGCATAGGACAGAAGGCGGGGTAGGGATGCTGACAGATGAGCTGGCGTTGACACGGAGCAGCGACTAGTTGACGCGTAGGTGACGTGAGTGGCGATGTGGCACCGACGTTAGGGACGGAGAGACAGAAGGCGGTTTGTGGTTTTATCGGACCGCCTTCTGTACGGGGGCGGTATTTGTCAGAGCCCTCCCGATGCAATAAAAGGCAGACACGCGTCCTTTGTACGATGGCAAAACCACTGTGCTATCGGACGCTAACTCCCATGCGTCGGGGGCGCCCCGAAATCCACCTGGGCCGTTGGATCTGGGAGGGCGGATCGGAGGGCCGACGGAGTGCGGAGCTGGCGGCAGGTTAATGTACGGGGGCCTGCTATATATTAAAATAATTACGTGCCAAAGGGGGGGTCTAAAACCTTGGAAATGTGGATTTTATGGGTTATGGGGTGCTATGCAGGTATGAATTAATTTAATGTTTGACCAAAACTATTAAACATTAAACATTTGGAAAATGACTGCGGAGGGGCAAAATTATAGGGTTTTGGTGAGTAGATGAGTAGGTATAGGTTATTAATCCAACCAGAGGTTAGATTAATCCCAGGGTTAGGACGCGGATGGGTTAATAATAGCCCCAGATGGACTATCATTTCCCAAAACCATATATACATAGCTATAATGCTATAAGGTGGGATATTAAATATATTTTTTGGGGTTTTTTACATAGTTTTTTGTAGCAATAGGGATGGGAAAATAGTTAGGGAGCTACATAATAGAATTAGGAGTTAATATGAATTTGTGAGGTGAAGTGTAGGGGAGAGGCTAAGTTTGTGAACTGAAACTTAGACATAAGAATAGAAAGGAATGTGGAGGAGTGATTTTACACAAGAAATGTGGCTTCTTTTCATTGAAGGAAGTCAAAACTTGACTTGATATTTTACAAAAATGAACTGAAAGCAGGACTTGTTGGGCAGATCCCAAGGTCCTTCAGGGGTGTTAGTAAGAAACTTTGAGGGGGGGGGTGAAAGGGAGTTAGACATGCTTCCATACTTCTGCCATCAAACAACTGCCTTGACACTTCTGTCATTGATGAGATGAGCTATCCTTTGATAAGACAAAACTGATCGAAACCTTGCTTCTGCAACCTCAAACTACCGACCCAGCCTAATACACCTAGCATTTTTTCTCCATTTGATTGGGTGCACTTAGACTCGCAGACCCTGATTATCTTCTTTTCTTTTGACTGCCCTCCTATCTAAATGTACCCTTATATCTTCCAAGGGCCCATATTGAGCAGTTGGGCTCCTTCATTTCTCTACCGAGCTACTCATCTGCCAAGCTTAAGCTGTTTGGACAGATATTAATTCTCTATCTTCTAAAACAAGCAATTTAAACCTGGGGAAGCCAAGATTAAGATGTTTGGCTTTCCCTTAACTATAAAACTCTTCAAAAATGGTATGATTCTTCAAAATGGAACTTCTTGGAAATATGGAACCTTGCAGCATGAAAAGATGACATATTTGGCATGTAAAACAGTCAATCATGAAATATGAAACCTATTGCAATAGGAGGCTAATAGATTTCCCCTCTACTTTTGCAGTGAATTTCTTGCCATAGTTTCCCAGGTTACTTCCTGGACTATGCTCCCAGCTATAGTTTCCCCGTTCATCAAGGATCCCCTCCCAATTCTGACCCAGAATCCCCTCACAATGTATTGCATAGGGGTGGGCGAACTTGCTCGAGCCCTTTTCATCTTCAGGGGCTTCACATGAATTAAACTTATCCATTCTACCTACTATGACAGAGAAAAGGGGTGCAGGGGTCTCAGGTTTCACATACCCAGAATCGCTAACCTCCCTGATGGCTCCTCCTGGCTGCGCTGCGCTCTGCTCCACTTTCGTCCCACATAGATTACCCCTTCTCTTACACTCTGCCACCTTCATATAATTCCTCTTCGCCGACCTTCTCACTCTTCCATTACCGCCGCCACTACTACTAATCTTCTGCATTCCACCTCCCCCACTCCAATTTCTTGAGACTTGTGCTGACCTACTATTCATTGTTTTGGCTGGAAGGGTGGCTTCGTACCTGTGGTTGCGTCCGGCTGTCCTTCCGTGATCATAATCACTCCTGCCACCTTCACCTACCTTATTCCACATCCCGATCAGGAGCCATCTGTCTCTATTGCCTTTGATTCGTGTCTTCATGATTGTCCTGGTTGAGAATCGTTCTTAGCTGTTCTAATTCTAAATCTTCTGAGTGCATAGACCATATATTATCCATTTTCCTTCCTTGTTCCTGGCAACCCCAGTTCGCAAGAAAATCTGCTGCTTTGTTAGCCTCTCTTCTAACATGCTTAATGATCATATATTCAAATCTTCTTAGGATAATTTCCAGTTCTTGGATTAGACTGGCCATTCTCCAGCTCTGCGTAACCTTGTCCCATGAGGTCCCATTGTTAAGTTTTTTGAGTACTTGTATAACCATTTGGGAATCTCCTTCCACTTCCAGGTTATTATATCCGTTTCTGATTTCTATCTTTAATCCTTGACGTACTGCCATCAATTCAGCCTCATTGTTACTCATAATGCCTCCATTGTCTGCGTAGATCCATTTTGTTCTTCCTTGATCATCCCTAAATAGACCTCCAATCCCTACTGGGCCTGGGTTTCCTTTAGAGGCTCCGTCGAAGTTTAACTTTACGAATCCAGCCGAGGGGTGGGAGAAATGTAGGGTGCTGTTATATCCTGTCCTGGGTTCTTTCCACATCTGTGGAGCCACCATCCCTTGATGCAGGTTTAGTTTCTTTAAAATCTGCTCTTCTTCTGGTGTCATTTCCCAGTTCTCTCCGTTCCAAGTACCGCAAGTATAGTCTCACGAATATGGCTCAAGGTTTTTCCCCAGATTTGGTCTTTTGTCATCTCTTTGTTTTGGAAAGTTCTTCTATTTCTTTCTTTCCAGATCATCCACATATTCATTCCTACTATAAGGCTCCAAGCTCGTCTAACCACCGGGCTCATAAATTGTCTGCTTCCCCAAATTTTGATAGTGTTTTTAATGCTCTGTTGATCTCTATGGGTTTTTCCAAAGAGCATCCTGACCTCTTCCCACTGTTGCTGAGCTTCTTTACATGAGTTTAGGAGGTGTTCTTGCGTTTCCTATTCTTGTTTGCATAGAATACATCTGGGGGGGCCATGTATGCCTCTCTTTTGGAGTTGGTCCCAGGTCAGGATACGACCTTTGGTAACCAACCATATGAAATGTGCCACTTTCGGCCACCAATTGCTATTCCATATTTGTTTCCAAGTGACTGTCATATCCTCTGGTTCTCTAGAAATTAGAAGATGGTAAGCTTCTTTGATTGAAAAGTTTCCTTTTATTGTGTGTCCCCATCTCAGAATGTCCGGTCCAGATCTTATAGGTATTCTCCTTGTCTGCATTTCCTTTTGATATAACTCTTTTTGCTCTCCAACTATTTGATCCATCCATTCTTCCAGATTCTTCCAGATTCTCCATACTTCATCTTGGCTCTCCATCTTCTAGAAGTCCCTTACTAAATTCATTCCATTCTCAGCTGCTTTTTGGCCTATGTCCGTTAGGGCTTGCAATCCATTCAATATTTCTCTTTGCTACCAGGCCTCCTCCCAAAACTTGGTTGAGCTACCATCCCTGATTTCCCAAAAATCATGACTAATTATTATTTCTTTGTTAAGACTGGCTAGATTCCAGATTGTCGACCCTTTTGGTGTATGCCTTGTTCTTAATATTTCCTCTGGTTTTGTAGCCATATTATATTTTTTTGTCCTTATTCTTTTCCATAGGTCATTTCCTCAATTCAGCCAATGCCACCATAGATTAGCACCCATTGCATGATTCAAGATATAGGGATCTCTAAGGCCTAATCCTCCCTCCATCTTGCTTTTCACTAAATCCTTCCATGATACTAAAGACCACTTTCTTTGATCCTTCTGACCTCCCCATATGAATTTTTTGAAGATCTCTGTCATCTTTGCACACGCTCCTTTTGGGGCTGCCATTGCCGATAGTTGATATATTGGGATTGATTGAAGGATTGCCTTAACTAAAACAGTTCTGCCCGCAAAATTCAGAGTTCTGAAAGACCAATTTGCTAGTTTTTTAGCAATTTTCTCAATGGTTTGTTGCCAATTTGACATCCTCAGGGGGTTCAGGGCTAACGGTGTTCCGAGATATCTTGTTGGGAGTTCTCCTGAATGAAATCCTAGAGTTCTTGTCAATTTTTTTTTTATATTTCCAACAGTGTTGAAAAAATATGTGCAGGACTTGTCGTTGTTGATTTGCATGCCTGAAGCTGTCATAAAAAGGTCTAAAATTTCTTTGATTCTACGGGCTTCTTTGAGGGACACTTTACAAAACAACATAATGTCATCTACAAATTGCTGGTGGGTAATAGGAAGGTTGTTACCCCATATTTGGATTCCCTTGAGCTTTCTTTCTCTTACTTCTTTTTTGATGTATCTTCCTAGGCCTTCTACAGCTATGATGAACAGGAAAGGAGACAAAGGATCCCCCTGTCAGAGACCTCTAGATGCTTGAAAAGGTTGGGAGGGGGTTCCATTCACAAGGATGGAGAAATTGGTAGACGAGATCATGGTAGAAATCCATTCAATCCATCTATTACAAAAGCCAAAAGCCCTTAAAACTTCTTTCAAGTACTTCCAATTTAGACGGTCATAAGCTTTTGAGAGGTCAAGTTTAATCATCATACCTGCTTCCTTTTTCACTTTCAAAGAGTGCACTACTTCTTGGGAGACCACAAGTCCATCCAGGATTTGCCGACCTTCAACGAAGCCAGTTTGTTCCGAGGAAATAATGCTAGATAAGATAGGCTTGAGTCTCTTAACCATTAAGGTAGCTATTATCTTATATATCACATTACAGAGGGAAATATGTCTAAAGACCTGTGGGAATTCAGACTTAGTTTCTTTAGGAATTAGAGATAAGAGAGTTTAGTTTAGGCTTGTACTTACCTTCTAGTTCCTTCTTGATTCTTCCACTACGCCCAATATGTCTTGGCCCAAGAAGTCCCATCCTACTTGATAGAATTCCACCGTGAATCCATCAGGGCCTGGGGCTTTATTATTTTTCATACCTTTCACTATCTCCTCTACTTCTTCCAAAGTGGCTGCCCTCATCAGGGCTAGGTTTTGTTCTCTAGTGATCTTGCTCGGGATCTCTTTACAGATTCTTTCAATAGCTTCTCCTCGGACTACATTGGGTTCCGTGAGAAGATCCCTTAAATGCTTCACCAACACTTGCTCTATTTCCTCATGCTGTGTAACTCTTGTCCCTACTTCATCTTTAATAGAAAAAATTATATTTATTTTCCTTCTTTGAATCATTACTTGGTGGAAGAACTTTGTATTCCGTTCTCTTAACCAATTTACCCTGGATTTTTTCCTCCACAAGATTTCTTCTTGTTTTCGCCTCTCTTCTAGTTGCCCTATCAGGATCCCTTCCTCTCTGGCCAAGTCATCGCTTCTACCTGTATTTATTATTTCTTGTTGGATTTGCTTCATCTTCTGGTCTAGCAGCTGCTGATCTTTGAGTATATGTCCAAATTCCTCCTTGTTCCATTTCTTGATGTTTCCTTTCAGTTCTTTTAGTTTCATCTGAAATGTCTGCATTCTATTTCTTCCTCTCTGACTACTTTGTTTCCACCATTCTTCTACTTTCTTCATGAAATTTTTATCCCTGAGCCAGAAGGCTTCGAACCTAAAGGGTTTTCTCTTAGGGCTAGCTTTAATGTCCAGTTCAACTTTAATCGGCCAATGATCCGATCCCATTCTAGGAAGAATCACAGCTTCAATGAAAATGTCCCAATTTATGATCTGTTCTGACATTAGGAATCGATCTAGTCTGGAGGCGATCTGGTGTCTGCCTCCCCTCCTGTTATTCCATGTATAGATTTCGTTTGTTGTCTGTATGTCTACAAGCCTTTGTTCTGCTATCCAATCTCCAAAGGCTTCCATGTCTACCTCTGTTCTTCTGAGCCCACCCTTTTTTTCGTTTAATGATTTTATCATATTGAAGTCTCCTCCCACTATCCAAGGTAAAGCTGGATACAAGGATCACATGACTACCAGGTTCTGAAGGAACACCCTACATTCGTTTTGTATATGGGGTCCATATACATTAGATAAGAGGATCCATTCTTGAGAGCCTAGAATTCTGAATCTACCTGAGAGGATGTGTGGTATGCTAGTCCAGCCTTCAAATTGGACTTCCTCTGGGTTCCAGAGGATTGCTACTCCTCCTGCACTACCTGTCGCATCTTGTCCAATGATCTCATAATGCGGCTTGAAATTGCTCATCACTTCTTTTAGTTTGCTTTCTCGTAATTTTGTTTCTTGGATTAGCATTATATTTGGTTTATCTCTTTTGAGTCTCTCTTTCAGATATCTTTGTTTTCCCTTACTGTTCAGCCCTCTGATATTCCAGGTTGTAATAATCATTTCAATAGTTTGAGGGGTTGTTGGAAAACCTCCGACAAAGGTACAACTTTTCCTGAATTCACCAACATATCTCCTACCATTTGAATGGTCTCACTCATAGGTCTCCTTCCTCTTTTCCTTCCACCCTTCCCTGTGATTCCTATTTCTGTGTTCTGATCTCCTTGTGATCCAAGTTGCTCTGGTTGCTTTGCTGTCCATCTCCCTCGTTTTTCTTTGTATCTTTGGAACATGTCTTTATAGAGTTGTTTCTGGTCATCTGGTATGAACCGTTCATCTAGATGCTTCCATTCCTGTAGGAGTTTCCTCATGATCTGTTCCTCCTCTCCTTCTTGTTCCTACTGGGGATCTATTTCCATTTGGATCTGTTCTTGCTCCCGATCTCCCTTCTCTCCCTCTTTTTCCAGTTCTATGTTATTCAGTTCCTTGTTTTCCTTTTTATTTTCTTTCTGGATTTCTCCTATTTCTTCTTCCTCTTCTTCACCTTCCACTTCCATTTCTAAATCTCGTAGGACCTCGAACTGGTTCTGGCTTTTCTGGTTACCTTCTGAATAAGAAGGATTTAGTTTGGTTTTTCCTTTTTGGGGTCTCTTTCTTCTCTGTACTTCTGTAAACCCTCCCCTGTTTCCTTCGTTCATCTTCTTTTCCTGCTCTGTACTTCTCTTTTCATCCCCCTGATTTATTGGAGTGTTGACTTCATTCATTGGACAATGTTTAAACAAATGGCCATACTCATGGCACCGTCTGCACCTGAAAGGAATGTGTTCATAATCGACTGGCTGTTGCCAAACTTCATCATGATATTCTATTTCAATATGATCCGGCAGTGGTTCTGTGATATTCATGTAGACACAGATCCTAGCGTATGATGTATATCTACCTCTCTTGGTGGTTTCTGCTACCTTCACAAAGGTCCCGATTGAGTTCCCAATTCCTTCTAAAATCTCTGGATCCCAGAACTCTATCGGGAGTCCAAAAAGTCTGACCCAAACTAGTGCTGCTAACATTTTTTCCTTTTCCGGATTGTAGCACTCTTCCCATTGCCTCATGAATAGTCCTGCGTTATTGAAGAAATATGGGCCCTCTTCAAATATCCTCTCCTTATCCTCCAGATTTGCGAATATTACTGTAAAAAAACCCTTAGCCCCTAATTTAAGATCTATATGCCCTTTGGGTTTCCACTTCTGTTGTATCCATTTCATCAAATCTTTCTCAGACGGCCATGTTCCTACAAACTTGCAAATAAGTGCATGGTCTTTCATGTATCCTCTGTACTCCTCTAATTTATTGTTTGGAACTACAAACCTGGGTTTTTTGGTTGCCCTCAGTAGGCACTTGTTCCCTGTCCTCGCTTGCCATACTGCTCCCATCACCGGCGCGTCCTTGCCGCGATTTCTAGGCCCGCCATTTGTACTGATTCGACTTGATTCCCCTACTGTGATCTCCTTGTAGGAGGGGATCTCTCCCCCCCGCTTGCTTCAGTCATTCCCTCACAGTCTAGCCTGATCTCAGTGGCTTCTTCCCTTATTTTGACTGACAATGTATTGTTGTGTGATTCTGCAGGTGGATACGGGATCCCCTGCACCTGGCCAGGAGTAGGTCTGCCTGGGGTTGCCTATTCCCAAGCCCTAACCCTAGTTTCCCATCGCTTTTCTCATTTCGCCCTCCATCGAGTCCCAAAGTGCCGATCATTCTTCAATTCCAAATTCAACTCTTAGTCATTTTTAACATAGTCATTAATTGGTTGCCTTAATTTTATTATGTAGTAGTATATTTAGTCGTAAATTTTGTCATTAATTTAGTGATTTATTTAGTCATTAATTACCACAATTAATGACCAAATATATAATAAAATATATTACTAAATTATCATCTGATAAAACCAATTATTAACTAAAGAAATATGATCAAAATGTTGGTCATGTTATAACATACTGTAAATTAGCTACTAATAGTCATATATATGAAAATTTTAGTCATTGTTTGAAACCAATTAATGGCCAAATAAATATGAATAAATTTTGGTCGTGTTATAAGATACTATAAACTAGCTACTAATAGTTGTAAATATGCAAAATTTAGTCGCCATTTGTAATAAAAAATTATCATTTTCAGTAGTCATTTATCTTTTTTGGTAGTTTCATATTCATTATATAATTGACTACTTTAGTAGTTTACATTCGTTTCATTTACTTTCATTGACAACCATTACAAGAAACTAATTTTGTTGTATATTCATTTTATTTGTGATAATCATTAATCATCATACACTACTAATTTAGTAGTTTTAGATTGATTTTATGAATTAATTATTAATCAACATAGATTAATTACTACGGTTTTGCAACTAAATTAAAAAAAAATGTCATACAATGTACATGTTCGTCTAATAGGAAAACAAAAAGTTACAAATGTTAACTATAATTATACTAAATAATATCAAGTGAAACTATAAATAATTTCAACCATGAAAATTATATTATATAAAATCTCAAGTATTACAATATGAGTTTCCAACTTAATATTGGTTGGAGTAAAATTTACACATGAAATATTGTTTCATCACTTCAAAACATCATCATTGCATTTTCAAAGAATTGCAGGTGAATTCACCAACTATGAGGACATGGCCATCATTCTTTGTGTGTGTCTTATGTGGGATATGGGCTCTACAAGTACCACTAGACTAGTTCTCTTCTCTCTCTCTTTAATTTGCATTTTTTTGCTTCAGTGTTATTGTTCTCATCTTCCTTGAATTCCAGTTTCTTACCATCAATACTGAGTTCCTTTTCTGGAAAATAAATAAGATACAATGGCGAGTATAAGACATGAAAGAGGATGAACTCTGGAATGTAAAATAAAGAAGACTTTATATGATATATACCTTAACATCCATAATATTGCCAATGCCATTTTTCTCCATAAAAGCAAGAATCTCGAACAAGTTTTCTTCACTTGGGCAATAGTGGCCATTATGTGCAGATGACCTATATAAACAAAGAAAATAAAACATCACCGTAGAAAATAACACCTTAGTCAACTTAGTATTCAACCTTTAAGGAATGTTAGGCACAATCATGCCAACTAAGTTACATGGTAAAAATCTCAAGTTGTAGATTACTTATATAGTGTGAGAGTGCAAACAAAAATCCTCGAAAAAGCTAAAGAGAAGTCCAGAATAAAATGTAATGAAGTAAAAAGGATACTTTAAGTCCAAGGCTAGAGGTCTATGATGTCAAGAATTCCCAAGTCTGATGAGCATTTCTTCAAATAAGAACTACTATTTGTGTTCATTATCACATATGAATAAGCCAACTATTTTATATAAAACTATTAATGGTTTTCTTATATTTATGGATCACTACAAGATAAGTGGATACATTACAAAGACAATTCCCTCCCCATTATGTTCCTGACTTGTGGTACAATATATCAACTATGATTTGGAGAAAATTTCCAACATTAGAAATATGTAGCAGTCACCACTAGTAATCCCCCAAATATGATTATTTTGCAATGTAATTTTTAGATTACAGTTGCTATATGATTCTTGAATGGAAAATACACATTGAATTACAACATCAAACTTTCAATTTGAGGGAACACCTGTGGCCATCCTTAATCACTCAAACTCAAAACATTAGTGATCATTATAATGAAAAGATAAAATAAGAGTAGTTTAGATCTTTTTTGCATATTTACATGCAAAGAACAAATAATTTTCACATATTTACCATACTTGTAATTTCCAAGATATAATACATCGATTGATCTTTTACAACCCATACTTGATTCAATACAAACAAGAGTTTAACATATTACAACAATACCACCAATGTTTGATCCTCAATTAGTTCAAACTAGTTAGCACAAAAACTTCAAGAAAGAGTAACAAGTAGAAATAACAAATCCATCAATTAATAATCAATCAAAGAAGGATAAGCTTTTTGTTGAAGCTTGATAAACAACTATAAATTATATTGATAATCCACTACAACTAGTGGTCTTATTCAAAGAGAAATACTACCTAGAGAACTCATCTTCCAACTTCTTGGCTCTGCCCATGAAGCTTTCTTCTATACTCAAAACATAATTCACATTCATTATTTTAGGTTTCTGGAGCTTCCAAAAGGCCTGTGCCAAATGAAGCTGTGAATTTCATTTATTTCCATAAAATGCTTCTTGCACTAAAAAATATAGTTTCACCATGTGATAGATAATTGAGGCAAGTAAAAAATTGTTTACAATATTTCTTAGAAGACTTCATGTTAAAAGGAAAACCTGCATATTTTGGATACAAAAAAAAAATCTTAATAGAGATGGTCAATATTACAAAACAATAGAGTGGATATAAAAATATAGGTAGAGCTAACAAAATCCTAATTGTAATACAATTGATTGATTATTCTAAGTGAGGCCAGCTAGATAAATACAAGATTTCATTTTCATCTTCTTTCCCATAACTTTATTGGACATGGAAGCTACCTTGCATGCATCTCGCAAGGCTGTTTTAGCAAGAGTATTTTTTTCATTCTAATGTTCCATACGTTCTCTTCCGTGAACAATCACAACATTTATTGGAGGAATTAATTGCTACATCAGCTGAGTTGTCAACTTTAATTTTCTTGATTTTTGTTTCCGTGCATGTTCATTATTTGAGTTTTCTTTAGTGGAGTTTTAGATAAGAAAAAACTAGGTCTGAAAACAAAACATTCATCATGCAAAAATATGACTAATTATATGATTCCCACTCATATTTATTTATTTTTGAAAGAAAACCAATCAACTATGCTCAACTGACATCATTGAAGTAATCCAAAACCAACCTGATGGATATTTGAAGTTCTGCTACATAAACTTGTTCCTTTGTGTGGATAAATTTATCTTTGTTTGTTGCAAGTGGTATTAACTTTTCTGAGAGTGATTACTTATACTTATTGCCATATTTTACCGTTTCCAACTATTTTTTTAGCATCTTGAAAGATAATCATTTTTTTTGCATCTCAAGTGTGTATGATTGCATTTCCCATAAAATATATGATCTATGCATGAGGCATTGGTACAAATAATATAACACACACCCAACAATACAAAGGGAATTAATGATTATAGATGTCTATGGATCAATGTTATAGCTTGTAGGAGTGGTTGGCTATTGCCTAGAGATATTTGGGAAGGCCCTAAGAGAATGAAACTAGGACTGATCAACGGTCCAAAATTGGACCCACTAATTTAATTATTTTTTCTTTACAAGTAGCCATGATGAATGTTCTTAACCCTTATTTTAATTATGTAACAATGTGTGAATTTGTATTAGTAATTCTCCTTAGTGGAGATACTTACTGGTGATATTTTCCAACATTTAACACATTCCTTCTATTCATTATATTTCCATTTTTCTTCTTTTATTCCATTGTGTATGCTCACTTCTGTAGCTATAATACATAACTAAAAGATTTCCATGCATTCATTCTCCTGTAAATTCGTATGCTCTAGGCCCAAGGTGATTAATATGATATTGTTTACAGGAAATATGAACAATATATTGCAACAAACAAGCACAAATGTGGTCATAACCCAAAAAGACAACCAAAACAATAAATAAGAAAAATGGCAAACATGGTTGAGAGAGATGGAGATGAATATATCAAAAAGTGATATTTATGTGTATCATAATTCAAATCACCCTGCATAGATCTATCTTAACCCTAGGTCTGTCAAGCACCAAGACAAACAAAATCCTTTGAAGTGTGAACCTTTCATTAAGTTTTTTCACTCTAAAAAATGTTTGCACCTTGAATCTCAACACATGATATAAAAATGGTTAATACGAATCTACACTGGTTTATATCGTATTGATAATACATCAAATTTATATATTTATGGTTTTTGGCATCCTAGAGATTTAGACTATAGAATGCACCTCTTGATGCAATGCCAAATGTCAATATATTTAGTTGAAAAATGGAGGATATTCTCTAATGGTTTCATTACAAGGCTAATATCATAGAAATTGGAGAAATAAAGAGCATAAAAGAAACTAAAGACATACAAATCAATTAAGAAAAATTTTAGTAGGAGAAGTTGTTGATATCTTAAGCCATGCTCATTGTAGCCCAACCATAAGACAAACACATGGCTCAAAGGGATTTTAGATACAACAGTCCTAAAATAGTTTAGGAAAGATTCAAGAAAACTAAAGGTGAGCAACCAAAAGAGTTAAATTTATGTCAAAACACAATAGAGAGAACATAAAGTGGGCTTAATCAACCAATTTCATGTGCATCCACTATTCTTTATAAACTATAACCGTTGTAATATACCATCATGAATTTATATTAGCAGAAACACATCATGCATTTAGGTAGGCACTTTCAGACCTCTGGTCTACACTATCTTAATTACCACTACATGCACCAAATTTTTCCGATAGGGTCATTCATAAACCCTCTCTGCTTGGAAATGAAGTATTAGTTCACTATTCAGGTCAATAGGAAATTAATATGTCCAACAGGATTCCATTTTCAATGTGCTTTGCCCCACCTGAATGGCACAAATTTGAAAGGGATGGAACTGGGTAAAAGTCCTTGGTGCAAGCTCTTGGTTGAATCAACCGAAATATCTTCTCATGATCCCCTCATCAATGCAGTAAAATTCATTCATTTTTTGTAAAATAGTACATCACTGGCAGCAAAATTTAGCCTTAGGGGTTATTTTTCCATGTTGATTAGTTGTAGACAATATTTTTTTGTCTCCAAGTCAAAAATACAATAACCAGTTACAAGACATAAACATCATAATTCAAATGTGACATATCTAATACCATATACACACTTTTACATGAAATAGGGAACTCACATATTTGATTGTAGACAATGAATATGCACCTAGCATTTTACCATTTAATGAGCATACATGTAGGGATATGCACCATGAGATGTTAAAAACCACGACATACAATTGTGTTATCCTAATGTATACCCTCTTAAATGATGCAGTGTTGTGTTTATTAATTTCTATTAATTGTATCAATATATCCATCATGACTATCCACTGTTAATCACTATTATGTTAAGTTAAATATCAGAATGCAACCTTCACTATTATGCACATAAACATAGCACTTTACAATGTATCATCTAATATACATTAAAAGGAGATAATGTCATTAATACATATCAAAATCCTCATGGAAATATATGTCAGTTAACTTTTTATTTTAAGTTAGCTTGCAATTAAAATAACATCACAAAGCTAATAGGGAAACAAAAAACACAGGAGTACCTATAAGCAATGTTAGTGCCTAAATGAGGGATAATATGTTACAATTATAGAAAAAATTAAAAGCTCTACCTTAAGCTAATGAGAAGACGAAGGCATATCTCTCATGTCATTGATTGTAGGGGAAAATATGTCATGAAGGTCCTCCTATGCTAAATATTATTGTGCTACATTAAATACCAGAACACCATATTCACTAGTGTGCATTTTTAACAGATCAATTTGCGATGTATAATTCAATATGCATTACAAGGAGATAGTGGCACTCATGCTAAACAAAATCCTCAAAAAGGGATATGGCATACTAATTTCAATTTAAAAAACTTCTTGTGAAGAAGACATAACAATGTGACATGATGGTGGAGATTTGCAACTGATCTAGGGTTGGCGTAGGGTTTTGAAGTTGGGTACCATGGCAGGACGCATAGGGGGGAGTGTTTCTCAATCCTACAGTCAAATAGTGACAGATAGAAGAAAGGATGATGGAAAGCGGCATTTCCAAAAACCTCTAGAGAAGGCAACAGAGGAAAGTAACACAGGAAAATTGGGAAGGAACAGACCTCATGAACAGGAAGGGGATAAGCAGGAAGCTAGTAAGGAGAAGGAGATAGGAGGCAATAGTAAAAAAACTACTTTTGTAAGGACATATGGGGTCTGCAAACCCAAGTTGAACATTGTTCCCTGGGTCATCTTAAGTGACCCAGCACTACAACTGCCTAAGGATCACATGGCGGAATATGCGGTTATATGCAAGTTCATGAGGATGTCGCCGACAGAGAGGGTGTTACACATATGGATAAGGAGCCATTGGAAACCAAAGGGGGAAATAAACCTTCATCTACAATCCAAGGGTTTCTTCATGGTGGTGTTCACAAGCCTAGAGTGTTGGGTTATGTTATATTCTTTTCATGACTAGCCCACGTAGTTAACCAGGGGGTTAGAGGGCGGGCAAAACCCCCCTTCGTTGCACCAATTGTGTAGCTGGGGGGCAGGTCATAGTGGGTTTGAGGTGTACCTATAACCCCACTTTATGGGTTCCAGGGCAGCGCCCCAGAAAATTTTGGTTTTGGACCCTATGTTATGTTGGGCGGACCCACCTATGGTTCTGTGCATGATTTTCGCACATTTTTCTGGATGCAATGGTTTTTGGACCATGGTATTGGATGCTTCGGCATGTATAAATATGTATTATAACATTGAAAGGAACACAATGAAAAATCAAGCTGGTAGTCCCGGTTTTGAGATCGAGGGGAAATCTCTGTGTATATGTGTTTTATGTGTTATTCTCTCACATTGTTTATTTTCTATGTTTTAGAATTCATATGCAAGTAATTTCTATACGGGGTTAAAACCTACATTTGGTATCAGAGCAGTTTTGGCTTCAAGGAGACACCTTTGTTGTTGAGGGGTTTCACTCAGGCCTATGGTAGACCCTTTTCAGTGGGAGATCTACGAGATCAATTCTGGTGGTGAAAGAATATGGCGAGCAGTGGAAGGATAGAGATAGAGAAATTTAATGGTCAGAGTTTTGAGTTGTGGAAACTAAAGATGGGGGATTTGTTGGTGGATAAAGATCAGTGGATCATGGTAGATCTGGGTACTAAACCAACAGGAGTGTCCAATGAAGAATGGAAGAAGTTGGATTGGAAGGCAAAGAGCATAATACAATTGTGTGTCTCAGATTCACTACTGTTGAATGTATCAGGGGAAGCTATGGCAAAGGCTTTGTGGGACAAGTTAGGGACTTTATACCAATCTAAGTCTCTGGTGAATAAATTGTTCCTGCGGAAAAATCTATATAACCCGACGATGAAAGATGGAGACTCCGTGATAGAGCATCTGGATGCATTTAAGATTGTGATAAGTCAGTTAGCATCTGTTGATGTTAAAATTTTAGATGAAGATAAGTTCATTAGTTTGTTGTGTTCTCTACCAGATTTGTGGGATAGTCTGGTGATTGCAATAGGTAGAAATGCAACTACCTTGAAATTTGATGAAATAGTCTCATCCTTGTTGACGATGGAGGTGAGACGGAAAAATATGGAGAGCCAGAATGGTGATGCCTTATCTTCAAGAGGATGGTCCCATAACAGAAACAAAAATAAGTCATCGAGTGGGAGATCTAAACCTCCAGTTAAACCTGTAAAGGTGGTGTGTTGGAAATGTGGAAAGGAAGGGCACTACAAAAGGGACTGTAAATCTATAGCTCCTGATAAAGGAAAGGGATCTGATGATGCTCCTTCTGCAGAAGTGAAAACCACCTCAGATGAAGGTGGGGATGTGTACTTGGCTTCTTCAACTACACATGTAGATCATGAGGCATGGTTGATTGACCTAGGTGCATCCTTTCACTTCACTCCCCATAGAGAGTGGTTCTGTGAGTATGAGAAATATGATGGTGGTGATGTCTTCTTGGGGGATGACAGAAAGGCTAGAATCATTGGTCGTGGTAAAGTAAAATTGAAGTTGCAAGGTGTAAGGGTTAGAACACTTATGGGTGTTCTACATATTCCTACATTGGCCAAAAATTTGATTTCTGTAAGCAAGTTGGATGATGTAGGTGTAAAAAAGTGTTCAAGAAGCATACCTGCAAAATGGTTCAAAGAGCACTGGTATTGATGTGGGGAGCTCAGATTGGAACTCTATACAAGCTACATGGTAGCACTGTTTTTGATGGGTGCAATAGTTCTGTGGTTCCTGAAACTGGAGCAGAAAATCTAGTGGTCTCTGGAGAGAAGACCATGTTGTGGCATCAAAGGTTTGGACATATTGGAGAGAAAGGCCTTCGTATACTTCATGGTAAAGGTATGGTAGAAGGTATGAGTAATAGCTCTCTGGATTTTGATTTCTATGAAAATTGTGTATATGGGAAGCAGAATCGGGTGAGCTTCCCCTCCGGTAGTAAGAGGGAGAAACATATATTAGAACTTGTGCACAGTGATGTGTTTGGACCTGTGAAGGTTCCATCACTAGGTAAGTCTGTGTAGTATGTATCATTTATAGATGACTTCTCAAGGAATACATGGATATATTTCCTTAAGAAGAAATCTGAAGCCTTTGACAGGTTTAAAGAATTTAAGGCTCTCGTGGAAAATCAGGGAAAGAAGAAGATAAAGGTGCTGAGGATAGATAATGGTGGAGAGTTTTGCAGCAAGGAATTTGAAGAATTATGTAAGAAGTGTGGTATAGCACAACAAAATACTACTCCATATACACCTCAGCAAAATGGAGCTACATAAAGAATGAATAAGATGCTGATGGAAAGGGCAAGAAGCATGCTTAGTGGTGCTGGGTTAGGACAGGAATTTTGGGCAAAGGCAGTGGATATTGCATGTTACTTGGTCAACAGGTCACCTTCATCAGCATTGGAGGATAACACTCCACAAGAGGTATGGACTAGTAAGAAACCCTCTCTTTCACATCTAAAGGTATTTGGATGTGATGCATATGAACATGTTCCAAAGGAGAAATGAGCCAACTTGGGTAGTAAATTTGAAAAGTGCATCTTTATTGGGTATAAGGATGGTTTAAAGGGTTATAAGCTTTGGAACCCAGTAACAAGTAAGGTTGTGTACAGCTGAGATGTGCTATTCAGAGAGGTGAAAGATGTTATTAAACATAAAGTCCAACAAAAGGAACCTGAAAAGATAGAGTTTGAGCTAAAGGAGGAAGAATTAGACTCTACAACAGAGGAGGAATCAGAAGTTGAGAAGCCACAAACTTCGGGTGTGAGAAGATCAGTTCAAGAAAGAAGGAAACCAGAAAGGTATAGTCCATTTGCTTTCTGTTCAAATTTTGCTTTATCTATTACTGATGATGATCCCAGAACTGTGAAGGAAGAAGTAGATTCAGAGGATGGAAAACTCTCGAAAGAGGCCATGGTTGATGAAATGGCATCTTTGCACAAAAATGAGGCTTGGGATCTGGTTGAGTTTTCGGTTGGAAGGAAACCCATTAGTAGGAAATGAGTGTTCAAGAAGAAGACAAATGTAGAAGGAAAGGTGGAGAAATACAAAGCTCGGTTAGTAGCAAAAGGTTATTCCCAGGTGCCGGGAATTGATTTTGGTGATATTTTTTCTCTTGTTGCCAAGGTAACTTCTATTAGATTACTTTTATCTATTGCTGCTACTTTTGATTTTGAGGTAGAACAAATGGATGTGAAGACAACATTTCTTCACGGGGATCTGGAAGAGGAAATATACATGAAGCAACCTGAAGGCTTTGTAGTGAAGGGTAAGAAAGAACTAGTACGCAAGTTAAAGAAGCCTCTGTATGGGTTAAACCAGTCACCAAGGATGTGGTATCAGAAATTTGATACATTTATATGGGGACTTGGCTTCCCAAGAAGCAAAGCTGATCACTATGTGTATTTTAAATTAATTTGTGACTGTGTTATTTATCTAGTCTTGTATGTGGATGATATGCTCATGTTTGGACATGATAAAGAAATTATCCAGGATTTGAAGACCCATTTGTCCTCCAAATTCGACATGAAAGATCTTGGTGCTGTAAACTATATTTTGGGCATGGAAATTAAAAGAGATCGGGCAAAGAGGAAGCTCTCGTTAAACCAGAGAAAGTATGTCGAGACAATACTGCAGAGGTTTAATATGCAAGATACTGAACTGGTGAAGGTTCTCTTTCCTGTAGGTGTGAGGTTATCTGCTGAACATTGTCCCAAGACACAGGAAGAGGAAGAGGACATGTCCCATGTTCCATATGCAAGTGTAGTTGGTAGCTTGACATATGAAATGGTCTATACTAGACCAGACATTGCACATGCAGTGGCAGTATTGAGCAGGTTTATGTCAAAACCAGGGAGGGAGCACTGGACAACAGTGAAGCAGGTTTTCAGGTATTTGCGTGGCACTAGTGATTATGGTTTGTGCTACCAAGTAAGATCAATATTGGACAGAATGTTGGATGTTCATGGCTTTGTTGATGCAGACTAGGCTGGAGATCTGGATTAGAGAAGATCTACAAGTGGGTATGTGTTTAACCTATTTGGAGGTGCAGTCAGTTAGATGATTAAGAAACAAACTGTAGTGGCACTATCAACTACAGAGGCAGAATACATGGCAGCCACTCATGCAAGCAAGGAAGCAGTTTGGTTGTAGAGATTGTGTTCAAGTATGGGGTTAGTACACGGAGCTATAAGGATAGACTATGATAGCCAAAGTGCAATTTTCTTGGCAAAGAACCCCGCATAACATTCAATGACAAAACACATTGATGTTCAGTATCACTTTTTGAGGGATATGATAGAAGACAAAAAGGTGTTGCTGGTAAAGGTGGACACTTTGAAGAATACTATAGATGCATTGACAAAATCTGTGAGCTCTGAGAAGTTCTCTTGGTGTAGAGAGACAATGGGCATTTCAGGGTTAGAAAGATGATTAAGCTCTCTTGTGGCCCCATGTGGAAATAAAACAACAAGTGGGAGAATGTTGGGTTGTGTTATATTCTTTCCACAACTAGCCCACATTGTTAACTGGGGGGTTATAGGGGGGTTGGAGCCCCGCTTCATTGCACCGATTGTGTAGCTAGGTGGGGTGGGTCACAGGGGGTTTGAGGTGTACTTATAACCCCACTTTATGGGGTTTGGGGCAGCGCCCCAGAAAAATTTGGTTTTGGACCCTATGTTAGGTTGGGCGGACCCACCTATGGTTTTTTGCATGATTTTCGCACATGTTTTTTGGACACGATGGTTTTCGGTCCATGGTATTGGATGCTTCAGCATGTATAAATATGTATTATAACATTGAAAGGAACATAATGAAAAATCAAGCTGGTAGTCCCGATTTTGAGATCCAGGGGAAATCTCTGTGTATATGTGTTTTATGTGTTATGCTCTCATATTGTTTATTTTCTATGTTTTAGATTTTGTATGCAGGTAATTTATGTACAGTGTTAAAACCTACATAGAGGATAAAGATAGAGTGTTCGAAGGAGGACCATATTTCTACGCTGTTGCAGGCCTCTACATGTGGCCATGGATGATGAACGTTGTCCCAAAACATGAAACATTCACATCAGTACTAGTATGGATTAGACTATACTCCCTTCCTCTATATTATTGGTTACCAGAGTCTCTGAAAACAATGGGCAACAAATTGGGGCATTTTATAAAAAGCTTAGATGCGACTCTGAAAGGAAAATACACCTCCTTCGGCCGGATATGTGTGGAAATGGACTTATCTAGAGCACTTTTGGACGAGATAATTTTAGAAGTATATGATGAAGAATGGGTGCAGGCGGTGGACTATGAGCAGATCCCATTTAGGTGTCGCAAATGCCATGAACATGGGCATCTACACAGAGATTTCCTAATAAAAAAATTTGGAGAGAAATGTGAAAACCACCATGGATAAAAATCCTGAGGCTTTCACCAAGGTTGGGGGCAAAGGGAAAGGCGGGAAGCGACCATAAAAGAAGATCAATGAGGAAGAACAACTGAGCCACAATAGTTTTAAAATCCTAGAAGAAGAATATGGAAACAAAGAAACAAACTAGGAAACTGAGAATATTATCACTGAGAAGGAGACAAATGATAGCATGGAAGTTAGCATAGAAAATAGCCAGCAAAAGGATGGTCTACCAAACACTATGGAGATAAGTAGGGACCATGAGATGACTCCAAGTGAGGCTGGAATAGAGGACCATGAATTGCAGGAGATTCTAAAAAGGGAAAATCTAGATCTAGACAAATTTCTGGAACAAGGGACGACCAAAGGAGTGGACTCCTTGCCAAAATATGAATTTAATAGGGTTCAATAGCTCTTCCTATTGATATCACAATCAAAGGGCTCTAGAGTTAAAATAAATCATGAAAGCCAAGAGCATAGAGGGGTAAAAATGATGGAGGAGACACAGATACAATCCCCCAAGAACCTAGATAGGAAAAGAGGAAGAAAAAGAGAGAATGAGTTGCTGAATGAATGTGGGTAACTCTTGATTAACTCAGGTAAGATGAAATATATCACCAGTTATTCCTTTACAAACCTTTCTTAATGAAGCTCACAACTTGGAATATTGGAGGCATAGAAAATAGAAGGAAACAAAGAAACCTCAGTAATAGAATAAAACAAGAAAAACCAGATATCATTTTTATTGAGGAGAAAAAATATTCTATGGAAAATATCAGAGAAATACATAATAAATGGCTAGTCAAGTATGAGCATCTAGAGGTTAAAGAAAATTACTTGGCGCGGGGGGATTCTCATCCTATGGGATCCCTAGAAATTTAGGATCCTAGATGCTGAAGCGTCTAGAAACTATCTTTCTTTGGTGTGTCAACATTTAGGTGATCAGAAGATATACATGATCACAAATATTTATGGACCTCAAAAGTAAGAAGACAAACTCAAGCTTCTCGCCTCCCTTGAGGAACTGAGAGCAAGACACCCTAATATGCCTTGGACCATTGCAGGAGACATCAATATGATAAGATCTCTTATAGAGAAGAAAGGTGGTATCAGAAAGCTAGGCAGAGACTCCATTTCTTTCCAAAATTTCATAATGAACACGGGGTTAGTGGACACTGAAACAATAAATGGCACATTGACCTGGAACAGCAAGAGGGGAGGGGCTTGACAAGTCGCCTCTAAACTAGATAGATGTATTATTTTAGAGGACCTCTTTCTTTTAGGCCCTCCCATGTCAGCTTCTATTATTCCCTTTGGAGGTTCAGACCATTGGCCTATATAGCTTGAAGCCATTTTTATGGGTACACCAAGAAACAGACCCTTTAGGTTTGAAAATGCTTGGCTCTCTCACCCTGAATTTACCAACAATATTGAAAATGGTGGAAGCATGATCTAAACATTCAAGGCACTAGAATGTTTTTTCTCCAACAAAAACTGAAACACATCAAATCTAGGCTTAAAGATTGGAATGAAAAGAAATTTTGTAATATTTTCAAAGACAAAAGAGAAGTTGAGCAAAAACTCCAAGAGATCAATCAAATCATTATCACAGAGGGTTTTACTGAAGAGCGGAAAAATCTTGCTGACTCTCTGTAGGATGAATGGGAAGATTGATGTATGAAGAGGTGATTTCTTAGAGACAGAAATCATGGGTGCAGTGGATTAAAGAGGGGGGGAAAACATGAAGTTCTTTCATAAATCCACCATGGAACACAAGGCACACAACAGAATCACAAAACTCAAATATTCTCAAGGGATAGAACTCATCTCTCACAAAGAATTGGAATCTATCCTTGCTAAACACTTCCTTAGCATAGCATAGGAACCTCTGGTGGATAGATCAAGGTTCATCAATAATTTCACTCAGTACATCCCTCAGCTGGTCACTAGAGAAGACAACTATAATCTCAACAGGCTAGTGTCGGAAGAAGAGGTCAGTGAAGTGATCAATGAAATGCAGAATGGAAAAGTTCCATGCCTTGATGGATTCAATGTAGACTTCTTCAAAGCTGGTTGGAAAACAGTCAAACAGGATATCCTTGAGGTGGTGGAAGATTCAAGAAGATACAAAATGGTTCTGAGGACCTTAATGCCTCCTTCATAGCTTTGATCCCAAAACGGGATAGAGCCATGACTTTGGATGGTTTCAGACCCATAGTCTTATGTAATGTGGTGTACAAAATTATTTCCAAAGTGATTGCCAATCGACTCAAGCCCCTTTTACCATCTCTCGTCTCAGAGGGGCAAACTAGCTATGTGGAAGGAAGGTAGATCCTCAATAACATCATCCAATCTCATGAACTAATACACTCTCGCAAAAGAAATAGGTAAGCTAGTATGATCATTCAGCTAGACCTAGCAAAAGCTTACAATAAGCTAAGTTGGTCTTACATAAGGGCAGTACTAAGAGCTTATGGCTTCGACCGCGACTGGATAAGATGGGTTATGGCACTAGTTTCCACAACCAATTTTTCCATCCTGCTTAATGGCACTCCTTCAAGAACCTTCATTCCCTCCAAAGGTCTTAGACAAGGGGATCTTCTCTCACCCTTCCTTTTTGTTCTCATGATGGAAGGGCTAGGAAGAGTGATCGAAATGACAAACACTGAAGGAAGAATCCAAGGCATCAAACTAACCCTGGATGGAGCGGCAAATACTTATTTACAAATTTTGGATGATACGATGTTGCAGGGTATACCCATGGTCAGGGAAGCCAGAATGATCAAAGAAACCTTATGCGACTTTTCTATGGCAGCTGGCATAGAGGTAAGCCTAAACAAATCCATTTTTTTTCTTTAATACTGACATTGCTATTCAGAGAAACATCCTAGAATTCTTGGGTTTCAAAGGGTCCAGTTACCTTCCAAGTACCTAGGAATACCTCTTACAGATAAACCTCTAAGAAAGGGACTGTGGGATCTGATTTTGAATAAACTTCAGGACAAGATCAGGAAATGGACATGTAGGTGTTTAACTCTGTTGGGACACCTTGTGCTTACACAGGACCTCTTGCAGTTGATTCCCATTTTCATGATTTCAGCTCTTCCTACTCCCAAAGGACTTACGCAACAGATCAAGAGCATTCATCGAGATTTTCTATGGGGCAGAGGAGAAGAGGAAAATAAATGGGCTTTGGTAGCCTGGGACAAGATCTGCAAACCCAAGAGCCATGGTTGTTTAGGGCTTCATGACCCTGAAATTCTTAGTAGAGTTTTAGGAGCTAAACTCTGGTGGAGGTGGCTCAAGGAATCGGTAACCCCTTCGGCAAAACTCTGGAAACAAAAATATGCAAAGAACTGATAGGAGGAGGATCATATTCAAATGTTAGGGCATATTAAGGGCTCCCACATTTGGAACCTTGCTTGGAAAGATAAAGATATTGTCCAACAACATAGTTTCTGGGAGATTCGAGCTAGAAAACTGGCACAGTTTTGTGAGGATAACTAGCAACAGGAACCCAATCTATATAAGGACGAACTAGCAAAACTCAAGAATGATACCAACAAACAAAGTTCTACTTATGGTAAGTGACTTCTGGGATCAGGCAAGGAATAATGGTAAATGGTGAATATGGAAGAATTCAGGTCACAATGAAGAGAGCCCTTTGAAGACCCAGGTAGACTCTCTTGCTCAGGATTTAGAGCAAAGGAAGAGTTTTGTTGTCCTCCTTGTCAGACCAACTAAGATGGGGAAGGAACACCTAAGGAAACTTCAGCCTCAAAGAAGCTAAACGAATAGCAATAGGGTTTAACTACCAAAACCCTGATCAATTTTGGAAGAATGTTTGGTAGAAACCCCATTGGATGAAAATAAATTTGTTCATTAGGCTAGTTCAACAAAAGAAAATAATGACTTGGGAGAATCTCCTAAAAATGGGTTTTATTGGGCCATCCAAATGCTACCTATGTGGCTTACATGTGGAGTCGATGGACCGCCTACTCAACAACTTCCCCTTCACCTCCACTGTGTGGGAGTGGGTGGCCTCAGTATTTAGGCATACTGATAGGGACAGACTCAACATTACCAACAGTATGCAGAATTGGAGGAAAAAATTCTCTAGAAATGAAATCATCAACAAAGCTTGGACTTTGGTTACAGGCTTTATCATCTCGGATGTGTGGAAAGAATTTAATAGCACGATCTTCCAGAAAAAAGCAATCACACCCTAGCTCATAATTGAACAAAATTTTAATGCAGCTCAAAGACATAGTTCGAAATTTGTTGTGGAAACTTCCTGAGAACCCTCCTCTGCCCCAGGATGCTTGTATACTAATACATTTGGGTCTCCAATCAATAGTTCCACAGGGCATACATAAGAGTGTGAGCCAAATAAATGCAGATATGAATATTTGTAAGCCTCCTCCACATGGCTTTCTAAAAGCTAATATAGACGGAGCGTCAAAGGGCAACCCAGGGTTAGCTAGTTTTGGGGGTGTTATAAGAGATGAGAAGGGATGCATAAAAGAGATCTTTCACAGTTACCTAGGGAGGGCCACTAATAATATGGTGGAACTCATGGCCCTAGAGCAATGCTTGGAAATCCTGGTGGATTCAAATTTACATAATGTCATCATTGAAGCTGAATCGGAATTGACCATTAGAACAGTCAAGAAAATGTCTAATGGAATGAGACCTGAAAAAGTGTCAAGACATTGGAGGCTATCACATTTCATTCACCGGATACATACCCACCTGAAAACCTTGAGAAGCGTAAACTTTGTTCATGTGAAAAGAAAAGTAAATACGTTGGCTGATCATCTAGCAAATGTAGGTATGATTATCAAGGAAGGCTGCACTAGGCAAGTCTAGGGGGCGATACCCCCAAGCAAACTGTGTGATGATTGCCTCTATCAGGCTGCAGAAGACATGGAACTTTTCCAGATCTTCAGCAGTGAGAAGGAGGAAGATTAGTGAAAGGTAAAGAGTAAGGAGGTCCTTGGATTGCTTTCTCTCCCAAGAAAAAGATATCCAAATCAAAAAAGTGGATTTATAATTCCTGTTGGATTAGTGGTCATGGTGTGGCTTGGTTTAAGCTGTCTTAGGAGGAGCTCAAAATGGGACAATGGGTTCAATCATAATTCAAGTGGTTTAGGGTTAAAGGGTCAATTTTGGTTGTTGGATCAAGTGAAGGCTTGTTATGGTTCATTGGATTGACAAGTTGGATCATCAATGTCGAGGAGATCTGTGGAAATTAGAAACTGCTTAACCAGTTCACTAGTTGATATGGCTGTTGTCCAAGGGTCTTTTGCCTCTTTGATCTGACGGATTTCGAGCTAGTAAGAGCATGTCTCTATATATGTGGATGAGAAATTCCCTATCAAATCCCCGAAGGATAATCTCCTTCGAAACCTCTGTGTTTATTATGAAATTCGAAGTTTAATTGGTGTTCTGTGGGTTTGAACGAAATTGTGTTGACTGTGTCAAATTCTGGGTTTTTTTTAATTGTGGTTTTGGTGAATTATGAGTGTGTTGAATGGATGGTCAAGATTGGCAGAGGAAGACTAAGGAAGCAGTGGCATGAAGATTGACTTTGGACCATTAGATCTCGGTTGAAGTGAGTTAACGGGTAGAAGCGGGTTGGAGAAACCCACAAGTGGATTTCACACGAATGAAAGGTTGTAAACGGTAATTCCCTATTGGCTCTGATTCCACACACACAGTAACATGTAGCAGTGAGGTGAGAGAGGGAAAACGCTTTTTCGGTGGATTTGGAGTGTGCAAGTTAACTGACCGAAATATGTGTGAGCCATTAGATCTGGTGGAGCGAGGTCGACGGTTGATAGACAAGGAGCAAGTTTCAAAGTCAGGAAGTGATGTGACTGTCGGATCTTGAATAGATCAACAGTGAAGAAGTGCTGATGAGTCTTCAAGAGGGCATATTTCAAACTTTATTGAACTATGGTTTGTGTTACTGCTGGGTCTGGTTTCTTTTTATCATTCGTGCTAGTGGGCAAGCCAAAATCTTGGTTGACCGTTGGATATTTTAGACTCTAATCGATGGTGCTGAATAACCACACAACTCTTTTGATCAGAGGCTTTTGATATGATCTTTTATAAAATTTGTTGGTCGGGTGTCTACACAATCTGTTTGAGACTTTGGCTCATGCACATTCTGGTGTGGTGTAAACAAAAAGATTCTTGTTTTCTGAGTGTTAGGTGTCTTAGGTAGCGTGGCGACTCTGAGAATCATTGTTTTCTTTTGGGGTTTTTGTTGACTGTATTGGTGGTAAACCAACATCGGACTTTTTTGGTGTTGGTTTTGCACTGGTAAATACTTGTAGTATATGTAATGTACTTTTATGGTTAATATAAGGTTCCACTCTTACTTGAACGAAAAAAAAGAAGACATAACAATGTCAACAAAGCCCTCAAAACAGAATATGTTACTTTACTTTTAATTAATATTCTTACAAACATCACAAATACAAGAAGGAACCACAAAGTGGACAAGCACCCATGAGCAATTTTAGTGCCTAAACAAAGAAATACACATTGCAATTTGAGTAGTAAAGATTCAAATACATATCTAACAAAGCTAATTTGAATGCCAAGACTATGATGAGATGCAGAACAATCTAGGCAAATGAAAATCCCATAAGTGAGCAATTCCCATGTGGGATTCCTTGTATTACAGTCAAAGGACATCTACCATGAGTAAAAGTCACATGAGATCAGATGATATCTATAGGAAATCATAAAATCCTATATAGATCTGGTCTCAAATTACCCAAATCACATTAAATTTTGTTGCGAAATATAAAAAAAATGTACCCAGAACAAAATGTTTTTTTCTCTGGCCAAGATATTTTATTCCCACTAAAGAAATAAATTAACCATAAAGAATTTGAACCGAAAAAGCAACAGAAAATATGAATAGAACCTTGCTTTAGGGTTTGACCTAGATCTTTCTGCATACAACATTCTTCTCCATAAAACACTTGGTAGCCCTTGGTGAATGATGAAGATAATAATAAAACAATCCATAAAACACTTGGTAGCCATTGGTGAATGATGAAGGCAATGATAAACCAATTCCTGGACTGTTCAAAGCACAAAAATTAGAGTACTATATCTCATGCTAGCCCTCCTCAAGTATTGCTCGATTCTTCTGTAACCATTTGTATAATTTTGTTAGCTAAAAATTATAGTGTTTTTTCAAATTATTCACAGTTATACGTATAATTTTATGAATAATATACCCTTCCTAGGGTTCTTTTAGAATACTTTGTAAATCCAGGTTATAATTGTGGATTTTCAAGAATTTAGGTACCATAGGGTTTTAGAATTTCCGCGTAAAAATATAATTCAAACAATTTTACTCGGAAATTTTTTTTGCAAGATGTAGGTGAATTTGACTTATATTCAAATTTGATGGCTATGGTTGGATAGTCAATTAAATTTATTAGTTGGTTTCCTTTTGAAGTCATCATTCCAAAGAGGTTCCATTAGATAATTTGTAGTTGTATACAGAGCTCCCATTAGAAAGTAGGGACTAATTACTAAAGAAGTTAGAGATTAAGTTTGATGGTAATTGTTTAATGTACTATTTTTTAATGATGAAAATGCCTAGTATAGAGTAGATGTGTAGGTGTAATGTAAATATGTAAATAATTTTAAATATTAGCTTAATTAAAAAATAGAAAAAAATTAAAAGTGATATCGGGGATGACTATAAACATTTAAATGTTGGGTTAATTAATAATAAAAATTTACAATAACAAAATAATAAGAATCAATTTGTTATATGTTGATTTTTTTTATTAACTTTTCAATATGATTTGTTACAATACCATGGGCCAATATCATATCTTATCAATACCACATGCTGAAAAACCATAACTTATTTCACAACCAAAATATTTTATAATAATATCACAAGAACCTTAACCGTGGACATTCACCCCCACATTGCCATGGATATCATTAACATGTAAAAGCTAGGCTCTATTTGAATACCATGCCAAACCAAAAAAAAGAACTTATGTCATAATCAAAATATTTTAAAACAATATGAAAATATTGTTAACCATGGATATTCACCCCCACTTTACCATGGATATTATTAACTTGTAAATAGGCTTTGTTATATATCATGGGTCAATTTCATTGCTTATCAATACCACATGCCCAAAAAGCATAACTTATTTCACAATCAAAATATTTTATAACAATATGACGAGATTCTTAATCATGGACATTCACCTTCACTTTTCCATTGATATTATGAACTTGTGAATAGGCTTTGTTATAATAGCATGGGGCTAATACCAAGGCTTATCAATACCACATGCCAAAAAACAGGACTTATTTCACAATCAAAATATATTTTAACAATATGAGAAGATCCTTAACTGTGGATATTATTAACTTGTAAATAGACTTTGTTACAATATTGTGGGCCAATACTGATCCAAATGGAAAATGACATCAACCCATGGTACTCATCCACCCATATTATTCATTGACCCATGGAATTTACCCATGGTATTGTAAATGGCATCTGCCCATGGTATTGTAAAATCCACCCATGGTATTCATTCACCCATGGAATTTACCCATGGTATTGTAAATGGCATCTGCCCATGGTATTGTAAAATCCACCCATGGTATTCATTCACCCATGGAATTGACCCGTGCTATTGTAACTAAAAAATACTATAAGTAACAAGTCACATTTTGTAAAAGGACAGATGGTCCGCCACAATGTAGCCTTTATAGTTCAGAGGCATGTAGCCACCACATATCTTCTCAGAGATAAGCTACCATCACCCTAGCTGGTTTATTTCCATTTTTGTTTGTAAGCATATTTCAGTATTTTACAGTAATGAATTGAGGTATTATTTCCGCTGCATATCTGTCTTTATGGTTATCTCTGTATTTTATTGCGTTCCTGTTTAAATCCGAATCAGTGGTATCAAAGCAGGTTATGATTCCATGGGAATGAGGGTTTGATGCATATTTTAGTTTCAAAATTTGCAGCAATATTCAATAAACTGCAGGCATGTGCTACAACCTCCACAGAGCACTTTCTTGGGTCAAGCAGGAAGAATTTTTCTTTTTTCATTTTTTTGCAGGAATTTTTTTGGGCGGCGACTTTGCAGATCAGATCTGAAACATTTGGTACAAAATTTACAAAAAAAAATACCAGATCTGGATTCCTCTCGAAAAATCACCCAATTTCAAAAAAAAAATGGGTCGAATCAGAGTTCGGATGTGGGAGATATCGCTGATTTAAAATCAGCTATTTTATCAAAAATTTTGTGACGGCGGAACTGTTGCAGCACGAATCTGAGATCTCAGAGTGTCCAGATAAGGATTTCCATCACATGGGAAGATGCAAAATGGTCCTTCTGCTTCCAAAAACAGGTTATAATAAATATTTTGAGTTATATTGACTGAGTTATGCCCATTTTAATTCTGGAGCAGCATTCGGAGTGGGTTCTCATTGGAGACGTGCCCTCCCACCCCACTTTAGTAGGCACCTGCTTCACATTCATCAGTTTCAACATAGAAGCATTCGGCTTGGGTTATTTGGAGACGTGCCCTCCCACCCCAAGCTATGTAGGCACTTGCTACTTCATCAGCAACCAACATCATGGTTATGGGTCAACCGCATAAAATCCTTGTCATCGAAGTCCATTTGCTAGGCCGCACACTGTCAAAATCACAGTTTGTCACAAGCATTACAGGGTATCTCTATCCTCGGATCTTCGTTTATCAGGGTTTTTGGTTAACCACATAAAACCGTTATCTTCAGTGGCTCTTCATATTCAACAAAGGCTTTGCAAGAGGGAACTTTACGCAATGGGGACCATTGCTTCTTAAGGAGGGAGGAATGATCCAAATGGAAAATGGCATCAACCCATGGTACTCATCCACCCATATTATTCATTAACCCATGGAATTTACCCATGGTATTATAAATGGCATCTGCCCATGGTATTGTAAAATCCACCCATGGTATTCATTCACACATGGAATTTACCCATGGTATTGTAAATGGCATCTGCCCGTGGTATTGTAAAATCCACCCATGGTATTCATTCACTCATAGAATTGACCCGTGGTATTGTAACTAAAAAATACTATAAGTAACAAGTCACATTTTGTAAAAAGACAAATGGTCTGCCACAATGTAGCCTTTATAGTTCAGAGGCATGTAGCCACCACATCTCTTCTCAGAGATAAGCTACCATCGCCCTAGCTGGTTTATTTCCATTTCTGTTTGTAAGCATATTTCAGTATTTTACAGTAATGAATTGAGGTATTATTTCCGCTGCATATTCGTATTTATGGTTATCTCTGTATTTTATTGCGTTCTTGTTTAAATCCGGATCAAATACCATGGTTTATCAATAACACATGCCCAAAAGCCATAACATATTTCACGATAAAAATAATTTAATTTATTTTAATTTTATAAATTTTTTAAAATTGAAGCTAAAAGGAAGAAGGCTATAATTACTTTTGAGATATATCTAAAATCTTTATCCTCACCACTACTAAAAATATTCCCACGGAATAGTTTTATAAAATTAAGGTTTTAATAAAATTAAAAATGATAATACTTTTATATTTCAAGATGTGAAATTTATATAATATAAATAGTGTTAGTGAGAAGCAACATAGATCCATCTTAACTAGGCATCCAAGGGATGATAAAATGAAAATTGAAGGGGAGAGATGGGTTTGGGGAGGGAGGGAGATAGTGACAAATATCGAGGGCAGAGAGAGAGAGAGAGAGAGAGAGAGAGAGAGAAGAGAGAGATGGAGAGAGGTCGAGGGAGAGAGGAGAGGAGGGATGAGAGAGATAGGGAGAGAAAGGGAAGAGAGAAAGAGGGAGACACATATATGGAGGGGAGAGAGAGAAGGGAAGAGAAAGGGAGATAGCGATAGACTTGGAGAGAGAGAGAGAGAGTTTTGGAAGTAGGAGAGAGGGAGATAGAGAGTTTTGGAGGGGAGAGAGAGAGAGAGTTTTGGAAGGAGGAGAGAGAGAGAGGGAGAGATATAGGGGAGAGATAGAAGGAGGTGGGGGTGAAATTAGAAGAGAGGAATCAAGAGAGAGAAAGAGAGAGAGATGGAGTTGGAGGGGGGGAGAGAGAGGGATGGAAGAAGAAATACATAAGGGGAGAAAGGTGGAGAGAGAGAGGAGAGTGGGATGGAAGAGAGAGAGAGGAAGAGGGATGCGTAGAGAGAAAGATAGATATGGAGAGAGTATGTGCATTTTTGGGGGTGAAATAGAGAGAGTGAATAAGAAAGAGACACATAAATAAAAAATTAGATATTATATAGTATTATATAACTAGCCTAGATCCATATTAATATTGGATCTATCAAGCACCGAGAGGGATCAAATGTATCAAGGTGCACACATTTCTTCAAATTTTGCACTAAAAAAATATTTTTTTACCTCGAGAGATTGGATCCCTCTCAGCACTTGATAGATCCAAGGTTAAGATGGATCTAGGCTAGTTATATGTATTTAAATTTTTGATGAGGGAAATCATACTTGGATATTTTGTATAATTTTAGCATAATTACATGTATTTGATGTATGGTTTTGTATAAATTATAAGTATATATTTTTCATTGAATGTATTTTTTCACATCAATATCAAAGCATGGAGTGCTTAACATAGGGTTTAAGGGGTGGAACAATGTCCCTGTATGATTCAAGGTAATTTCTTTAAACCTCAACAACCTTTCACACAACATAGACATCATTGTGCCTACCAAGTTTCAAAACCCATATTCACATTCGACAAGTTGTGTGCACACCTACGGGTTCACATGCCTATTATGAAAATATCTGTCGTGCTCATGCATCAAGTTGTATGCACTTTCATGAAAGCATCGCTGTGGTCGTTCAGTCATTTTGAACACGGTTAATCATTTTGAACATGTCTGTCTTGATGGTTTGAGGCGTCTTCTCGTCAAGCCATGTGAGTGTGTTTGCAATGTCACATATGCACAAATTCATTTTCTCACACACTTAGTCATTTTTGCTGAAGTTTTGATGACCAGATGACCCTATAATAGCCAGACCTCCACCCCACCATCAACACAACCAACTGTCAACTAGAACAATGCAGAAGCATCCAATAAGATATTTCAAGCTGCCCTTCCTACAATCTGATCAATCGACTCTGCTATTGGTCAACCAGAGTGTTTGAATGGGTAATCACCCTGGGAGTCACTCCCCTCAAAAATTATGCAGAGGCTAGAGACCTCACCTGCTCCACTGACTGATAAAATCGTCCAAACGGGCCAGACAGACACCCAATGCATGTCCTTGTATCCCTAAGAAAAATGGACAGTTTTTTCATCTAGTCCACAAGTCATTCAGCCGACTGCTCACCCAAAAAACTATGCAGATTTCATGATCAAGTGTCCTATGGCCTGGTAGCTCGCTTAGCTTAGGAACTGTGTAGAGGTGTTCAGCAGGTCAGCCTCCTAGCAACTTCATAGTTTTTCCCGACAACAGATCGCAGTAGCCCGCTGCCAATTCTCTCTAGAAAATGTATATATTTTGCTGGAAAGCTCCCTCATCTCGTTGCCCACTCCCTCCAAAAACTACACATATTCACCTGCCAAGCCTCTTTGCAGCCTGCACTGCTTCCCTCTAGAAATTGCACAGATCTATCCTCCAGCCGAGCTAGATCCCGCGGATAGTCCCTGCCGATCCAGATTGTCTATCTCTACCTCCTAGTGACTTCTGTATAATTTTCTGCAGTAGTGGTCATAGCTCGCATCCCAACTCAAAACTTGCTTCACCTAGTTTCATAACCTTGTCCTCTCTCCTAGTCACTTACATCCGAAAACAATCATGCATCATGGTAGACTAGGACGTTTATGGATTTGATGTCATTTTTTCATGTGTAATTGTAGATACAGGTACATGAGTAGTCATGACATGATGATAGATGGGATGAACAAGGAGAGTGCATGAAAAAGGACGAACATGTGAAGATGTTTCTGTGGATGGACAAACGAACGAATGAAAATACGAAGATGTGTTTGTGGATGGATGAACAAACGAAAAAATGATGCATGCAAGGAGAAATTTTCGTGGATGGTCGACCATGTGAAGATTTGTTTGGGACGAATAAATGGGCAAACACACATTCTCATGAGTACATGAACATGTCAACAATGCCAAAGTACAAGCAAGGAGAAATATGAAAATGCAACATCAAGCGAACCCAATGACCATTGAGGACTCCACACACCTTGCCATGTGGAGGGGATGTTGTGTCAGACCAAGAGGATATCCATCATTCAGCAACACTACATCTTGCCATGCACACCAGTGGCAACATGAACATACCATTACTATCATGTTGAGTCGTGTCTTGAGTCATGTCAACCACATCACTACTGTGGGCCATACTATTATCAATCAATGTAATGTAACATGGAAGTCCAAGGGACCCACTTGTAATCTGAAGAGTCATGTAAAGTTGAAGAGTCATGTAAGTTAAACAGTCATGAGGGAAGTTGAATATTCATAAGGGTATGTTTGACCCTTGGTTATAAATACCCCTCATTTGTACATGCAAAATACTTTTCACCTTAGCTCCTCCCACATAGCCTTGAGAGTCTGTAATATTTTCTTTGAGGAGTAAGTAGTGGCTCCAACGTCCCGTCCATGGGTTAGTAATGTATGGTGTAATGATGTGTCTTGGAACTTTCTCTTAATTCATAAGATTGTTAACATGATAGCATGTTTTCACACGTGTTGTAATTGTTTGTAAGATTTGTCTTGAACACTTGTAATACATGTTGTTTTAACCTATGTTTAACACTTGAATTCATTCAACTATTCTAATACATATATTAATGAAAATGTGTTGTATAAGTTTTTAATGTTGTCCTGCCCATGTTAGTTACCTCCCAGACATTAGAAAGAACCTTTCATGTAAACTTGCTATAACGACTACTGCACTGATTGTTGTACATGCTATCTTCCCTTATGTGTTGTGACTAACACATCCATGTGGATTTCTCCTTCAAAAGCTACACACATTTTGTTGTGTTGTGTGTTCCTAATAGAGTTGGGCTTCCTCCCATTTGTCTTGGGACTCACTCCCACCCTCTCTCTCTCCGGCAAAATAACCTTGACACAAGTAACACTATCAATCACCAGGAACGTGAACTTCGTTGTTTGAAGACAAAGAACACCACTCTCACTTGCTAAAAACCAAGAGCTATGGCATATATTTAAGATAATGGAAATCAAGCCAAGGTACTAGATGGGACTCCTACACCAAATGGTGTGAGGCTTAGTTGTGACTTCATGCTGGGGAGATCCCCTGATGTTGGCAGGTTGAGCACTGTCAACATTCTGGTGCTAGAAGGAGGGCTAGATGACAAGCTGAGTCCTGACAATCTGTTTTGAATATTTGCGTATCTGTCATGACTAACTACAGAGTTTGTCTTTGGAGTGTATGTCTTATGGAAACGACTTCAAAATCTCGGAAAATCTCAGGGATAAATTGTCACATAAAACATACGATGGTGGAGGCTACATAGCATTGGTTAGGAAAGTAATCAACATTGTAGGCTCATGCGAAAGACATGGAATCTTTGAAGAATACATGACCTAGATATTGTTCGTCCACACGCTTCGAGGGCACCCAATGTACTGGGGCACCACACCGCTTGCAAAATCTATTCATTCTCTTTCTCATCTAGTCACAAAGATAGATCGTGCTTTCAATAACTTTGACTGCAAAGCACTCAACAAATAAATTCTGGAATTACAAAAAGCACCCGATGAATCTGTTGAATAGTTTCACACATGCTTATGTAATCTTGCATATTGATTTCCCAAAGATGAAATTGATTGGGAATTTCTTGATGGAAGATTTGAGTATCTTCTTTATATATTCGAAAATATGAAATTCTTGAAATCACTCAAATCCCACCTAGCACAATTCGGTTATGGTGCTGCGCAACCATAGGTAGCGCAATTTCTGTCAGAAGTGATTGTCCACCTTCACCTCATCGAACCACTCGACCACCACAACTTCATGTTGGAGAACATGCACACACATTTTTTGAACTTTCACATCCTCCCACTCCACCTTCTCTTGATATATGTGCAGATTTGGCTTGCAAGCCTGTTGGTTGTCACATGGATTCGTTCCCTCAACCTCTATCCCCATTTTCTGTTGATCCTATAGGTTGTACTATCTTGTGCTCTTTTGTTTCAGACTCCACACTTTTTTTGAATGGGGATCAAGCTGTTGATGGATTTGGTGTTGTGCAACCAACCTGCACCATCAATCATGATGTGTATGTGTGGGAATCTAAAGAAGAACCCATGGTGAAGGATGACTCCCTTCCAGTCATGCCTCATCCACTTTTTCCTAACATCCGTTGTGATTTTGCCACTATTGATTCCCCCTGTGAAAACTCATTTGCCAATGTTTCTACTTCCAATCGTTCACAGGACACATCAGATGTCAGTTAGTCATTACAACACAGGGAGGACACATCTTCCTTTGAGAATCCATTCAATCCATCATTTTTCATTTTTCAAAACACAAAGGGTGAATGTTCCTTCTTCTCATCTACCCCTCTACATGGTTCATGAAATCATGAGGATGGTGATGAAAAACCTAAATTTTCTGATTGTGGTTGTTGTGATATCTTTTCTTCTTCATTTAATCATGATGTTGATTCACCTATTGTTAACGTATCTAGGCCATTGGTCTCTGATGATCTACTTGTCGATGAAGTTGAAACCCCGCAGGCTATCGAGGCACTTCAGCTCAAGCTGATTCTTATGTCAAGCCCTCGGTATCCTAAGGTTGGTTTCACTTACAATTAGGAAATTGTTGAAACATGCAAGGCTCCTTATCACTATCTTCTTTTCATTGAAGATCAACCAAACACCTAGATTTCACTTTCTCCACTTGAATCACATATTCCTCTCACTCTTGCATTGGAGGAATCTTACATAGAAAGCACACTTAGGCAATGTAAGTTGTCTACCTTTCTCACGTTTGCTTGCATGTCATAGCCAGGAGAATGTGTATGCTTAAAAACTACACGTAGTGTAGCATAGTACCATGGAAAGTCCACAAAGTGCATGTCATACACTTTCACTCATTTCTTTTCTTTCGATGCACTTAAGCCCGAAGTGTGTTTGTCTTTATCATTATATCTTTCATGTTTGCTAGTTTGTTTGACTGTGTTGTTCGTGAACCATGCCTTTAGCAACATGGGTCGACCAATGCTCTAGTGGCTACATTGGAAGTATCACTTCACATAAGTAGGTCCATGCACTGTTAACGTAGGAGTAGGAGTAGTGTTTGATTTTTTCCTTGTCTTTGCTTTTTGCTTTTCATGTTTGTTTGCTTTCTGACTTGGTTTAGTTTTTTTGCCTGCTTGCTTGTTGTTTTGTTTTCTTTGCTTACTATTTTTTTTCATTATGTTTTGTTTGCTTACTACCATGCTACTTTTAGTTTTGTAAATAAGTGCTACCATTTACTAAGTTCTGGCATCTGAATGAGTATGTGGCTGAGATCTAAGATCCTTTTGACACTACGACACTTAGCTAGTCCTGTGTCCATCTTCTATTTTCTTAGTTATAACCTTCAAACAATGAAGTCCTAACGGAAAATATGAGTCATCTGCTAGGGAAGCTTGGGTCCAACCATGAACCTGTGTTCACACTTGGAAACCCCATGCATGTACTACCCCCTCTATGATGTGTGTTCAAGCTCATCGAACTAGTAGAAATGGAGAAGGGGAAAATCTAAACGAGAAAACCTATGTTAGAGGTCTTACATGATTCTCTGATGTAACAACCTCTTCTTCTCTCAATAAGTCAGGATCCCTGTTCTCCCACAAAAATAAATAAGTGCCTATGCATAGTCCGCTTTAAAAAAACTGCAAAGGTGAAAGAAGAGAAAGGCTTCCTGCGCAGCGAGGTGAAGCACACAAATCCACTAGGGTACTAACGAAGTCACTAGAAGTGGAGCAATGTATGTGTTCCTGTGTGACTCTGCGGGGGCACTGCTTATATCTACCTATAGCAGAGAGACACTAGAGATGAAAAATTATACTCTAAAAAATTTCAACTTGCAAGCCCTGCTACCCTTCCCGATTTCGAAACACTATGATCAAACTGAAATGTTTTGTTGTGTTTAACTAGTTTTGAAAAAGGTGAAACCATGTTTGTCCATGGGGTAAGTGGGGAAGTTGAGGTAACCCTCACATAAATTCAACACTCCCTGAAACACCAAGGCCCTACGTTATCAATGAACCAAAACACAGAAGTTGGAGTTCTACCAACATGTTGCCAAGTGTTGTAGCGACTACAACCACACTCCAAAATTTTGGCTTGCATGGAATTCTAGAGCCTACTTTGGATCCCGCGATCAATCATCCTTGGTAATTTGTTGGTAAGCTGATGATTTCAAGCTCCCCTAATTTATCCTAAACAGTTGTCCATGTCTCATCGTTTTGTAGGATATGTCATTTTTAGGCATAGCATTCGTTGTCCCTCATGCAAAGGGAATGTTGTCTTCCCTCAAGGGAATTGTGTGGATATGAGTGTTTTTCATCACATTGACATGTTTCACACTCACCTCATGCACTCATGTCATGAAGGTTGTTGCATCAAGAGAACTATGTATTACATATTCTGGATGGTCTATGTGTTCGTATGCAATCACAATCGATTCCTATCAACATTTTCATATGTTTCACTGATCTTACATCTAGCCATTTTCCCATGCAACCTAGCTTCATCTAGCTCCCCAGATCTATGTGTTTTTTTTTGCACCCATTAAGCTTCCTCCCTTTCCTGCTAAAACCCTGTAGTGCATAGAGACACCAAACTCCCTTTCCTGCAGAAACCCCATAGTGCAAAGAGACACTAACCTCCATTGCCTCCTAAGACCCCGCAATCTACAGAGGCCCCAACCAACACTACTCTCCAAAAATGCGCAGGGTAGTCTAGCAGCACTGCACTAAAAAATTGCGTAGAGGTGTCCTCTTGGGATCCTTGTCCTATATTAGTGTTTTAAGCCTCAAAATGTCTCAGTGTTGTCCAAGTTGCCTTGTCAGCCTCGCATGTAGAAATTGCACAGATGGGCCTCCCAGTACCTCATTCTGGCAGCAGCCGTTGTCCGTTGAAATTGCACAGATGTACCTCTCAGTGACTAGAGGAAAAGGTGACACACTGAAATTGCACAGAGGTGTCCTCTTGGGACCCTTGTCCTATAGTAGTGTTTTAAGCCTCAAAATGTCTCAGTGTTGTCCAAGTTGCCTTGTCAGCCTCGCATGTAGAAATTGCACAGACGGGCCTCCCAGTACCTCATTCTGGCAGCAACCATTTTCCGTTGAAATTGCACGGATGTACCTCTTAGTGACTAGAGGAAAAGGTGACATACTGAAATCGCTTCCAAGGAGTCGAGGAGAACAAACACAGAACCATGTAATGGAAAATATTAGGACCACATGTAAACTCCATCGGATGCATGATCATCTTGAGGGTAAGTATGGTAAATACGGAAGATCTTTCAAAGTACACTTCTTAGTTGAGTTTGCAGGACTACTTGCCATTATCGTATCATCTTCTCCTCAGTAACATGCATGTGCATAAATGTGAAAAGTCACTTTATGTGTTGCTTCTACATGTCGTGCTTCTTTTTCACTTTTTCGGCCAACAGTCATCTTCTACATGTTGATTTCTATGTCATGCTTGTGACCATGTTTTGGTCATTCACAAGGTCTTCACTTCGTGTGTACATGTTGTGTTTGCTATGAAAACATCTGTCACACTCACACATGAAGTTGTATTCAGTGTTGCACAAGAATCACCGCGGTCATTCAATGATTGATCATAAGTGTCGTGCTTATCGCTCGCAATGTTGGTCATTCATATTGAACATGTGTGTCCTGATGGTTTGAGGCATTTTGTCCTCAAGTCATGTGAGTGTGTTTGCGAGGTCATGTATGCACAAATTCACTCGCTCACACACTTGGTCATTTTTGCTAAAGTTCTGACAACCAGATCACCCTCTAACAGGCACATCTCCACCTTGCTATAGACTCGACCAACTATCACCCAGAACAACACAAAAGTATCCAACAAGCCTTTTCAAGCTATGCTTCCTGCAAGTTAACCAGAGAGTTTGACCAGGTAGTCACCCTGGGACTCAGTCCCCTCCAAAATTGCATAGAGGTTGCAGACCTCACCTACTCCCTTGACTGAGAAAATTTCATAGACAGGCTGTAAAGACACCCAGTGCCCATCCCTGTCTCCTTCAGACAACTACGTAGTTTTCCGAGCCAATCACCAGTCAGCTGGCCAGCTGCTCACCCAAAAAAAGTGTAGATTTCATTTGAAATCCTCCTGCATCTCGACAGTCTGCTTAGCTCAAAAACTACGAAGAGGTGGTCAGCAGGTCAGCCTCCCAGCAACTACACAAATTTTCCTGCCAGCAGTTCCCAACAACTTGCTACTAGTTCCATCAAGAAAATGCATATTTTTTTCTACCAAGCTCCCATAGCCCATTCTAGCCACTTCGCATTTAGGCTCTAACCCTCACTATTACCTCTTCCAAAGTCCCAAGATTTTTTTCCTCGGAAACTATTGCCTGACTCCACATTTGAAATGCCAACACAAGGGGTGTGCAATGAAGACTAGTGTTTATGGAATTGATAACTTCATACAACATAGTTTCCACAAAGCCATTTCTATGGTGGAATTATCCCACCTACAAGTGGGAGTTTCCACTACGATGACAAAATAACAAAGAGTCGTGATAGATAGGTTGAGAGGAAGAAGTGAGCGTTGCTATATTGATACTAAGGGATGCTAGATGATTGAATGTGTGGTTGCATGGGGTGGGATAACCACAACATCCCTCCCTCTCAAATGCTATGGGATGCATACCTCTGCTTACTTTGGCACAAATTCCAACACCCCAATTGAAGATAATATTAAAATTATACCTATTTATTACTAAATAAATAATTATTGATAAATACCTATTTTTCAAATAATACTAAATCATTATGTTATCATTAATTGATAATTTATTTCTTTTAAAGAAAAAGAAATATATTAGTTAGAATTACACATGAGAAATTGTGAATTTATATGACCAAACTTACACTCCAACTCATTAAATCTATAAAATTATCCTCACTCATAGTCCATTATAAAATTATCCTCCTTGCATGGAAGAGTTAAAAAGGTACAAATTTAAATATATCACTCCCTTTTAATCAAATGATATATCACACCAATTCACTCCCACTTAGTCAATTGATAAAGATTCCCACTCAATCAATTGATAAAGATGGATGGTCGAAATTGGTACTCAATTGATAAATACGAATGGCCAAAAATGGTGGCAATTTTTTATATTTTTTAAAATAAATTGGCAAGAGGTGTGCTTAAATATATTTTTATGATGGAAATGAATACAACACCATTAAACCATTACAACACTACCATGTAATCAGTATTGGATTTCATCTTTTGGTACTTCGTTAACATAAGTGGTGATTCTAACCCGCACAGGACACACTCTCTCCTACCTAGTTAGAATGATCTGTTAAGATTAAAACTCACAGTGATCGAGGCCCATGAGTAATTTTTCAAATTAGATGGATCCATTTGTCATTGGCAGTTCCTGTATCTTTCTCTTATGAGTGGTAGCTGTAGTTTCGGTTGTTGTGAGTTTTGATCTCAATTTGATTAATTTAGCCAATGTTCTAACTCGTGCATGACACACTCTGACCTACCTCGTCAGAATGATTTGTCAAGATTACACTCACAGTGACCAGGGCTCATCAGTATTTTTACAAATTTTATGGATCCATTTTTCATTGGTGCTTCATGTATGTTTTCCTTGTAAGTGGTAGCTATATTTGTAGTTGTTGTGAGTTTTGATCTTAGTTGGATTAATTTAGCCAAAGAAAATGAGTGGCAAGAAAGAGAGGGAGAACCATATTTTCATGGCCAAGTTTGCCGAGAAATTTTAATGTTACAATGGTAACATGGTTTAGGACATCTCTAAACTTGGTGCCTCACTTGTTTTTTTCTTTGAGTTTCGATCTCTGTTCAATTATTTTAATCAAAGAAAATGAGTGTCAAGAAAGGGAGGGAGAGCCATGTTTTCATGACTAGGCTAGCCAAGTAGGCTGAGCATTATGATGATAAGATGGTTTACAACATATCTAAACTTGGTGCCTCATTTTGTTTGATTTATTTCTTATACTTGGCTAAGGTTTATGTTTTCAAATCCCTCTTATTTGGATTATCTTTTTTCATTATGGACATTGTTATTTGGATCAGGGTTTATATTATTATTGGCATTGTTAATTAGATTCAAGTTTAAATTATCTAATGTTTCATTATTAGATTATCATAGGGTTCGTATTATAGTTTGGGCATTAGCCATTGACACCTTTATGGGTTGGGTTTTGTTTTTCCTTTATGGGATCCTTTGTTGGGGTTTGATCTTGAGACTAAACAATGCTTTTGAAAGTTAATAATGAATTTTTTTTATGGTTCAAAAAAAAACTAAGAATAATATGCTCTTAGCACATGTATTAGACAATTTTTTCAAATCCATAGAAACTTAGACACCTTGCAGATACAAATAATTGCATGAACATTTTAGGTGGAAAACAAACTAAGGAGGACATGAGTGACTTGCTTTAAAAGGTGGTATAAAAATAAGTGTCTGGTATGGTATGATATGGGAATAAATATAGATCATATTTCCAGTCAGGATTTCAAGTAGGGCTTTGATATATTCTCATTTTAGAATTTGTTGGGCATGAATTTGGAAACAATAGTAGAAAACCATAGTGGGAGATGGATCACAAAAATAATGCACAAATTTCAATGATGAAAAGAAGGATACACTTCAATTACTATCTTCGAGGAAGGATAGTGGTATACAATTGTGTAGGATAATATGAATGTGTTGTCATCCATGTATCTCCATGCTTTTGTATGGAATATAATTTCATTTTGAATATCATTGTGTATCCTTGAGGAAAGGAGGATACACTCCAATAAGGAAGTTTACACTCCATGACTTCAAATAGAAGAATCGTTTCCATACAAAATTTTGATGATGCATTGACCACAACACACCTATATTTTTAGATGGGTTTGCCTAGAAAAACCATTAACTCAAACCTAGTGGTGGAAGCCATTGTGAAAAAAAATAAATTAAAAGCATGAGAATGCAAGGTATATGAAGGCATTATATATCAGAAATAGCCTTTTACAATTGTTAATCTTACACCTAAAAATTTATTAAAAAGTTAAGATATTATATGCAAAGAGTCAAACCTTCTTAAGACCTAGGGGTGCCTATTATGAAGTCGAAAAAAAGGATATGAAGGCCTACTCCCTTAATTGAGACTGAAAATAAGTAAATTTATGTGAAACAGATTCAAATTGTGATGAATGAATCAAGACCTTCTTACAACCTAGGGGAACACACTATAAAGTTGTAAAAGTGTCTATCAAGTACTATTCCCTAAGACCGAAAAGAACAGATTCATGTGTAGGAGAGTCAACCAAGGAAGGTACATTAAAGGTCCTGTTTCGAGGAAGGGACATTCTAATACATCATTCAAATTTATTAAGGACCATCAAGATGAAAAACAATATTTTGAGCATATGAAATGTGTGAGGCCACATGTCCTACATAAGATTGAAGAAGTGAATTGATAGCCAAAAAATTGATTAAGAAGACAAATGTATCTACGAGAAAATGTATATAGAAGGAAAATGATAAAGACAAATTTTTATAGAAACTAAAAGGCTATGAGCCAAAGGCACTCTCACAACCCATAATGACCCTCACAACACTTGAAGGTTTGTTGGTGATTCAAATCTTGGTGGGAGGCCCCGAAGGTCTGAAAAATTGAAATGCGAGAAGAAAATATGAGAACAAATAGTAAACAAAACCACAAAGAGACATTTTTATTAAAACAAAGAATAATTCTAAAAGCTATATTGTGATGGACAATTTTTCCTTTTAGAAAATGTGACTTGTTAATTATAGTCTTTTTTTAGTTACATTACCACGGGAAAATTTCATGGGTGTGAAAATACCATGGGTGAATGAATACCATGGGTAGATGTCACATTCCATTTAGATCTTTCCTCCCTTCTTAAGAAGCAATGGTCCCATTGCATGAAGTTCCCTCCTAAGAATCCTTTCTTGAATATGAAGAGCCACTGTAAAGAAGGGCTTTGTGTGGTTAACCCATAACTATGGTGAATGAAGATCTAAGGATAGAGATACCATGTAATTCTTGTGATCAACTATGATACTGATAGTGTGCGGCCTAGCAAATGGACTTTGATGAAGTGTGGGTTTGTCGATGACCCATAACCATGAAAAATGAATATTTGAGGGTAGAGATGCTGTAAGGTCCCACCTTACTAACCATCAATAGTATAGAGAAGTAAAAGTCACATTGAATGCTATTACTCAGTTCTCATTTTTATTTTATTTTTTTTTACTCATAATATGATTAACTTAGCTATCATGTAATCATGTTCCTTCAACTATTTCAATCTAAGAATATAACATAAGAAGTCACGGATAACTTTCCCTTAAGACCAATTCCAAAACACATTTCCTCTCAAGTTTAAAATATCATAAAATGTGCTCTTTTCATACTTATACGTGAGCTCTAAGTAAGAGTGGAAATAAATTCTACCATAATTCCATGTGCGAACATTAAGCTAGATAAACCTATTTGATTTCCTAGATTATGCTAAATAAGCTTCATTTATTGACTCTTGATATCATAACCACAAAACTATTATAATTCTTTTACAAAAAACATATAATTGTATCAGTATTAGCCTACCTATAGCAAAGTAACTGAGGGAAGAATATGTCTCTCTTCATTTATAAAGCTAATAAATACGATATGTTTATGAAATAGAATCACAAAATATATTGACCCAACAAAATTTCCAAATTCATCAATTAAAATTCCCAATCCCAATTATTAAGGCAATGCTGCAATCATGGGAATTATATAATGAATGTTGAAACAAAAGTAACTACTATTACTAATTGAGAAGCATGCTATTCCTCAAAAGTGCCATGTAAAATAATGAAACTACATAAATTGGGCACAAGTAGTTGTTTTCTACAGTCATTGAAGCACAAGAACACACCCATGAACACATGAAGCTCACGCAAAACTTATTATTCTCACTTGCACAAAATCCTATAGAAAGTCACCATAAAATTGTTTCCAACAACCCCTTTCTTTTTATGAAAGATTTAGATAATAAAAGTAACAAAAATCCTATTGTCTATTCACACTTCAAAAAATTATTAAATTAATTTTCACGTTCATACCAAAAAGTTGCAGACATAATAAGCTACTGGTACGTAAAAACTATGGTAAGCAGGAATTTTACTCTAACAATTTATATGCAAAAAAACTACAACCATTCATGTCGTTTGACAAAAACTTTGCACACATTCAATTTACAGCCATTGAGGCATTTTGACAAACACTTTGCAAGCATGCAATCTACAACCATTGAGGCATTTTTCCAAACACTTGGTAGCAATGAATTTGAGATTCTTCTTCAACCTATTCAACTCAAAAAATTTAGAAATTGAAACTTCAAACGTTGGCATCTTAAAACAACAACTAAACAATCTTAGTTTTTCATCAAAAAATAAAAAGCAGACGTATATAATTGACAACAACAATCTATAAATCACCTAGATTTTTGATTTGGTTTCTGCAAAGTACCTTTCTGGAATCAAGTGGGGAGTTAAATGGCCATCTGGCATGGATACCCCCTGATGTTGAGCGTATCAGTAATATAATGTTCTAGAGATGCGATTTATTAAAATAACAACAACAAAAACATTCCTGCTATCTCATTTATCACTTTGTTAAACAGTTAGTGTGAAAATTTCATCTACAACTATACATGGAGAAAAAAAACTCAAATTTATGATAATATGGTATTGTAGTCAACTCATGGCAACCTTCAATGGACAAAAATTTATTATAAAAAAGATCTTAAAACTTTGGCAACACATTATTGTTTTAATTTCCCTACATGTACATTCTCAACTACAACTACCATTCATTATTGGGTAGCTCATAAATAAACCTGTAAATATCTCATAAACATTTATAAGTAGTAATTTCCAATGAATTTTATAGTTATACAACACTTTTAAATTAATAATAAACTAAAATTTCAAGAATGCTTATGAACATACCTGGCAGTGTATTTATACAATTCCAAAAAGATGGGAATACACTACAGCTCGAATGAGATTCTACTCCTGCTCCAATATCCTTACCAACTCATTTTGGATGATCCGATTTCCCTCCCAATCATATCCAGGGAGATCTTATCCCTTGGAACCCCCGAGCTATAACAGCTCACAAACAGTACCAAAATATAGTAGTACAGAGATATCCAAGGCAAGCTGATGAAGATAAGTTTCACTTCCTCCCAATGCCACTCATGGCCAGCTCCACTAGGTAGAGATACATAGTAATTTAGATTAGGAATTTCAAAATCATTTGGAAAGAAATTGGCTACTCTCCAAGTCTCTCAGTATCATAATAATTTTTGAATCTCTCGAACTATTGGTATAACAATGCACCTCCCATGCCCCTAAGTGAGAATACATCAAACACATATATAGGAGGAGAAACAAATTCTTGTCATATAGGAGGAGTAATATGCATGCATTGTATTCCATTTAGAGCAGTGTAACTCATGCCATTAATGAGAGGTATGCATGCCTTAGTTAAGGATAGTTTAATTTATGCATTAACGAGAGTGTAAGAGGAATATTTTATGGCATTTCTTTAATGAGTTGAAGACGAATATGCCATTCTTTGATAAGGAATATCTAATTCTCTTTTAATAATAATATCATAGTCCCATAAAATATAATAATAATATTAATAATATTAAGGATTAATTTGAGATTGAATGACTAGGATTAATTAGTGATAAGTTAAGTGGTTTTCCTTCAACTATACTTAATTTCCAATTTATGTAAGGTGATTTACTATTTTTGGAAAGTCATGCTTGAGATGCTAGACATGACATTCTATTTTTAGAAAGTCACCCTAGGATTGTTAGAAAAGAGGTTTTATTAAGGAAATTCATCCTTGTGCTTCCCATGAGTGGTATTTTTATTTTGGAGAATAGGCATTTGGTACCCCTATTGCATGCATCTTCATGCATTAGTAGATTGAGGAATCCGCGCCATGATCTACTCTAAAGATCCAAGATTCCACAACTTGAAATTTTTAAATATTCAAGACTCCACACCCTAAACATTTTATTATAGATACAAGGCTCCACGTCTTTATATTTCATGAATTTAGGACTCTGCACCCTAATTTCCATGGCTTCTCATCTACTCTGCTTTGGAACTCCACACTTCACCTTAAGGTATTGATTGTCAGCTCATACCCATCTAATGGTTCCTTGGTAAGGCCTTGTTCCAAGACCTGCGCACATCAAAATATCATAGATCAAAGGAATCAATGAATTTCATAATTAACTTATTCACACTTTACCAAAGATTGTGCATGACTTCCACAAGCATTTTGGTTCTAGAGAAATGACTTCCACAGCCATTTAAAATTTTAACATCCTTGCTTGAAAATAACCACGTTCCATATCACATCATGCTAAATACAAGATAATCATAAAAATCTTGTATCATGACTTCCACAATTATCTATAATTTGAGCATCCTTGTTTGCAAATAACTATGTACCTGCCACATCTTGCTCACTACATGATTAAACATATATAATCATATAGATCATGTATCATCCATAAATCATAATTAACTATATGTTCCACATAACCATGATCATCCATGGATCTATGTGTCTCAATCCTGAATCAAAATCCATGTCATACACATATTGCCAAATTAAGACACCAAGAGAGAAAACATTGATAATATGATCTTAACCAAAATCAATTCTTATACACACAACCATAGATATTATCCTAAGCACACAACAACTAGGTGACCCAAACCAGATCTATAACATATAAACATGTACATAATTTTATCACGCATAATATTATTTCATTATATCAAAATCACCCTCTCTAAGTGTCATCAAAGCTATCTCATCATGAAGGGACACTACATACTGCCCCTCTTGGGCTAAACTTGGCCCGAAGTTTTTCCTACAGCCATAAGATACTTAGTTATTTTTTATTCTCCTATCACTAAGGTGTTAACCTTATGTATAGGTATTTGATACATTTTTTTTTAGTCCAAACCATAGTTTAATGTTTTCTAAATTGGAAGCAACTCCATGAAAACCGAAACATACTATTCTTCATTACGTAGGAAATATATCCATGCCATATTAGCCATGTTTCTATATAAAATGAGAAATATTTTTATATCAAAACCAACCATACAATTTATAGTACCATATCAAAATACTAATTTATGTAATTGATATGACATCTAATTAAGATATTTATAATATTTTTATATTCTACATGTTCCTTTTCATAGTCTACATGAATCCTACATGTGATCTTCTTGGTTCTATAGCACATTGAGCTTGCAAAGCTTCAAATAGCTCAAACATTGGTTGCAAATAAAAACAATAATGGTCCATTCCATATGACAATCAAATTTTCATACAAGAAGCATATAATCATCCACATAAAATTGTCAGTGAAACTATGCAACAAAACATGATGTCATATATAAAACCCACTCTTACATCTCACTTAATTTATGTCTTCTCAATCCAAGTTTCCCCTTTTCATTCCATAAGGCATTCATGCAATCAAAATGTTTAGCATATACCTATAATTTTTACTAAATGCTTAATATTTAAGAAAACTTACAATTTTAGGTTTAAGACACCAATTTTTTTTTTTTTTTTTTTTTTTAACTAACAAGCTAAGGTTCCATACAATCCTCATTGACCCACTTTTGTATTATACACCATTCATTTAATTCCCATAATCTTCATTATTATTCACTTCTCTTACATGAGAATCAAAGATGAATGATTCAGTTAGAAGATATTCATTCCAAAAATAATTAAATATATCTTTTCGAAAGTTGCTTCTAATCAAGAGGAACTTTTGTAATTATACAAATACAACATCTATATTGTTGAATCTATCTTGATAACTATAAGTCAACTTTCTTTCCCACTATAAAATCACTCGTAATTTCTATTCAATAATTAATCAAACCATTTGGTTTCACGTCTTATTCCTTAATATAAATACATAGACACAAAGAAAAGAAACAAGTTATGAAAACCATACATTTCTCAAATTATGAAGAATCTTGTTGATTTTAAATAAGCTTTAGATTGTCATAAAGACATTTCTAGCCTAAGGATAAGTTTTTTTTTACTACCTCTCAAAAGATTATAACCTTTTGCGGGATTACTAACTACTCATACAACTATACATCCAAGAACAAAAGTCCTAAATCCTTCAATCTCTCCCATTCCACATATAATACAGTCATCTTAGGCTTCTAAATCATGCAAGAATTCCAATTCATCAAAATGTGATCTCACTCTCCTTCAATTTCTCCCTCCAAAAATATCACTTCTTGTAAAACAAGAACTCAACTAAGATTTTCATTAATCACATAGCTTTTTGTTTAAGTTCAAATAAAACAAAGTTCTCACTACATAAAATGTTATCTTCTAAACATGTTATTCTCTTAGCAATTTGCAAGTTAATCAAATTCCAAGAGAGTAGTTCATCATGTTCATAAACAATACGAATTTTGACCCGATCACCTAACTAGCAGTAGTTTGGAATAGTTCATGAGTTAAATCCTTATAATTTCTCTCATTAATTTGGTTAAATAGAATTCAACCAATATTCAACTCACAAAATAATTAAAGAGGCTATTATGGCTTTCCTATACCTAATTTGTGTTGTGCCAATAGAAAGGATATTTCATTAACTTATCACAAGAATATTTTTCTACATTTCAGTAATTTGAAAATCATTTTAATTCTACCTAAATCCAACACATACAAAATAATTAAAATACTAGAGGACAGATACCTAGTTCACACTTCACTCCATATATCAAAATTAATTATTCCAAACATTCCAAACCACCTAATGGTGTTTAGTATACCAATCTTAGTATCTTCATTTGTAATAAAAATAAAATATTGGTTTGAAATATCAAGCAAATTCATCTTACGAATCTCTATCCATTTAACTTTAATTACACATATAATCAATCCCCCTTAATCATGTCTGAGATTTCATGAAAATATTTTTGTTCATTCTAACCAAAAGAATTACTTAGCTCATAGATATATGTTAGTATGGATTCCACACCCATACCTTACCTCATTACTTATCTCATAGATATACGTTAGTATGGATTCTGCACCCATACATTTTCTCATAGATATATGCTAGTATTGATTCCACACCCATACATTTTCTCATAGATATATTATTGTATGGATTCCACACCCATACATAACTTAGGGAAAACATAAAATTCAGTTTTTCCTTCAAATGGCTTTGACAACCCTTCATGCACTACTCATTTAAGACTCTTGTTTATTAGGAAGGTCATATCTAAACCTAGTATCTAAGTAATTTCAAGTTATTTTATGCATAAAGACAACCCAAACTACACAAACTCATGTCAAAGAAATCATAAAAATTCCATTCTTACTCATTAAGAATGTATTCCCAAATCATATTTGAACACATCAAATTAATGCACATATAATACTCATGAATCTACATTCACAGTTAAAAGTGACATCCTTGAAGTTAGCTTCTGTTAAGTTTCCATTAGTGTAGGTAATAAAGGAGTGAAAATTAACATGATGAACTCAATCATCAATTGAATATTGGCCTTAGACTTGACATGCATTCCCAAAGAATACACACCAATGTCATCATGCTATAGCTTAGATTAGGCTAATATTTTCCTTGGTAGATACAATTTCAGCTAGTCGAGATGGCTAGTAGGCCCATATCACATTGATAATGATGCATTAAACATATATAAAACCATGCATCCACTCCACATATCACACTCACATGCTTGGGTTTAACCCAAAATTCTAAAAAAAATACTTTTTGTATATGTCTTTAAGTACTTTATCATATTTCTTATAATTTGTCTTAACAAAAATATAAAGGACTATAAGAAACCATTCTTTTTCTTCCACGAGTTTCTAAATGACATAATAATAATAATATCCTTTATGCAACCAATATGCTTCCATGTCAACATACACAATAATTCAACATGCATGCAAAATAACCATTCATACATCAACCTACAAGCAAGCATGTTGGCACTAGGCCCCAGTGTTTTAACTTGGCTTTGATACCATATGTAAGGTCCCACCTTACCAACCATCAATAGTATAGAGAAGTAAAGGTCACATCGAATATTATTACTAAATTTTTATTTTCATTTTATTTTTGTTTTACTCATAATATTACTAACTTAGCTTCTGGGATGCTGGTGTTTGAGGTGGCATTAACTACGAAGGGACAAGGGTAGGGCAAGGTAGATCAACACTTGCCCACCCAGTACAGAGAGTTAAATACAGGTAAGGTGGTTAGCTCTTGGCATGCGTGCAGAGCAAGGTTCATCGGCTCTCATTCCAGCGGCTCTTGTTCATACTTCATGTCTACTGCGATGGTTCTTCCCTCCACACACTATGGCCTGCATCAGAAGGCGGCATTCTTCAATGCTATAATAATGGATGGAGCATCTCGAGGCATGCCAGAAAAGGTTAAGGCTAGGCTACATCTCGAGTATGCGGTGAATTCATTTATGTTGTTTCACTTGGTTCATTCCCTCGCCTCTGGCCTCATTTCTGATTTTCGGCTGTTTGAGGTGAGCTCTGTTATTCCTGAGGTCTCTCGGCACTTGCGAGGGAAAGTTACTCTGGTGCTTGGCTTGGCCCTCCTGGCGGAGCAGCTCCTACTCTCCCTCTCGTTCCTCTCCTGGTTTTCGAGTTGTTGTTTCGTTGTCTTTGTCTCGTCGATTCATTATCTGGTCTCAGGCCTCGTCTCTGGTTTCGGGTTGTGGGTTTTGAGCTGTTGTTTCGTAGTCTTTGTCTCGTCGATTCATTATTTGGTCTTAGGCCTCATCTCTGGTTTCGAGTGGTGGTTTGTTGGCCCTGTCATTCCTAAGGCCTCCCGAATTTCGCTTGGAAAGGATAATTCAGCACTCAGCTTTATTTTTTCGGTGAAGGGGCTCCAGCTTTTCCATTGGCTCCCTTCCTAGACTTTGGGTCTTTGTTACTCTATCTACCTAGCTGTTTCTCTACCTTACTGGTATCCCACTGCTGCTCTCTCTCAGATGCCTCATCTGTGACAAAGAATGGGGTGCTGAAGAGGCCAGCCCCAATGCACGCCTTCCATCTCGTCCTCTGATTCACCTTCCCTCTCTAGTGAGCTATTTGTAGGCCACTACCCTGGCACTCGTAGTGGGAGAGGGTGGCTCCATTCCTCTAGCTACCACCCTAGGCTTCCTTGCTCGTTTGGCTCTGTAATCTTCTCCTTTAATAGCTCTCTGAATCACCCTAGGATAACGGCTCATATCTCGGTGGTCTTCCATGAGACTGATCAAACAGAGGACTTTGGATCTCATCTGGGAGGTTCGGGGGTAGTTTCTGCTCCTTCTTCAGCCTACCAGATGGGAATTGGAAATGCGCCTCGACAGGATTTGAATGTACAGGTATTCAGTGCTCAGGATACGGTGATGGTGCCGGTCGAACCTGGTCCCTCTACTCAGAACATGGCTCAAGCAAGGGATTTTCTAGATTATGGTTGGTGCCCTATCAAGGAAGAGCCTCCAGATGACTGGTGTACTTACCCTGGCTTCATCTTCATGTAGTGCGACCTTTACCACTAGGCAAGTTTGTAATAAAAACAATTTTGTGGTTTTCCGGTGTTTTTTGGCATTTTTGTTAATTATGCATTATCAAAAGAATATCAACCCATGATCCAGGTGGATATTGGTGGCCACCCGCTAATTCCACTTGGATCCCCTCTAGTGCTTCTTACAGTTTTTTTAGTTTCCTTAATTATAGCATAGTTTACTATTTTTAGCAGTTTTTCGGGTCCTAAACTTTCGGAGCCGTTTTGAGGCCCTAAACGACATTTTTTGGGAAATCTATCACCAATGATTTTTGTGATAAAAATCGTCTTTTCCGTCGTAGTCCTCGGAGAGATCTTTCCAATGGGCTATCATGCACATCAAACGGAGATAGTATGACCAATTCGCGACCCCGGGAAGTTGATGTACCAACTTACCCAAAAACGGGGCCCACAATTTGGCGTTTCATCTTCTAGGGTTAGGTTTTGGAATGTGAAGGGTTTTCCATTATTTCTCAACAATAAATAGGCCTCTGAGCCTCATTGTAAGATAGTTCAGAGGCATGTAGCCACCACATCTCTTCTCAAAGATAAGCTACCATCGCCCTAGCTGGTTTATTTCCATTTCTGTTTGTAAGCATATTTCAGTATTTTACAGTAATGAATTGAGGTATTATTTCCGCTGCATATTTGTCTTTATGGTTATCTCTATATTTTATTGCGTTCCTGTTTAAATCCGGATCAGTGGTATCAGAGCGGTCTGCTTTTCTTCTCTGTTTTTCTTTGCATGTCCCCAACAAGGTCGGGATATAAGGAGTTAGGGCTTGAACTGGTCGAACCTTTGCAAGACCAGCCTTGCAAATCCCGACGGCCTCCCATGGCAGATGAAAAGAAAGACGAGGGGGCAGGAGATCCTATCAAAATCTTGCTCGAAGAAGCCCTCGAGCGACAAAGGAACATGATGATGGACAACTTTGCCCAAATCCTTCAGCGGCTACCCAAGGGCGACGCGTCGGCTTCCAACAGCAACTATGGAAATGCCACACCATTTAAGGTACAAGTTAATTTTGAAATCCCCATATTCGAGGGTCAGATAGACGCAGATGTCGTCGATAAATGGTTAAATGTGCTAGAGGGTTATTTTTCTGTTCATAATTTTTCCAGTCGGGAAAAGATTATTTTCGCTCTTCTCAAAGCAGCCCCCCACGTCAAAGATTGGTGGGAAACCTACTGCGAGTAGAAGGATGAAAGTACAGGCTCACTATTTTCAGTCGCACCGACTTGGGATTCATTCCGAGATGCCATCAAGGAGCAGTACTACCCTGTCGGAAGCTATGAGGATCAATACATAAGGTGGACCATGCTACAGTAGGGAAGAGACCAAGATGTACCAGAGTTTACCAATATTTTCCATACCCTTCGCACAAAGTTGGGTATCAAGGATACAGAGCAGCATTTGGTACTCAAATACCGTGGCTGCCTGCACAAGTACATCCAAGAAGAAATAGAATTCCTGAACATCTCCTCGCTCGGCATGGCATACCGATATGCCGTCAAAGGTCGAGCAAAAGTTTAAACAGAAGAAGCGAGACTTTGGGTCTGCGAATCCGAAACAAGGGAAAGGTTCCCCCAAACCGCAGAACAAAGGACAAAGCCAAGGCGGGGCGGCCCAAGACAACCCGCCAAAGCTACAATCAAAGAACAGCACCGTGAAGCCAAAAAAGGACACCGAAAAGTGGTGTGAGTTCCATAAGAGCTCCACTCACAACACAAGTGAGTGTCGGGCCAAGCAGTCACTGGTGGCCGAGCTAAAGGTTTCAGAATTAGATGCATGTTTTGACTCTGAGTCAGAACCCGATAAGGGGAATGACAAAGGGAAGCAGATTATCGATGCGGAGCCCAACGCTACCGTTGCCACCACGAAGATCCAGAAGGAGGAACTTGAAGATCCAGAGGAGGAGGAGCATCTCTTCCACTCCCAGATGTGGGTAAAGGGCTCCCCGCTACAGTTCATTGTCGACAGCGGGAGCCAAAAGTACCTCATTTCGGCAGAGGTCGTGAAACGACTGGGCTTACCGACCACAGAACATCCACAACCATACACCATTGGGTGGTTGCACCAAGGACGAGATTTTCGCGTGAGCCAACAGTGTCGCCTTCCATACAACATCAAGCCCTTCACGGATGAGGTATTGTGTGACATTGATCCCCTTGAAGTTTGTGATGTGTTATTAGGACAACCATACTTGTGGAAGCGACATGCTGTGTATGAGTCAAGGCCCCATGTTGTTATTGTTACTTTGGGAAATAAGTTGTACAGGATACCAGAGGTAGCATCGCCTAATGCCATCTCTCTGGTTACTACAAAACAATGCAGTAAGCTCATTTCCAAAACCGAGAAGTTTGTTTTCCTAATGATACGCCCTTAAGAAAAGAAGAAGATGGTGGCCACGACCTCCAGACAGGGCCCCTCTGCACGACAACTACAGATGGACAAGGTCGTGGAGGAGTATGAGGACATCTTCACCTCCCCTGCAAGGGTTCCTCTGCACTGTCAGGTCAAGCACTCCATTGATCTGACCCCAGGTTCGCCACTGCCCAATGGACCAATCTATCGATGCTCTGTTCTGGAGAACGATGAAATCAAGAGGCAGATTCAGGAGCTGCTGCAAAAAGGTCACATCCGTCCGAGTTCATCACCCTGTGGGAGCCCGATCGTGCTGGTACAAAAGAAGGATGGGACTTGGAGACTCTGTATTGACTATCGAGCGCTGAACAAGATCACTGTCCGTAATAGGTACCCAATCCCATGGATTGATGACCTCCTGGACCAACTAAAGGGGGCAAAATATTTCAGCAAGATCAATTTGAAGTTAGGATATCACCAGGTACCAATCGAACCCTCCGATGTGTGGAAGACTGCCTTCAAAGCCAAGGAGGGCCTTTTCGAATGGTTGGTTATGCCTTTCGGATTGACGAATGCTCCTGCAACCTTCATGAGGCTAATGGACGACATCTTGCGGCCATTCACCAACTCATTTGTAGTGTCATACTTGGATGACATCTTGATCTTTAGCAAGACTTCGGAAGAGCACCTCCACCACATCTGACAGGTTCTCCAAACACTGCGACAACACAAGTTATGTGCCAATTTGGAGAAATGCACTTTTGGCATGACCCAGGTTCAGTATCTGGGATACATTATTGATGAACAGGGGGTGCATGTGGATCCAGCCAAGATCCAAGTCATTCGGGAGTGGCCATCTCCAACCACTCTGACAGAGCTTCGCAGCTTTCTAGGCCTTGCCAACTTCTACCGCAGGTTCGTGTTGGGATTTTCTCATATCACTTGGCCCTTGAGTCAGGTCACCAAGGGAGGAGCGAAAGCAAATTTTTTTTGGTCTGAATCTCAACAGAAGGCATTCACAGAGTTGAAAGATCGACTCTGCACAGCACCAGTTCTTGCATTACCAGACTTGCAACAACCATTTGAGGTCGATACAGATGCCTCTGACTATGCTATTGGGGCAATCCTTACTAAACACGGGCATCCAGTGGCATATCACAGTGAGACACTTTCAGACACAGTCCGGAAGTATCCCACTTATGACAAAGAGATGTATTCCATTGTGCAGGCCTGCCGACAATGGAAGCATTACATTTTTGGGAAGGAAACAGTCATCCACACGGACCACTGACCCCTATAGTTCATACCGACCCAAGGGAAATTGCAGAATGATCGCCATCAGAAGTGGTCCACATACCTACAACAGTTCCATTTGAATATCAAGTATAAGAAGGGCAAAACCAATAATGTTGCAGATTGCCTCAGTCAACCACCAATCATGGCGTTAACCACCGTGTTCAACTCTTGTGGGCATGAGACTTCTGATTGGCCACTGCTCTACAAAAGCAACCCGGAATTCGGCCACACATACCAGACACTCTTGGAGGGTCAGCATGTTCCAGATTTTCACCTCCAGGATGACTTGTTATGCCACCTGGGTCACCTTTGTGTTCCTTCAAGCGAGCGTGCCAAGATGATTTGGGAAGCACACTACAATCGGGCCGTTGGGCATTTTGGGGTCGAAAAAACCGTGGCAGTACTGCAGAAATATTTCTATTGGCCGAATCTTCGACAAGATGTCAGGAAGTACATAAGATCATGCACTACTTGCGCCATTGCCAAACTGGCCATCAAGAAGCAAGGCCTCTATACCCCGCTACCTACCCCTAGTCGACCTTGGGAATCCATCTCCATGGATTACATGTCAGGCCTCCCTTCCACTAGGCATGGAAATGACTGTGTTTTTTTGGTCGTCGACAGGTTCTCGAAGATGGCCATTATGGCGGCTTGCAAGAAGAATATCACAGCAGAAGCCACTGCTAAACTCTTCTTTGAATGAGTATGGGTACACTTTGGGATCCCACAGTCTATCATTTCAGATCGGGACAGCAGGTTCCTCAGTACATTTTGGTCTAGCCTCTAGTCGATGCTGGACACCAAACTCACTAAGTCCATAGCCTTCCATCCTCAAACTGATGGCCAGACTGAGGTCGTCAACAGGATGATCGTACACATTCTGCGCATGTACAACTCAAAGCATCCATGCACATGGGACGAGAGCCTCCCCTATGTTCAGCACAGCTACAACCGGGCTCTCCACAGCTCGACTGGCCATAGCCCTTTCCAGGTGGGATTGGGATTCCAGCCACTATGTCCCATCGATGTGGCCATGCCATTTGCAGCTACTCACACAGATTCTGCTCATGTCTAGTCTGAAACAGATAAGGCAAACAGCTTCATTGAGCACATCCAACATATTCCCCAGTAGGTCCATGAAATTATGGAGAAATCAAATGCCACAAGCAGCGACATGATCAACATCGGGTGCCACACAAGTTTCAAGTGGGCGACAAAGTCTGGTTGCATTTGCAAAAGGAACGCCTTACCGGAGCCTATCGGAAACTCAGACCACTTCGATATGGCCCTTACACCATTACCAAGGCTGTGGGAGACAATGCATTTGAGCTCAGCATTCCCCCATTCCTTGGCCTGCACTCGGTGTTCAATGTCGACCGCCTTCGGCCATACTTTGCACCATTACTAGATACGTCTGACATTGCAGAACAACTCACACCCACAGAGTTAAATCCAGCTTGCATGGAACAAGTTGCAACTGATCGGATCATCGACACACAGATCAAGCACACTTGCCAACAGAATATCCAACTGTATCGAGTTGTCAAAGCAGGACAACTCCTTCACCAGGGCAAGTGGCTCACCAGGGACCAAGTGCAGCAGAAGTTCCCTCATCTCATGGAGGAACTCAACGCAATGGGGACCATTGCTTCCTAAGGGGGGAGGAATGATCCAGGTGGATATTGGTGGCCACCCGCTAATTCCACTTGGATCCCCTCTAGTGCTTCTTACAGTTTTTTTAGTTTCCTTAATTATAGCACAGTTTACTATTTTTAGCAGTTTTTCGGGTCCTAAACTTCCGGAGCCGTTTTGAGGCCCTAAACGACGTTTTTTGGGAAATCTACCGCCAACAATTTTTGTGATAAAAAACGTCTTTATCATCGTAGTCCTCGGAGAGATCTTTCCAACGGGCTATCATGCACGTCAAACGGAGATAGTACGACCAATTCGCGACCCTGGGAAGTTGATGTACCAACTTACCCAAAAACGGGGCCCACAATTTGGCATTTCATCTTCTAGGGTTAGGTTTTGGAATGTTAAGGGTTTTCCATTGTTTCTCAACAATAAATAGGCCTCCAAGCCTCATTGTAAGACAGTTCAGAGGCATGTAGCCACCACATCTCTTCTTAGAGATAAGCTACCATCGCCCTAGCTGGTTTATTTCCATTTCAGTTTGTAAGCATATTTCAGTATTTTACAGTAATGAATTGAGGTATTATTTCCGCTGCATATCTGTCTTTATGGTTATCTCTGTATTTTATTGCATTCCTGTTTAAATCCGGATCAACCTGGTCCCTGCGTGGGTCCTGAACTCCGTCTCAATTATGAGCTCACTACCTACAGTCAATCTTCTCATCTGCTTTTCTTGACAGTTCTACCTCTCTTCAGAGCAACGTTTTGACTTCGGTCACATTGTAATTGTACCTCCTTACATTGTTAATAGATTAATCTTATTTAGAAAAAAATAATATTACTAACTTAGCTATCGTGTAATCATGTTCCTTCAACTATTTCAATGTAGGAATATAACATAAGAGTCAGGGATAACTTTCCCTGAAGACCAATTCCAAAACACATTTCCTCTCAATTTTAAGATATCATAATATTTTCTCTTTACATACTTATACATGATCTCTAAGTAAGAGTGGAAATAAATTCTACCATAACCATGTGCAAGCATTAAGCTAGATCAACCTATTTGATTTCCTAGATTATGCTAAATAAGCTTCATTTATTGACTCTTGATATCATAACCACAAAAGTATTATATTTCTTTTACAAAAATCACATATAAGTGTATGAGTATTAACCTACCTATAGGAAGGTAACTGAGCGAAGAATATGTCTCTCTTCATCAATAAATCTAATAAATATGATATGTTTATGAAATAGAATCAAAAAATATATTGACCCAACAAAATTTCCAAATTCATCAATTAAAATTCCTAGTCCCAATAATTAAGGCAATGTTGCAATCATGGCAACTATATAATGGACATTGAAACAAAAGAAACTACTGTTACTAATTGAGAAGAATGTTATCCTTCAAAAATTGTCATGTAAAACAATGAAACTACATAAATTGGGCACCATTAGTTGTTATATATAGTCATTGAAGCACAAGAATGCACCCATGAACACATGTAGCTCACCAAAAACTTATTATCCTAACTTACACAAAATCCTACGAAAAGTGACTATAATTGACAACAATATCCAACAATCTTACTTTTTCATCAAAAACTTGAAAATAGACGCATATAATTGACAACAACAATTTGTAAAATTGCCTAGATTTTTGACCTAGATTCTGCAAATTACCTTTTTGAGAAAACTTAGTGTGAAAACTTCATCTATAGCTGTACATGGAGAGAAAAACTCAAAGTCATGATAATATGGTATTTTAGTCAACTCATTGCAACTTGCAATGGACAAAAATTCATTATAAAAAAAAAAAAACTTAAAACTTTGGCAACACATCATTTTTTTAATCCCCCTGCATGTACATTCTCAACTATAGCTGCCATTCATTATTGGTTAGCTCATAAATAAATCTGTAAATATCTCATAAACATTCAGAAGTAGCAATTTCCAATGAATTTTAAAGTTATACAACACTTTTAAATTAATAATAAACTAAAATTTCAGGAATGCTTATGAACATACATGACAATGTATTTAAACAATTCCAAAAAATTGGGAATATGCTCTAGCTCCAATGAGATTGTGCTCCTGCTCCAATATCCTTACCAACTCATTTTGAATAATCCGGTTTTCCTCCCAACCATATCTAGGGATAACTTCTCCCCCTGGAACCCCTAAGCTGTAAGAGCTCACAAACAGTACCAAAATATAGCAGTAGAAAGATATCCAAGGCAAGCTAAGGAAGATAAGTTTCACTTCCTCCCAAAACCACTCATGGTTAGCTCCACCAGGTAGAGCTACATATTAATTAAGATTAGGAATTTCAAAATCATTTCGAAATAAATTGGCTACTCTCCAAGTCTCTCACTCCTATAATATTTTTCAAATCTCTCTAACTCTTGGTATCACAATGCACCTCACCTGCCCCTAAGTGAAAATACATTAGACACATATATAGGAGGAGTAATATGCATGCACTGTATTCCATTTAGAGGAGTGTATCTCGTGTCGTTAAAGAGAGGTATGCATGACTTAGTTAAGTATATTGTAACTTATGCATTAAAGAGAGTGTAAGACGAATATTTTATGACATGTCTTTAATGACTTGAAGAGGAATATTCCATTCTTCGATGAGTCCATAAAATAGAGTGGAATGTATTATTTAAAGAGAGAGATTTACATAGAGCCACGAGAGTCATCAAGGACATAGGTGTGAAGTGATTGAGGAGATGAAGGTGACTTGTAATTCTCTTTTAAAAATAATATCATAGTCTCATACAAGGTAATAATAATATTAATAATATTGAGGATTGATTCAAGATTGAACGATTAGGATTGATTAATGATAAGTTAAGTGATTTTGCTTCAACTATACTTGGTTTCCAATTTATGTAAGGTGATTTACTATTTTTGGAAAGTCATTCTTGAGATGCTAGACATGGCTTTCTATTTTTAGAAAGTCACTCTAGGATTGTTAGAAAAAAGGTTTTATTAAGGAAATTCATCCCTGAGCTTCCCATGAGTGGTATTTTTCTTCTAGAGAATAGAGATTTTGTACCCATATTTCATGCATCTTCATGCCTTAGTAGATTGAGGACTCTGCACCCTAATCTACTCTAAAGATCCAAGATTCCACACCTTGATCTTTGTAAAGATTCAAGACTCTGTGCCCTAATCTGCTCTAAATATCCAAGATTCCACACCTTTATATTTCTAAATATTTATGACTCTACACCCTAAACATTTTATTATATATATAAGATCCGACATCTTTATCTTTCATGGATTTAGGACTCCGCACCCTAATTTCCATGGCTTCTCATCTACCTTGCTTTGAAACTCCACACTTCACCTTAAGGTACTAACTGTGAGCTCATACCCATCTGATGGTTTTTTGGTAATGCCTTGTTCCAAGGCCTGCACAAATCACAATCTCATAGATCAAAGGAATCAATGAATTTCATAATTAACTTATTCACATTTTACAAAATATTGTGCATGACTTCCACAACCGTTTTGGTTCTAGAGAAATGACTTTCGTGACCATTTAAAGTTTGAACATCCTTGTTTGAAAATAATCATAAAATTCATGTATCATGAATTTCACAATCATTTATAATTTTAACATCCTTGTTTGCAAATAACTATGTACTTGCCACATCTTGATCATTACAAGATTAAACATATATAATCATATAAATCATGTATCATCCATAAATCTTAATTAACTATATGTTCCACATAACCATGATCATCCATGGATCTATGTGTCTGAATCCTAAATCAATATCCATGTCATGCACATATTGTGAAACTACGATACCAAAAGAGAAAAAATCGATAATATGTTCTTAACCAAGATCAATTCTTAGACACACAACCATAGATATTATTCTAAGCATACAACAACTAGGTGACCAAAACCCGATCTATAGCATATAAACATGTACATAAGTTTCTCACGCATAATATTATATCATTATATCAAAATCACCCTCTCTAAGTGTCATCAAAGCTATCTCACCAAGAAGGGACACTACAGATAGCCTGTAATTCTTGTGACTAAATGTGATACTAAAAATGTGATGCCTAGTAAATGGAATTTGATGACGAGGATTTTGTTCGGTTGACCTATAATCATGATATTAATTTTTGATGAAGTAGAAGATGCCTACATAGCTTTGAGTGGGAGGGTACATCTCCAAATAACCCAAGATGGATGGTGCTATGATGAAACTCATGAATGTGAAATAGGTGCCTCCTAAAGTGGGGTGGGAGGGAATATTTCCAAAGGGAACACACTCCAAATTTTGCTCAAGATATTATAACTAATTTAAAATGAGCATAGGTCTGTCAATCTAACTCAAAATATTTATTATAACCTATTTTTGGAAATAGAATGACCATTTTACATCTTCTTGTGTGTTTGAAATTCCTATCTGGACACTCTAAAAGCTCATATTTGTGTTGCCATTGTCTTGTTGTCACAAACATTCTGAAAAGATAATTGATTTTAAATCAACAATATCTCCTCATCTGAACTTTGACTCGACATTTTTTTTTTTCATTTGGGTATTTTTCACAAGGAATATAGATACATTAGTTTTTTTGTAAATTTTCTACCAAAAGTTTTAGATTTGATCTACAAACTCACTACCCAAAACATTCCTGCAAAAAAATGAAGACCAAAATTCTTCCTGCTTTGCCCAAGAAAGTGCTTAGTGGAGGTCATATCACATGCATGAAGCTTGTTGAAGATTGCTGTCAAAATTTGAAACTGAAATATGCATCGGATTCGTAACCTGTCTCTGATACCACATATTCGGATCTTGGAGGGAGGCCCCCAAGGTCTACAAAATTTAAATGTGAGAAGAAAATAGGAGAACACATAGTAAGCAAAACCATTTTTTTTTTTTTTTATTAAAACGTAGAATAATTGTAAAAGCTGCATTGTGATGGACAATTTATCCTTTTACAAAATGTGACTTATTACTTATAGCCTTTTCTTAGTTACAATACCATGGGTAAATTTCATGGGTGCGTAAATACCATGGGTCAATGAATACCATGGGTAGATGCCACTTACAATACAATGGGTAGATTCCATGGGTGGATGAATTCCATAGGTGGATAAATACCATGGGTGAATGAATAACATGTGTAGATGTCACTTTCCACTCTAATCAGTCGACAACATCTTCGTGAAGTACTTCATGTCACATGGGTTCATGAAATCATAACCCTTCTTCATACCCCAAAAAGAAATCCAGAGTCTGAAACAAGCCAACAAATTTGTTACTCAGATGAAGAGGGGAATTTATCCTTTTTTAAAATTGGAGTTGGTTTTATGTAGTATTATGTGCTTAGATTTGGATGACATTTGTTCCCAAATTTTTATTTCCAATGATCCATATTGTTCAATGTTGATGGATTTCCTCTTGGATTTTCATATTTTTAAATGAGTTTATATTTCTAGTTGTCAATGGAAACATTTTATTGCATGTTTGGGATTAGTTGATTTGCCAAGAAAAATGAACTTCATTTTGAGAAAATTTGATTACTATAATTTGGTTATGTGCATTCCAATTGATAACTCTTTACGAAAATAATGAGAAAAGTTGTAGTATGTGAGGCTATTGTCCTTGCTTAGTTTATTTAATTTATCCACCAAAAGAATGCAATAAGCTGGGATTGGTAGATAATTGAGGTCCCCATTCCTCAAATATAATATTCTCACCCTTGGTACTGGGGTATTTTTATGCAAAATCCATGTTCAATTGCCAGCTTGGTGTCATTGATTGTATTTGTGTACGTTTATGGACTTTATGACTCTTTACAGAGATGGTGCAGTCAATGAAGGATGTTGCCAAATTGGATCTAGAGTTGTTTCTAGAGAAAATAAACTTGAATTATTGAATCCACAATGACATTCTATCAATTATTGATGATCATCTCCTTCCTTCTTCTACCTCAGGAGAGTCCACAGTCTTTTACTATAAGATGTAAGTTTGTTATGGAGTCCTTAGTTTCTTTATACTGTAAATAAAACATTTATTTTGGCTTTAAATCATTTCAATTGTTGGACCTTTTTCTTGTGGCATGCCTTATTTAGCCCTCCAGAATATCTTTATTTTAGATCTTTTTGGTACAATACTATGGATTGTATCAAAAGAATTAACCTAGGATTCAACAGTTCCCAAGATACCAAAATCATTCCTTTTGAACTTTCCAAATCCCTTGCTTGAATTGTGTTCATTATCAACTTCTTTTCTTAAGAACAATAAATTGGAGTTATTTATAATGCATGCATGTGAAGGACAGACTTGAAGGTGGAACTATATGTCTGTATAGTCTACCACATGCTTATGAATTACTATGTGTAATCTTCATTAAATTCTTGAATATTTAAATCTCTTATTATTCTACCGTGTTGGTAAAGTTGTTACAGAGTGCCAAGAGAAGCACCATAGTTTTTCCATCGACCCATACTTCTAAATGAAAAGCTCCTGATGTTAGTTGTTTGTATTTCTAATGTTATAAAGCCTTTGTAGCCAAAATAGGGTAATGATGTGTTGAATTCCATCATCACTGATCTGGAGCTGCCTGGAGAAGGATGCCCACCACCAAAGGTTGACCCCCAAGACAAGGATGATCCTCCACCAGACATGGCATGATCTACAATTATTTTGTGTTTGCTAGTTGGCCTCTATTTTCTTTATGGTATTTTCTACTTCCAATATGATAGTTTATGTGTGCATCTTTAGTGGCAGTCTTGTTTCTAGTTCATTATTTTCTAGGTTGTTATGATAATTTGGACTTTATGCTTATGTCGGTTGCTCGATGAGAATTTGGAATAATAATAGTTTTTTGATTAGTTTAATGAATGAGGTATATGAATTTGAAACTCATAGTTTACATTACATCACATGAACACTTCATAACATAGTGAACACTTTATAACATGACAAATGGTGATCACCAATTGAGAGCTGCCCCTGAACTTCGATCATAATAATACTTAAAGATAAGGTTTATTCAATTTTTTTTTCACGCTTTGAGTTTTATATTACTTTATAATTATATCAGGAAAGTAAAGATGCTATTGATCTATTGCAAATTAATTTAAATCTAGAAATTAAAGGAAGAAGATTGTTGATCAATTGTTGATCAGTATTTAAAATCTCATGAGGTAGAGATAGGAAAATATATAATATTACAAAATATTCCTTATATTTTCTTTGTACAGTTGTACTCGGATAAAATTATGAGACTAAAAGGTCTCCAATAATATATAATACAATATTGTTTCATTTGGATATATTTAATAAAGGTTAATGTATTATTGCAGGCTGCTTCAAATACTGCAGTTATAGATCTGCCTCCCACACATCCAATCAGGCTTGGCTTAGCACTAAACTCTTCATTTTTCTATTATGAAATTCAGAACTCTCCTGAAAGGTGAGGTTATGTGGTTTTTGTAGTCCTATAGTTTTGATAATATTAAATACTTATTTAGTTTTACTGATATCTTTACGGCTAAAATGTTGGAATACACCTCCAAATCTATGTCATATGGTTCAAATTGTTGAATCTTGTGCCTACATTTACATGTTTCAACTATTTAGAATATGCACATAAGTTTAAATGATCCTAACTTCCCTGTGCAATACCTATTTTCTTGGTTAGTTTGTTGTAGAGCATGTCACTTGGCAAAAAAAGCATTTGATGAAGCCATTGCAGAGCTTGATACTCTCAGTGAAGAATCATACAAGGACATCACATTAATAATGCAATTGTTGAGGGACAATATTACATTATGGACTTATGATTTGTAAGAAGATGGACGTCAATTCATACATTAATTTTGAGATAAGTTGATATCATATTCACTTGGCATGTTTGAAGTGAGAAATTAAAATGGCCAAAATTTATAATTCAACTTGAGTAGATGTTTGGAACCCAAGGGGGATTAGTGCTAGGACCTTTTATAACATTTAGTTATAGGGTGATAATCTATTAAAGGGAAAATTTCCTCAAATATTGTCCCAAACATGTCTTTTAACTTCCATCTGTTAATAACTATTGTAAAATTCTTGCTCGAGTAAAATATATCGTAATTATAAAATTCATGGTTTTTACAAGAGGGAAAAGGAACCTATTCTTGTCTATCCTTTCAAGGAAACTCAATAAATTTTTATGCTTATAGTGGAAACACAACCTATTTTAGTGCCTTTTTTTTTGTACACACAGGCATCACTATGAACAATTGCACACACCAACAATAATTACTTGCACACACCTACAAAGGTCCTTTGATCGATGGTTATGTTACACAATTCCTAGAAATATACTGGTGTGATTGAGCCTCATGGATCTTGATTCTTAACCCTTAAGTGGAAAGGAGCCCTACTTGGGTTAACAAGACCTAAGACCCATATATAAAGAAGGTGCTCAAAGCATGTGCTACATTCACCTCCCCCTTGGAATAACATTGGCCTTGGTGTGACCTTCATAACTTGAAGAAGCATGTGTACTTCTTACTCATGGAATTCCCATTCCTCCTTGTTTTTTCCTTCAATACAGATTGTTTGCATTGGACCTTGACATGTTTATTGCTAAATTCTAGAGCATAGTCATCTTCTCTTTGGGGATGCATGAAGGACTGATGTGGAACTCTTCATATATTTTGATTTGAATTATAATGTAATCAATCCCCTTCCTCTTGACATGATTATTGCTAAATTCTAGAGCACAATCATCTTCTCTTTAGGTACGCATGAAGTACTGGTGTGGAACTCTTGGGCCCTGACATGTTTTTTGCTAAATTATAGAGCATAGTCATCTTCTCATTTGGGATGCATGAATGACTGTTGTGTAACTATTCATATATTTTCAGTTGAATGATAGTGTAATCAATCACATGATTAGGGTCTTGCACATGCTTCCTAAGTAGAGAAACACAATAACCATTATTTATCAAGAAATGCAACTCTATACAATTGGTTCTATTCTTTGAAGAAACTCAAAGCTTCAAGTATCTTGGAGCTAGCTTGGCACAACTAGACATTCTCAAAGAACTTTTCTTATGCTTCACACTAAGAAATACAAGGTCACCCACTTTGAATTCTTTGTTGGATTTGCTTAATTAATCAACACTTTTTCTTCCGTTCTTGGTGTGCCTTCAATTTCTAATTAATTTTTGCAGCCCACTCATCCATCATGCCAAGCAAATTTTTGCCTATGTGTAATCCCATATGTTGGATCGGGCCAACTTATTGGAGTATTTTATCTTTTGTCAACTAGGGTTTCAAACGAACTCATCCCAAGGATACATGTCACCCATTGTTTTATACAAAGTTTTCCAAGTGTAGGTACTCCTTGAACTTGGATGACCAATTGGTCTCTTAATTCTCTAATCCATCCTTAGTGATGTTGTTATGCATCTATTTGGAGATAATACACTATGGTGAGATTCCACTATATTTAGAAGCCAGAGATAAAAATCTTCTTGAATTTGGATCTACATTTGTGTCTTTAATCAATACAATTGCATTAGGCATACTACAAATTCCATCACTTCTTACCTTGTTGATAGATTGCACTAGAATGAATTGTGTCACCTTCATCAACATATGCACCATAATACCATCATTGTGATAAAATCATGTTTTTTTCATTGTTTTGGGTGTTCCTGTTGTTATGTTCATATACCAATAGGAGTCATAATTTTTGAATGGCTGAGGTCAAAACTGTAATATATACATACCTTTGCTTTCTGCAAATTTTCTCCATATTCAAAAAATAAAAAAATAAAAAAATGTAAAGAGGATATGTCCTAAAAGAAAAATCAAAGGAAAAAAAGAATGAAAAAGGTCAAAAAAGATTGAAAATGAACCCCAAGAAAGAAAAAAAGACCAGGAACGTGTGCAAGTCAAAACGCCACTACCATTTACTTTGATGGAAAATAAAAAGATTGTGTGCAGCTTGTTACCTTTGCCACAATCCATGAATAGTCAAAATATTTAAACTTGGCTACTTCATGTTTTCAATTTCATGTTTATAGATAGAGAATAAAATATCACCAAACTATTTAACCTTGGCAGATAAGTAGATAGGTAGAGTAAATAAAAGTAGCTCAACTATTTAATCTGAGCCCTTGGATGTAATAAGGATATACATAGATAAATTACTTTTTTAAAAGAAAAAAAATAATTTGTTAAGGGTTTGCCAGCTTAAGTGCACCCTAATAAAGAGTAGAAAAAATGGTAGGATGAGTAGATGGGTAAGTAGTTGCATGGTTGTAGAATTGTGATGATTGATTAGATAAAATCATATCATTTACCTTCATCATCAAATTTCTAATGTATGGATGATAATCGATCATTTACACAAAGTCAAGTGATTAATTTCCCTATTCATTTCACCCTTAATTTTACTAATTTCCCTTAAGTAAAGTCTAAAGTAACTAAAAGCTTAAGTTAAAGGGGCTCAGAGAATTTCTCTGACTTCTAAAGGGACCAGACCCTCGGCCCAATAACTTATAGGTTCTAGGTACTAAAGTTCCCTCGTAAGCATTCACATCCTCCATAATTCACTCATTTCCCCTAAAAAGCCCTTTTGCAGTAGTTGCACCTGTGTAATCCTACACAGGTTGTGTCTTCACCCAACAAGTCAAATACTCCATTGCGGTGATAATGTACCTTGCCCCCATCATTCCTTGGGGCTGAATGGGTCCCACCAAATCTATCGCCCATTTCTCAAAGGGTTGCAACATCATCTCTGGATTCAAAGGCATCTCATCCCTTCATGATGGCCTGTGATTCCTTTAACACACATCACATGCCTGGTAATACGCTTTTGAGTCTTGGTGGAGGGTTGGCGACCACAACCCGGTGCGTATAATCTTTTGCATGGTCACTCTCCCTACATAATGTCCTCCCGTGGCACCCCCATGAGCTTCTATGAGGATACTGCTTCTTTCAAACTTGGGTACATATTGTTGCAATATCTCATCAGACTCAATTTTTTTTAGATTCCCAACAATGACAGAGAAATATATTGTGCACACCACTAATTCTTTCTTCTGTTGAACAATGTATCCTTCTAGGGAAGTTCCTATCATTAGGAAGTGTATTATATCCTTGAAATGACCATCTGTGACATGGACTACAAATAGTTGCGCATCAGGCAATCCCTCCTCCAAATTAGTGGGTTCTTCCCCTATTTCGATGCGCGACAGATGATCTGGTCCTGTGTTCAGTCATCCAGGCTTCACAATAACATCAAAATCATACTCTTGGAACAATAAGAGCCACTTGGAGATTTTCCCCCCCAACACGAGTTTATTGACCAGGTACTTCAGCATAAAGTGATCTGTATACATCTTAAAATGGCCTCCCAGCAAGTAGTGCCTAAACTTTTGGAGTGTGTATACCACAGCTAGCCCTTCATGCATGATGGTGGAATAGTTCTTTTCCACCTTGGACAACCTTCTACTTGCAAACGCTATAGGATGGTCCAAGTCCTCTCCACCAGCCTGTGTCAGCACTTCTTCGAGCGCTATACATGATGCGTCGAGATGTACATGGAACTCCTTCTTCCAATCCGGGAAGACTAAAATCGGCGCGGTGACCATATTTTCCTTCAATACAGCCAAGCTCTTCTTATAGTCCTCGTTCCAGTAGAATGTGACATCCTTCTTCAATAACTTTTCCATAGGTGCAGTGATTTGGGCATAGGCTTTGATAAACTTTCTGTAATATCTTGTGTGTCCTATGGTAGCACGTAGTTGTTTAACAGTTCTTGGCACCTCCAAGTTTAGTATCACCGCGACCTTCGTGGGGTCTACCATCAGTCCCTGTCTACAAACCACATGACCCACTAGGGTCCCAAAAGGAACACAAAACGAAAACTTCTTTAGATTGAGCATGATATGGTATCTTCAACGAGTAACTAGCATCAGGTGCAAGCTTTCTACATGGCATTTCACCAACCCAAACATAGTCCAATCATCAAATTATACTTCCAGTAACTTATGAATAAACTCTTTGAATGCAACAATGACTACACGCGAGAAAATCGCAGAGGCATTCTTCAACCCAAATGGCATTACAATGTACTAGAAACAACCCCACTCAGTAGCGAAGGTTGTCTTGCTCCTATCCTCCAGTGCGATTTTGATCTGGTGGTACCCCGAGAACCCATCAGTGAAGGAATATGCTTTCTGGCCACCTACATTGTCCAACACTACGTCAGTGAACGGAGTCGGGAAAGGATCACATACACAAACATCATTTAACTTTCTGAGATCCACGCATATCCTTATTTCATCCTTCTTCTTCTTCTCCTGTACCACCATTTGGCTTACCCGGCTAGATTCTTCCATAGGCTCAATGATGCCTGTCATGAGCATCTAAGCAAAAAATTTCCCTATACTTTGGATTGAGATGGTAAAGCTTTTACTTAACCAGCTTCGCATCGAGCTTCAACTTGATCTTCGTGGCACCTAGGTCCCCAATTATCCCTTTAGATTTGTAAACTTGGTAGGGAATAAATCTTGCTATTCGTGGAGCAATTCAGTGACCTTATCCACCATCGTGTCATCCTAGTAATCTCCAATATTCGCAAATTTGGGCTCTGCCTCTGTACTAATGTTTACCTATTTTGTTTCCAGCGTCGCAGTTATATCAAGATTCTCAACCTACGGACCTTCAACCTCATGGTGACCCTCTCTTTCCAGGATTTTAATCTTTCACAGATCCTCATCCTCTTCTTCAATAGTTACATTATAGCATTCTAGCACATGACTCAGATGAGTAGCCCACTCAGGCTGAATCAGATCTAAAGGATCCTGCGGTATCCTAAAGATTGCTTCTTTCACCTCTTGTACCATCTCATCAATACAGTCAAAATCGTCTTCAAAACTGAATTACATTATCAATCCTTCTCGCAGAATATCCCATTCACCTATACCATGGCAGAGCTCTGTTTCTACATACCAATTCATCGGGACAACATTCAGGGTGTGATAGAACAATTGCACCCATTTAGGTTGGGGCTTGTCTCCATAAGCCTAAGTCCATTTGGCCAAGTGAGCATGTGGATCATACTGCCCATCATACCTGTCTGCCATTTGCACCTTCGTCTTCCCAAGCCGAGTTCTCATCATCCTCCTACATTCATGGCAATCATCAAAGCTTCCCTTATGCGTACCCCACCATCTTTTGGGTGTAGTGTGCAATGCCTAGTCTAATGCCTGGAATCACTTATTTTTTGGTACCTCCCTCTCGAATGCATCTAAAAAGATATATACATCATTCAGGCCATCATAAGTAGGTAGATTTCTTACCTTTGACGACACATAGTGCAGGGACCGGGTCATCAAGTTACAACTCAGTGTAGTTGTTTGGTTAATTTAGTGTCCTAAATTGCTCTACATAATTATTAATCCGGGTATCATAAACTGATGAAGTGTAGTGCACTATATGTGCTAAATGACCCTTCTTACCTCACTATTTTTGAGTTTTATGTTGTTTTGGGGGTTTGATCCTTTAATTCCCAATGTTCTACAATGTACTTAACAAAATCTTAAATCTACTACTGCTAAGAATCTAAAGAAATGAAATGAGAGCTAAAAGTGCTTTAAGCCAGATTTGGAAGTAAAGTTTTAACCAAGAAAATGAAAACAGATTTTCTCTTGCTTCTCTTATTATTGTTCCAAATCATGAACTAAAAGGACTTAAAAGTGAAATTGCAACTATCTATTATGAAAACAGAACTCAAATGAAATACTGAAAGTGAGATTACAGCTATTGATTAGTCTATGGCAGAATAAAAAATTAATGAAAAAGACTGAAAATGAAATTGCAACAAAGCTAAATGAAATTATAAGACTGAAAATGAATTTACAACTAATCTACTATGGAAACTAAATGAAATTCTTTGTCACTCTGCTACACAATTTTGGGAGAGCAACCTCCTTGTGATAACATTTTGAGGAACTCCATACTTCATTGTTCTAAGAAAAACTAAATACAAAAGTGCAAAAAAAGACTCATTACATAAATGAAATATCCAACCACTTGGTTTAAGATGAAACATCAACTAGAAGGGCTTTTAGAAATATTCACTTACAATATGAGTCACTAAACTAGTAATGAAATGACAAGACAGAAATGGCATTGATTAGTTTTAACTAAGAACTTAAAGACTAATGAACAATAAATGAAATAATTACTCTACACTGCTGAACTCAAATTTAAACTTCTGACGAAGAACTAAAAAGAAATTAAACCAAAAGACTATTGTGTACCGAAATAAAACTGCTCTGTGTTAGTAAGAAGATGACAAAAGCTGCATTATGAAAAATGTTAGAAAATGGTTATAAACATCATGGAAAAACATAGTGAATTTACAGTTTAACTATGAAAGAAAAAACAAAAATGAAATGTAACCTTAGCTAGTGCAAGGGCCCTCTGCAACTGCTGAGGTAAAATGTGCTTAATCAATAATCCAACAAACGCTTTCAGGTATCCATTAAATACATAGTCTTCATATTAAAAAAAGAGAATGAGTTCTCAAAATTACAGAGTGGTAATCTCAACTTGACACCTGAGAAAAATCAAATTGGTTTTGTGTTCTTCACACAGGTATTTATAGAGAAATTATACAATTATTTTAAGGAAAAAAATAAGCTATAGCAAAACACGTAGGCAGATAAGTTCACGGAATCCTCTTCCTTAGTTGTTGGAGACATAAATATAAGGTAATAGCTATTGGATTCAATTTTTACAAGTGGCTGATGAAGTTCGTAGCATTAGGAAACTGCTTCGTACCCCATCATTGAGAAACATGTAGAAAAACAAAGTCTTGTTTGCCTTAGGTTTCTATGTTTGACTTCCCTTTGACTGGAGTCTTCCTTTTCTAATTGGGCTAGGTGAATAGGACACGATCCATGCCCTGATGTTTTCCAAGCTGCCCATGTAGTCATTTTCCCTTCTTGACACTTGGAACCTGCAAAAGCATGGAGGTAGCTGCGGAACAACCGATTATCTATAGAATGTGGCTGTGTTCCATAGCTAAAAGACAAAAATTTATTCAAACAACAAACATAAAAGTATAACATGTAAATCATTAAAATGTTCTCGAGGAAATGTATAATGGTGATTGATGATAAGGATGCATTTTTCATGGAAAAGAAAAGAAGAATGGATGAGAAAAGTTGCTAAGGAAAGGACAGTTTCAGAGCTCAACATACCCCCATTGCTAGACTATTTCATGTCCCCATGCAATCAAATTGTGAACTTCCTCCTTGTTTTGATACTTCAACCAAAACATCCACCTTCCTCTTCTTGCCTTTCTTTGCTCCAACTACCATCCTTGGCTTCCTCATGAGAAGTATGTACTTGAGATTAATAAGTGCCCTGTTTAGCTTCTTATTCTTCCTTTTTAGTTTTATGTTCTTCTTGTGCCATAAAACCAAGTGAAGCATAGTGTTATCATGGATAATCTTATCCAACTTGTTCTATTCTTTTAAATCTTTGTTTTCTCTTTGGATGTGCCTATTTAGAACTTCTAGCTCATAGATCTCCTATTTAAGGGAACTGGTTAAAGTTTCTTGTGAGGTGGTAGGATACTCTGTATTAGCTGAAGTCCTTGGGTGTACTGATGTACTCTTTTTCTCCAATGACTCTATGTAGTCATAAATTTGTTGTTGGACTGGATCACTACCAGGGGAGGATCTTCTTGGGTTGCTCTCAAAGTTTTGTGGAGGAGATTTCTGTGGACTTTGCTTATATGGAATATTGTTAGGGGACTAAGTTGGATTTTCTCCCTCTAAATCTATAAACTGAGTCTCTTTTGATTTTTCTTTCTTCAATTTTTCCCCTGAGTCCAAAACTCCTCCTCAGCCTTTGGGAGCCTATGATTTCTTCCTCTATAACATGTTTCCTCTTTCCCATTTCCTTATCTCTCTTGAGCTGATCCCTGATTTTGATTAGTCTCTCAGAAAGTAGCTATTCATCCTCCTTAGGTGATGAAGGTTCAGGGATATCCTTGTGGATTTCTTCAACCTTTTCTTTAATTTTTCTCCTCTTCTTAGTTTGCTTTCTGATCTCTGTTAATTTCTCAAAGATTGGCTCTTCTTCATCATTTTTCTGTGCTGAAGTTTCAGGGGTGTTTTGAATGGTGAGGCTGGTCTTCCTTCTCCTACTTCTTTTTACAGGACTTCCCTCAGGCAATTCTGGAGCATCTTGGAAGAAGTTTCTTACCAAAAAGTCCTCCCATGTGTCCCCTACACTTCTTAAATGAGATTCAACCAAAATATTTACTAGTCCATGGTGATATAGAGTAGTTTCTATTGACTCAACTTTCTTTTGAACATTAGTTGTCATTCTTCTCAAACTATTCAACAGGAAAAATGGTAGATTGAGGGTTCCATCTTCTAGGAAATTCATTAACAGTCATATGTGATATACATACATAGAACCAAACCTCCCTTCACATGTAATAAACTTTTGCAAAATTAACAACATGCTACTCCATTTGTTTTTAAGTGCAGAGATTGGAATCCCTTTTCTAAAAACTGAAGTGTCCATACCTGGATTTTTGAGAATGACCTTCCAAGATTCATCATGAAACTCTTTGTTCTTAAACCACCTTTCTCCTAGCCTTGGGAGTTTTGTTGCTTAATAAATAAAGGACTCGGTAACTGCAAATTTGATGTCACCTATTTCCACGTCCATTCCATCAAATGATCTGGCAAAGGATTTGGTGATTTCTTTGTGGTAACCATTGAATTTTTCAATGAAACTCAACCAGCTAGCCATCTATAACATTCCTTTCAGCTAAGGATAACCCTCCGTGTACTTCACCCCTATGGGTTCAGTTCTAACAATGAGCCCCATCACCTCTGTTCTCGACTACTCTTCAAAATTCCCTTCACTATCTGAGAAATGAGTGACTACGTAAAGAGGACTGCGTATACAAAAATGGAGCAACTAGGTGGATAGAAATATAACAACTATGGATATGGAAACGGAAAATGTATATGGAAGCAGGATGACTGTGAATAAAACGACTGTATACATAGAATATATGGAAATAGAGTAGCTATAAATGTAATCTGTGTGAAAAGCAAAGTGACTGTTATACACAAAGAATACGAAAAAAGATTGACCGTACGCACAAAGGGTTAGTGGAAGTATGAGAGAAAAACTCAGTGTAATAAATGAACAATTAGGGTTTTGAGGAGTTGTATACGGATAGGTCATGTCGTTAATATAATCATTAACAGGTTTGGCTGTAGAAGTATGGTTAAGTACGAGTCATGGAGTTAAAAACGAAGATTAGTTAAGAAGGTATCATTGGAATGTTAGGCATTGAAGATGGAGTAATCGTGGCAGTCAAATGACATAATGATTAATCAAGGAGACATATGATCATACAAGTTATAAAAGATTATGTTTTTGTATTACCTTTTGAAATAAGTTTTTGTTTTTACCTTTGGAACCTTACCTTCTACTTGCTAATGTCTTGATGTTTGCTTCCACAAGTGCTTGAGGTGTGATTGCTCTTCAAAGTTGCTTTCTCTTCAATTACCTGCATATAAGATTTTATTATGAATTGGCTACTTTTCTCTTGGAATGATAATCAAACTATTGCTGTAGAATCAGATTAGCTGCAGAACAGGATCAGCTATGGAATGGAGTCGGCTGCAAAATGTGAAAATAGCTACAGAATGTAAAATAGAGTAAAATATGACTTATGAATGAATGAAATGGAAATGGATGGAAACATCGTTGGAAGATTCAATAGGATCTACCGAGAGGCGGGATCGATGGAGCTAGGGTTCACTCTGAGCAAGAAGGCATTCCTGGGTGCGGCCGTTGTGCCCCATCCTGACGCCGGCTTGAAGGGCAGTCATGGCGGCCACGATGCAAGGCGGCAATGGTGGCGTTTTTACTATTCGAATGCATCGTACATGCCTGGACTCTCAGGTTTATTTCTAGCACATGGGCTCTCGGCGGTATGCCCTTACAGGCCAACTGAAATGCTATGGTCGCCCTGTATTTTGTCGAATCAAACGGGTATGGGGGCTCGACGGCTGCAATGGGTTCCCCTCCACATTTTGTTTTACGTACAGGAAGCGGCACAAGCGGAGTTTACGCCCAGTAGTGACTCCGGGTCTGAGAAGGGGCTTTTGTCAGCCCAAGGTATGCAGAAGGGGGTAACGCTGGGATTTCCCGGAGGTATATCGGGCCCGGGGGTGGACACAGATCCTTTGCAGGAGTACCATGAAACTCAGACCTGCTCATTGATTTTGGCAATGGAGGCGTGGACACAAAATCCTTTGTATGCCAACATATGCTCAGAGCGGCCCTCGGTGGCATTTGCCCTTTTCAATGTCGTGCACCCTGGAGGTTACAAGCGTGAGGAAGGCACCAGGATCCTGGCAGATCATGGTACCGAAATGGAGCGGTGCTCTGCATTGACATCCTGGCTATCAGCTGGTCAGGGAAAACCCAGTAAAATAGTTAGGGGACAGATCACAGAGGATTCTCCTGAGCGGGGAGCTGAGACGGGGAATACCACAAATGAGCTGCATAAAAATAGGGGAGCGATGGATAATACACAGAACACATGCAATCCACATAAGCTCCCCCACAAAGAGGCAGATCCACATTACCAGGATGAAAACAGGATTCAAATCTTCATAAAATCTACTGGGGGCGGACACCGTTGCATGAGACTCCGTATGGGCTCAAACATACAAGAGCTTAAAAAAGGAATACAACATCAGTTTGGAATACCATCAAATCAACAAAACCTTATTTGTGCCGGTCGTAGCCTACAGGACCATCATTCTATACAGGAATATGGGATCTGTCAAGATACAACCATAGTTCTTAATCTAAGGCTGCGCGGTGGATGCAAAGGATCCGGTTCAAAGACGCCAGCTTCATTTCGTGACGCAGTCAAGGGAAAAGAAAAATTGCAGAACAAACCAGTGATACTAACAGAGCTACCAGGCCCATATATAGTAGATCAAAAGCTGGAATCCCCAATGCTCCAAGTTACAATGCCAGAGGTCACAGATCTACACTCTGTCCTCACCAAAACTGCTATAATATGTAGATTCAATGGCTTCTGGCCTAAATCTGATGCGTTACATCAGTGGATATATTCCAATTGGACTCCAGACTGCGATATACATCTATGTTCAAAAGGCTTCTTCATTGTTAGCTTCCATACAGAAGAAGAAAGGGACAGTATCATTACTGAGGGGCCCTGGTTTTGGGGTAATGCTGGTCTTTTTGTTACCCCTTGGTTCGCTGATTTTGATGCAAACACTATGAAAATCACAACAATGCCTGTTTGGGTCAGGCTTCATAATCTCCCATTACATTTCTGGCATCATTCAGTTCTAGCCGCCATTGGAAATACCTTAGGGAAATTCATAAAAATGGATGAGGACAGAGTTGGCAGAGGAATCTTCTCCTTCGCCAGAATTTGCGTTGAAGTGGATATGAGTCAGGGGCTGCCTGATCATATCTCACTAAATTTTAACAACACACAGTGGCTTCAGCCCCTTGACTATGAAAACACCGCATTCAGATGTCGCAGCTGCAGGCAAACAGGACACCTACAATATTCCTGTCCCCTGGTTAAAAAGAATCCCAAAGGAAACAAGAACAGGAAAAAAAAGCCCAATGGGTGGCAGCACACGGAACCGCTGGAAGAAGAGGATATACTGTCAGAACAGGCAGTTAACCAAGAGGAATCTGACACAAATATGGAACAACAGGGTCCACAAAATGATATCTCCCCAGACCCTCATCTGGAAGCACCCCATATTCAATCCCAGCAAAATCCTCACCTGGATGTAGGCGGCATCAAAAGAACTCATGGTTCGGAAGGCTCTGAATCTGACAAGGAATTACCAGTAAACACTCTGGAGTCCATGCAGGCTATCATTGTTCCCTCTCTTGACTCACAGGGTTGGCGTAGAGTGGAGGAGAAAAAGGGCCGCAAAGTTTAGGCTTGCGGTTATTTGTAAATTATTTTCCTTTTATTTGTACCTGTCCTTCTCATGGACAGTTTTCTGCATATGCTACAAGCATCTACAACATGTAATTTTCTTCATTTTATGAATATAAATTACGAACTCTATTTTCCTCGGAAAAAAAAAAAAGAAATGGAAATGGATGTGTGAGTGAGAATATGACAAGATGATAAATGAAAATGGTGATGAAATAAATGTTGGAAAAGGAAAAAATTATTGGTGGAATATGGCAGTGGAGTGAAGTGAATTTGTAAAAGTAAAAACAAAGTGAAATGAGATGAAACAATGAATTTTTTCAGAATGCAAAGTGAGTCACAATTTTTTTTTTAGAAAATGAAATGGAAAATATAGGGTGTCAGAAGCTTCTGATTTTCACCCTGTATTTTCTATATAAGCATGCTAATCAGTGATTGGTTTTCAACCTGATACAATTTATTATTATTATTATTATTTTTTAAATATGAAAAACAAAGACTAAGTTGGTGGAGAAGAAGGATTCTTCTTCATCAACTTCATTTCAGAATTGTTCTGAAATATTTGGATGAACTCCTCCTTTGAGATTGGCTTTTGATAAATTTCAATCTATGACCATTCATAAGGAGAGGAGTTTGAATTTCATCTATTTTTCTGATTCTTACTGCTCCATTACTGAAAACTTTTTCAATCTCATATGGCCCAAGACAATGAGTTTGAAACTTCCCTTGAAAATCTTTAAACTTTGAATCAAATAACAGTGCCCAATCTCCCTCTTGAAATTTCTTGTCCTTGATGTATTTGTCATGCCATTTATCCCTCTATTGCTGGACTAGACCAGTCCCTTGAACATCCTCTTGTTTGATTTCATTTAATTCATTCAATTTCTCCAGTCTATGCTTTTGAGCTTCTAATAAATCCATCCCTAACTGAATTGTCATCTTGAAAGTTTTGACTTGGAACTCTATAGGGAATAGGACTTGCTTCCCATAAACAAGTTCATAGGGTGTATGTCCAGTTGTGTTCCTCCATGTAGTTGTATAGGCCCATAAGGCTTTAGGAAGCCTTTCTACCCAATCTCTTCAATGTAGATGCACAATCTTGGTGAGGATTCCTTCAATCACTTTATTTGTAGACTCCACTTGACCATTTTCTTGTGGATGATAAGGAGTAGATTTCCTATGCTTGATTTTGTATTCCTCCATAAGCTTCTCCATCATATTGAATGTGAATTGAGATCCTTGATCTGTCACAATTTCTCTTAGATCACCAAAGTGAGTAAAATTATCCTCAAAAAGAAAAATAACTACATATTTATGGTTAGCAAAAAGTAATGCTTTGGCTTCTACCCATTTGGTGACATAATCAGTGCATACCAATATATACTTTTTCTACTTAGATGGAGCATTAATTGGTCCAATAAATTCTAAAGCCCATTTTTCCAAGGATTCGATAAGTACCTGAGTTTGTAATGGCATTTCATTTGAGGGAGCAAGTTTCCATACCCTTTGGCAGCTGTCGCACATTCTGACATATTCTTTAGCATCTTTGAATATGGATGGCCAATAATATCCTAAAGAAAGGATTTTATAGGTTGTCCTCTTGTCAGAAAAGTGTCCACCACATGGCTTGTCATGACATGCTTTGAGAATATCAAGCATCTCATCTTCCCTGACACACCTTCTGATCATAAGATCTGGCCCTGTTTTATACAGTTCGTTAGTGATCCATGAATATCTTTGACTTTCATGAATAATCTTTCTTTTTTCTCTAGGAAACACATGTGAAGGTAACTTCCCTATAACCAAGTAATTAGCAACATCTGCAAACCAAGGAGTTTGAGTAGCTATTGCAAAGAGATATTCATCAGGAAACTTATCTTCAACCAGTGAGTCCTCTTTGATATTTTGAATACTTGACAAGAAATCAGCAACTATGTTTTGTTTTCCAGGTCTATCTGGCACAATAATGTTGAATTCTTGCAAAAGTAAAATTCATCTTGTAACTCTGACATTAGTAATAGGTTTATTCATCAAATATCTAATTACAGAGTGATCTGTATGAACAAAGGTTTCATATCCTGTTATATAGTGTCTGAACTTGTTAATTGCATGAACAATAGCTAAGAATTCTTTTTTCAGTTACAGTATAATTCAACTCACTGGGAGTCAAATGTTTACTTGTATAGTAAATGGCCTAAGGAGTCAAATATGTTTGTCTCAATACAGCTCCCAAAGCTGTATCTGAAGCATATGTATAAATATGGAAAGGAACTTTCCAATTTGGTCCTCTTAAGATAGGTGCTTCAGATATTTTTGCTTTCAAGGTTTCAAATGCTAGTTGGCAATCAGGATTCCACTTGAATTCACAATCTTTTATAAGAAATTTGAAGAGTGGAGATGCTATTTTAGTGAAGTTTTCTATAAATATTTTGTAATATCCTGTAAATCCTAGAAAACTTCTAACATCCTCTTGGCAATTTGGAATTTCCAATGTAGAGATAACTTCAACTTTAGACTTGTCAACTTTAACCATTTCTCTTGAAATGTGATGTCCTAAAGCAATACCTTTTGTAAACATCATAAAACATTTTTCATGGCTTAGTGAAAGGTTTGTTTCTTTACATATTTTAAGGACTTTTTCCAAATTCTCCAAAGCTTCTTCAAATGTGTTACCATATACTATAAAATCATCCATATATACCTCTACACAGTGATGTATTAGATCAAAAAAATTCCTAGTATTGCTCTTTGGAATATTGCAGGTGAATTACATAACCCAAAAGGAAGCACTCGGTAGGCAAAAGTTCCCCATGGACAAGTAAATGTGGTTTTATCATGATCCTCAGGTGCTACCTGAATTTGATTATAACCACTAAAACAATCCAAGAATGAGAAATAATTTTTATCTGCTAATGTATCTACCACTTGATCTATAAATGGAAAATGAAAGTGATATTTCAAGGTTGCTTTATTCAATTCTTGGTAGTCAATGAACACCCTTCATTTACCATTCTTTTTAGGCACAATTACCAAAGGAGAAACCCATTGGATATCTGAAATTAGGTAAATGAAGTTTACATTGAGTAATTTTTAGAGCTCTTCTTTCACAATTTCTCTAAGATTTGGATTCATTCTTCTTTGAGGTTTTCTGATTGGTCTACTGTTTTCCTTAACATAGATACGATGGATACAAGTCTTAGGATCAATGCCTTTCATGTCGATATACTCCCATGCAAATGAAGCAGAATGTTTTTGTAATATTTTGGTTAGCTCTTCTTGTTGTAGTTTCTCCAAGTTTTTGTTTACGTTCAATGTCCTACCTGGAAAAATTTCAATTGTAGATCTACCAAACTCTTCCATAGAATAGAGATACATCTGCCTAGATGACAAGTATTCAATATTAGATATTTCTTAAAATTATGCATGATCATATTCTGAAGATGTTTCAAAATTTTCCAATGTGTTCAAAATTTGACTACACTAATTTCTGATATAGTAAAGAGAGGCTGAATATCATCTTCCTCATTAATCCATTCCTTGTCATCTATTTCTATTATTTCTTTTGCTGGAGGATACAATGTAAATTTATTTGTTGAATTACCATTAGAAATATACATGTCACTAGATCTACAACTAATAAAAGCATCAGTTGTGGCCAACCAAGGTCTTCCTAATATGAGTGGGTGTCCTCCTAGATGATTCTTGAGAGCTAAAATCATGAAATCAACAGGATATTCCCAAGAATCTAAGGAGACTAAAATATCTTCCAGCACACCATCTAGATTGATTACTGATCTATCTGCAAGTTGTAGTAAGGTAGGTGTGTAAAGAAGGTTAGGAAGTTTACGCTGCTCCATAGTTTGTCTACTCATAATGTTTATTGTTGCCCCTATGTCAATCAATGTATTTGGAATTTCAATCCCATTTATATGTGTCTTGACAATTAAACTTCTTGGATCGACAAATTTCTGCATGGAAATCTTTCCCATCATGATGTACGCTATCTTTCCTACCAGGTGAATTCTTTTTGTTTCTCTCGCTCTTCTTCGTGGTATTTTGATGCTCAACTCCTTTATTGTCTTGGTTAGAATAGGAATTTATCTGATGGCTTGTAGCAAAGGAATTTTGATACAAACATTCTTCAATTCATCTATAAAATCATAATTGGGCAACAAAATCTATTTTTCTACCCCTCTATCAATTTGTAATCTCTCAGGAAAAGGAGGTGTAGAAGTAGATCTAGTTGCTCAATTATAGGAGTTGTGTTTATTGTTTCTTTTTGTTTTTCTTTTTCAATGTTTTGGTTTTGGAGGGATGTTCCCTCAACAATTTTATTGACTTTCAGAGAATCCTCCTCAGAAGTTTCTTGTTCCTGAATAACTATAGAAGGTTTTTCCTTTTCTAATATCCTACAAGATCTAAGTGGAACATCATTAAGGTCTAGAGGAGTAATCATGTAAGTTGGAAATTGTTGTCCTTATACCATGTAAGAATTTTTAGGGTTTTTATTATTGGGGTTTGGTAATGGTTGGGTAGGTAGCTGATTTGGTTTTTGTTGAAATGGAAGTAAGAGTTGAGGATTTTGACCTTGTTGTGGAGTTTATTGTGGAAATGGCAATGAAAGTTGAGGGTTTTGGTTTGGAAGTTGTGGCTGCTGATTATGTGGCTGATTTTGTGGGGGAGGATAATTATGATAAGATGGAGGATATTGGTAATATTGGGCAAATCTCCCATAAGGATTTTGTACCCCTTGTGCCCATGGTTGAGATTGACACTGAGAATGAGGTTCAGGCCAAGGTTGCTACCAAGAATTCCTATTTGATGGGGGTTGAAGATACATTGTATTATTGAATCCTTGATTTTGTGGCCCCTGCCAAGGTCTTCTTGCAACAAAACAAAGGGATTCTACAGGATTTGGGATTGTTTCCTCTTGAAAGACAGCCTTAAGACCTGCGATTGAAGGGCAATCCTTGGTCTCATGAATTTCTGAACAAATCATACAAGTTTCTACAATTTTTGCATCTAAAGGGAATTCCCTTAGAGCATTTTTCTTTCTGCATTTTGGACAAAAAATGGCTAAAGCATCAACCTCTATTTTCTGCTTCTTTTAAATTTTAATGGTGTCTAGCTACTCACTAAGGCTCCCTAGAATGTCAGTTTTGAACTCATCAAGCATATTGCCAATTTCTACCCTACTTACAGATCCTGTTGCAGATATTTTTTCTAACAAGAGAAGGATCTCTTGGCCCTTTCCTAATTTTAGATTTCCCTGTCAAGAGATGAACACATATTTCTGCTATGTCACTCAAAGGAAGTTGAGAGATATCTTTCTTCCCCATCATGTTAGGGATATCTATCCATTCATCTCTAATGGCCTTTAACAAGAGAGCTTTCAAAGTTTCTTCATCTAAATTGTTCGTCTTTGCTCTTTTCAAACTATAGTTGAATCTCTCAAGCAAATCCTCTAAGTTTTCATCCTCTTTTTGTATCATTTTGAGCACTTCATCTTTATGATTGGTAGGCATACAATAATCCAAGTATCTATCCAGAAATGCATGTTTCATGTCATTCCATGTTCTAATGGATTGAGTGACTAACCCCATGAACCATTTCAAAGCAGCCCTTTTTAGTGTTGAGGGGAACAATTTGAGTTTTTCAGAGTCTTCTAGATAGTCATAGGTTCTACATAAGACTTCAAACTCAAACAAAAATGTTTTTGGATCCTTACTTCTCAACCCATAAAATTTTGGGATGACAGATGGTGAGATATTTTTCATTGTTGTATGTGTTTCCTGATCCACTATAGGGAATCCAAATAAATTCTCTACTTCCCTATTTCCTCTCCCTCTTCCATTATTACCTCTACCACCTCCATTGTTTCCTCTACCTCTCCCCCTACCCCCTCCTCCAAATAGTGTGAATACTCCATCTTGTTCTTGTTCTGCCATTATAGTTTCTTCAGAGTTAGTATAGGGCTCAACCTGCAAGGTTACTCCATCTTCCTCTGGTTCTTCTATTAATGGACTACGAGAGAGAGTTTCTACTTTTTCTTCCTCACCAATTATTCATAATTCTTCAACTGCAATAGGATCTCCTCTGGAGGTGAAAAAGGTTGTCCGTGCTGTTGGAGTTTCAAATTTTTTCTCTCCTAGGACTATTTTGATAGATGATGTAGGAGAATCTTCTGATTGAATTTCTGCCCTTTGAATTCCAAGAATCCTATGGCTAGGAGTATGAGTTTGGGATGGAGGTTTGTCTTTTGTAAATCTTGGTGGAGTAGGTGGAGTTGTAGGAATAGAACTTCTGCCCCTAGCTATAAATCTACCCCTAGAGTCTCTTTCTCTATGCATGTCATTGTTTTGTTTTGTTGTTTTCATTTTTTTTAATGAATGTAAGCTATCAGGCTACCTAGTTACACTTCCCTAGCAACAGCGCCAAAATGTTTGGTCAATTTAGTGTCCTAAATTGCTCTACATAAATTATCAATTTGGGTATCGTAAATTGATGAAGTGTAGTGCACTATATGTGCTAGATGACCCTTCTTACCTCACTATTTTTGAGTTTTATGTTGTTTTGGGGGTTTGATCCTTTAATTCCTAATGTTCTGCAATGTACTTAACAAAATCTTAAATCTACTGCTGCTAAGAATCTAAAGAAATGAAATGAGAGCTAAAAGTGCTTTAAGCCAGATTTGGAAGTAAAGTTTTAACCAAGAAAATGAAAACAAAGTTTCTCTTCTTGCTCTTATTATTGTTCCAAATCATGAACTAAAAGGACTTAAAAGTGAAATTACAACTACCTATTATGAAAATAGAACTGAAATGAAATACTAAAAGTGAGATTACAACTACTGATTAGTCTATGGCAGAATCAAAACTTAATGAAAAAAATTGAAAATGAAATTGCAGCAAAGCTAAATGAAATGCTAAGAATAAAAATGAATTTGCAACTAATCTACTATGGAAACTGAATGAAATTCTTTATCACTCTGCTACACAATTTTGGGAGAACAACCTCCTTGTGATAACATTTTGAGGAACTCCATACTTCATTGTTATAAGAAAAACTAAATACAAAAGTGCAAAAAAAGACTCATTCCATATACGAAATATCCAACCACTTGGTTTAAGATGAATCATCAACCAGAAGGGCTTTTTAGAAATATTCACTTACAATATTAGTCACTAAATTAGTAATGAATGACAAGACAGAAATGGCACTGATCAGTTTTAGCTAAGAACTTAAAGACTAATGAACAACAAATGAAATAATTACTCTACACTATTGAACTCAACTTCAAACAACTGATGGAGAACTGAAAGGAAATTAAACCAAAAGACTATTCTGTACCGAAATAAAACTGCTATGCGTTAGTAAGAAGATGTCAAAAGCTGCATTATGAAAAAAGTTAGAAAATGGTTATAAACATCATGGAAAACCACAATGAATTTACAGTTTAACTATGAAAGACAAAAAAAAATGAAATCTAACCTTAGCTAGCGCAGGGACCCTCTGCAACTGCTAAGGTTAAATGTACTTAATTAATACTCCAACAAATGCTTTCAGGTATCCATGAAATACACAGTCTTCATATTAAAACAGAGAATGAGTTCTCAAAATTACAAAGTGGTAATCTCAACTTAACACCTGAGCAAAATTGAACTGGTTCTATTCTTCACACAGGTATTTATAGAGAAATTATACAACTGTTTTAAGGAGAAAAATAAGCTACAACAAGACACGTAGGCAGACAAGTTCATGGAATCCTCTTCCTTAGTTGTTGGAGACATAAATCTAAGGTAATAGTTGTTGGATTCAGTTTGCACAAGTGGATGATGAAGTATGTAGGCTCAGGAAACTACTTCATACCCCATCACTGTGAAACGTGTACAAAAACATAGTCTTGTTTGCCTTAGGTTTCTATGCTTGACTTCCCTTTGATCGAAGTCTTCCTTGTTGAATTGGGGTAGGTGAATAGGACACGATCCATGCCCTGATGTTTTCCAAGTTGCCCATGTAGTCATTTTCCCTTCTTGACATGTAGAACCTGCAAAAGCGTGGAGGTAGTTGCAGAACAGCCAATTAGTTGTAGAATGTGGCTGCGTTCCATAGCTAAAAGACAAAAAATTATTCAAACAAAAAACATAAAAGTATAACATGTAAATCATTAAAATGTTCTCCTTGAGGCAATGTATAATGGTGATTGATGATAAGGATGCATTTTTCATGTAAAAGCAAAGAAGCATGGATGAGAAAAGTTGTTAAGGAAAGGGCAGTTTTTGAGCTCAATAGTAGTTACTTCATGCAACTGATTCTGCTAGCTTTCTAATTATTCATCAGAGTCTAAGGTACAAGAAATCTCATCATCCCATGTAATTCATCTATCTATTATTGGATTCACGCAGTCTTGGTCTCCCGTTATTATCTTATAGATATAGTCGAGATCATCATCATGCTCACAGTTGCGAACTGGTTCAGTATAGCGCAATCCTTCAGCAGGATCTAGGGGTACTATTACGTGGAGTGATTTCTTCTAAAATATCATCTTTCACTTCTTTAGGTTGATTACCCCATTCATATCAGTAGCCCAATAAATTCCCAGGAGAACAGGATAGGGGTTGTTGTCATCCATAATTTCTATCACTTCAAAATCAACCAATGCACTCGCACCTTCAATATCTATAGTCACCCCTTGCAGCTACCCCATGGGGATGATATTCTGGTGATTAGCTATCCTTAGCTGAATCGGAGACCATTGTAGTGCAAGTCTCCCCATCCATTCTGAAGTCTACTTCCACAGGACGTTCACATCTAAAACCAGGTCCAAAATAACTTGATCCATTTCATACTCTCATATCTGCATGGTTACTCTCATCTCTCTTCCCGTCCTTGTTTTATGTTTACCAATATTTCATACTACACGTAGCTCACTTGGAGCATTTCCGGTGCATTTGTTTATGAGCTCTTACACCCCCGTCACAACCTTGCTATCATGCAGTAAATTCATGTAGCTCTCCAGGAAATTTGTAAGCATAGAAGGGTCCATCTCCTTATCAGGATTATCCTTGCTCCCTGAGGTGGAGGCCTCAGCGAAGCTCTTCTTTGCTTCCATGAAGGTTTCTCATGCATGCTCCAAATTGAACTCAGCGTCCATCAACGGAGCTTTGCACAACCATGTACAATTTTCAAGTTGTTTCCCCTTGTCATCTCCTATTGCAATTCCACTTCAAAAAACTATATTCATGTTTTGATCCTCTTCGCGTAGCTCAGATCTCATCATCTGCTAGTTTTGAGTTGGCAAAGGTGGTATTGCCCCTTTGTCGTGTATCCTATCTATCAGCATAAGATAGTCTTCTATTTCATGATCAAACAGAGTGGAATACTTACGCGATGGATAAGTTGGGTTAGTGCAATCATGGGCATAATGTGATGGTCCCTCACAATTGTATCAAATCAGCTGCCCCGACCTTTGTCAGGCCCTCCTCTGCCTCGGCCTCATTTGCACCCCTGAAAGCCTTCCTACACCATCCCCGTGCTCTGGTCAAGGGGCCGCGTTTCTAAGTGAACCCTATCGGTAGGTGTTATATCCATCATCAAGTCATTACTTCTACAGTTGCATTCATCATGACCTACAGACCTACAAAATTTGCAGAATAGTTGTTGTGGTGTCTGTACAAACTTTGGCATCAAATGACAATTATATGTGGCATGTTTTCCTCCTACCTGATAGATAGTGCACCACAATATAGGCCCCTTGCTTGGTCCTACTTGAGCTTCTAGCCTCAATGTTATTGGTCCTCCTCCTGCAATATATTTCGCAAAGACTGGACATTGATCTTTGTCATGCCCCTGGCTCTTGCATTTCAGATACTATACCTTTTTGTGCACGTCTGGTGAGATTGTTCTATTCTGCTTCAAACTTTGCATCTCAAGGAAAATATTTTTCAAATACACATGGATATGTTGAACCCCCAGATTTGGATCTTCCATTGGGGTTTCATCCAGTCTCATGACAATCTCCAAGGCCTACGGTTGAGTCATTATCTTTTGTTGTGATAGCGCAACCCTCAAGTGTGGTAGTAGTGAAGCCAAAAACCACTCACGATGCTGCCCATCTTTCAAGTTCATATTAGCTTTGTGGATTTTACAATTCAACCTCTAATCTAATTCCAAAGGTGTATCACTTGGTTGCATCACAATTTCGTTGAACCACACAATATAATGTGCTTCATATTTATGCCTACTGAATTCTTTGTTCAGCACGGTCTGGATGTCCACCACTCCTGCATTCAAGTTATCATTAGAGTACTTGACGTACTAGGTTAGTGCACGATCCTACAGAGCACTAACCAATTTTGTCTTCTTCATGTTATCATTTGTAACACCCTGAGCTTCCCATATAGCTTTTTCAACAAACCAGAACTAGTCCGGGTCCTCATTCCCTAGGACTTTAAACAAAGGAAGCTTCACTGAATTTTCCATACTGAACTGTGGTGGAGGTGGAGGTCGTACCGTTGAAGTCGCAGATGATGGTGGTGAAGTTGGAGGTGGTGTGGGTGGAGGTGGCAATCACGTGAATCCTTGTATTATTAACTTAATAGCACTTTGTGGATAAACCCATGCTATTCCCTCTTCCTCACCTTGCAGAGGTGAAGTCAGCAGACCATATTCAGGACCCTTTTTTTCTTCGTTCCTGTAATATTTTCTGTTTTGCGTAGCCCCAAACATCAAGGTAGCTTCATAACCTATTTTTCACATAATAACATTTTAATCTAGGTATTCAAAGATTTCACGTACTTACCTTGTGGCCCTTTGAAAAAGCACCACTTCGCCTCGTTGTAGCTGACTAAGGTATCGACCGTGAATTCAGTTACAAATCCTCCTAGGACGTGATCGATCCAATGATTGACAATGCCAATGATCTTATCCTCAGATGATTTCAATTTCCATACTAGTTTCGGGGTCAAAACAATAGGACTGTGAAGTCTCCGCCTTTCTTGGTTGTATGCTAGCTTTACGATCCACTTGTATAGCTCAACCGGAAAGGAGAAAAAAATATTTCATGGATCTCTGTATATACATATCTATCTAGCCACTATTCCTTTGTTGGTCATGGGTTTCTGTTCTCTTGCATTGTGAATTCGTTGATCTTCCTATCCAACTAGTCTCTGATCTCTTTTTTAGTCGGATTCCAGTGATATGATATCACACATCTCTTATGTAGATTTTGGTCCCAGCAATGGAACCATTTGTTGGCTTGTGGGGGCCTGACCTAGGTTCAACATTAGTTAGCCAAACAAATCCCTACACTACTAGCCCTTTCGGCATTAGCCCATGGAATGCTGACTGAGGTATCACCCGAAGCAGTATTGGGGGATGTTGGAACCAAGTTTCCACACTTGAAGATGGTCGTGATGTCCTTTTATTCCTTCTATCCCTACCTTCGCATAGCTCACTTAGTTTTAGGGCTCTGTCTACCCAACCCCTTATTCCTCCCTTTGATACCTCCTTGAACGAGTATGGCTGACCATCGAGTCAGATACTTTCGCGCTGCTAAGGTAGCATATTGCTCATTATGTCAAGTTATCTTGAGAATCTTACTTATCTTATTAGATAGTCATAATTAGCGCCACATAGAGAGATATTTTTATTTTCATTTAGTTATCCAACATTATTTATATTCATTCGTCACCATATAAGCATTATAAAGGAAATTCATACATAAACTGACAAGATGCATTAATCAGAACAAAGACATAGAAATTGTAGAATACTTCTCTTTATTGATATCTTCAAGTGATTACAGACTCTATCCACCCTGCACACACAATTGCAAGGGTCCATGCACTCCGCTATGAAATTCTACCCTAGGCCTTTGTGCACTCAGCTGTAGAGCCTCTACCTACACTATGACCTGAAACTTAGACTTCTTACTTCAAAGCTATGATTATCTTACATGATATGACTCTCAAACTACTTACAGCTTAGCTCTTTTTATACAATCCCATGGTCTGCGGACCATGGGTAGATCTTTTACATCCGACTTTACTTTACAAAACTAAGGGAAGATAATCGTTTATGACTTATGACACCTCTGCACTCTGCGACCACAAAATAAGGAGTATTTACAATTTTATTACAAAAGTTGACCAAAGCATGTGCTTTTAGTCCCAAAACTGTCCTTGGGGGATCTCGCTCCCAATAGCAAGCTCTTAAGATTTTGTTATACAAATGTTCGCAGTCAAAACCAAACACCTTGTTTTTGTGTGAGGCTTTGTTTGAGTGTCAAAACTAAGAGAAAAAAAATTAAATTTAATATACCATTCTGCACAAGCATTGTAGATGAATTTCTAAGATATGCATGTATTATGAATGAGCATCAATTTGTTTGCATATCACCCCTGTAATATTAGTGTTTAATGATAATGCAATGCTTTTCTACTTGTTAATATTCATTCTCTATTTGCATACAACCATGAATAAAATAAACTATGGAAGCCTTGTTTCATTATACATGCAACAATGTAACTAACCATCGAAACCTAAAGATTTAGTAGTACATATAAAAAGTAAAAATGATAAGTGCTTGCGTTACCTTGAAAAGGGTTCTTTATTATGAACTTTTGCTCATATTATATAAAATATACTATATCTCTAGAATGTCAAAACATAAAAATAAGTACCAATTAATAAAAAATAATCCATCTTTCGGTAGTCAATCTACACATGGTGGTGAATATAATTCATCATTAAATCAATCTGATGTTGTTATAAAGATAATTTAATTTAATTTATATCTATGAATTTTAGATTTATAGTTTTTTAAGTAGGGAATTCCTTATGTAGAGGTTTTATTGTATTATAAATCTTGTTTAGCATAATGAAACCCTTCATTGTAACCTTCGGAAAATGAAAAAAATTGTATAAGGAACTAAGCAGTAAAGTCTTTGGTTATGAATTAATTAAAATGTTTTAAATAGCACAAAATTAGAAAATGAAGCTTATTAATTGATTAAAATTTGTAATGGAAAAATCAAATCTTAACTCATATGAATTGCAATTAGTAATTGTATTCTTAAGAGATCTATGTCTCATATCAAGAATTATTGTTAAATGTTAATTTTTATTTTAATCAATAACACAATATGAGATATAAAAAAGTTTCGAAGCATGTGTTCGAACATAAATAAAAAATGTTATCATAAAATTGATATAGTCAAATAGTTTTAAATGGAGTTATTGTAGTTCGATTTGAAAATATTGAATAGTTCAAAGCCTATTTAGATTCAAGACAAAGGAATTAAAAACAAATTTGCTCAACATGATTAGAACTAATTAAATTAAATTTATATCTATGATTTTTGGCTTTAAACTTTTCATTGTAACCTCTACACATTGACAGCTTCATACAAGGAACTAAATAACACAAAATTTGCAAAAAATTCTCAACAAAACCATAATTGTAATACTGAGTTATTTTGTTGTAGAAAAAATGGTGTCTTTACGACATAATTAATTAATATGCATAGGTACAATCAAAACAAGTTTTGATTGTGCATATTAGCAACAACAAAAAAATTTCTCTGAATTTTCATATTCCATTGAATGAAATATGTGAAACTCTGTCTACATTGTGAAAATATTCTTTATTAAGAGATATATGTCTAAGATGCAAAACCATTGTCAAATATTCAATTTTTCTTAAAGCAACAAAACAAAGTTTAATATAATAGAAAAGTTGAAAGCATATCTTTGGAAATTTATAGAAAACACTATCATAACATTGATACAAATTCAAATTCAATAAGAATTGTATTGAGAATAAAATGTTAATGATTGTATCCATATTTCATATATTTCAGATATCATATTTAAAACATAGCCTTAAAAGACATAGTTCTGGAATAGAGTCAAAATTATCCAAAGAAAAGAGTAAAGTAAATACATTTGTTGTAGTAGAAATTGGGGTTCTTCTTCCTTGAAAGACAGTTGCAACCAGAAAACAACAATTTGTATACAGTAATTAGGAAAGATTAGCATAACATAATCAACAAAGCTAAATTATCTTATATTAGCCAACATAAAAGCGAACGTTGAACAATTTGAAAACACTCACAATATGAAAAATCATTTTCCTTGACTATACATTTGTCAGATATATTATGAGTCCCTAACACGTTTAAGAAACATGTTCAACATATTTTTAATGTAATCTTTGTCGATGACAACTGTAACTTCGATTTTCATGTTTTTAGTGAAAATATATTTTTCAATTTGCCTAATTTCTTCTTACTCTTGGACAACAAACTCAGTGTTCTACTTATCAAATTTAGAAAAAGTAATCAACCATGTATTAGTGTGTTATGTGGTAAAATCAATGATGCTATCAAATTACATTCTCATTTTCTGTTTTTATGTTCCAATTCAGTTTGTAACTTGTCATTTGAAATTAATTCAAAATCTAGCAGCATGTGTGGACCATTTAATCATTTTACAATATCCATTTCCCCGAGATAGACATCAACTCTCCTATTGCATAGGTCACTATAGGAAAAATTGATAGGCTCAAGTGTATTGATCCTCTTTTCCCATCCAACTTCCAATTGCTTCACACATTAAGTATCTAGTAGCTATTAGATTTTCTTGTTGAAATTAGAATGTAGGTTTAGCCTATACTTAAAAGTCACTAAATCATTTTTAATGAATTTCATATCTTCTTCAACATTATTGTTAACCAAGTTCATAAATATCAACATTTTCTCTTGCGAACACGTTAAATCGAAAACTTCTTTCCATGCATCATCAATAATTTCTAATATTTGGCATATGTTATCGAGAATATATGTCTTCAGTGCATTAAGTATATTCACATCCTTTTTAGATTTCTGTGGTGTTTCTATAGCAGAACTTGACAATGAAGGTGATTGTATTTCTAGTGGAGTCTTTAACAAAGGGATTGGATTTGCAACATCTTCTCATTGTTTTAATTTCTTTTTCAATGTGTGGTTTATTTTCTTGTAAGCACGTTGATAAAAAACTGAGTAAATGCATCATTGGTATATTGATGCAATACCATGAGAACCATCATGTCAATGTGAGATAGATCAATATTCACTTGTTCTTTTCGAATAATATATTTATTTTCAACCTCTACATTTTCAACTTTCAATTTTTTGTTGGCTTTATCATATTTTACATTTTGCAATGTCATAGGATGTTCATTGAAAATAATGTCCTCTTCTACAATTTTATCCATTATCTTCTAATTATCTGCTAAATGAATAGTAGCCCATTTAGGTGGTACATTGCTCTCACTTTCCATTTTTATAGCATGTTGATTTATTTCTCTATTTACAAGACTTTTGGACTTGGCTGTTTGAATTACATCCATTTTGTAGGGAATTAACTTGAAAAATTTATCTTGCTCATCTCGATGACTTGTTGACTCACAAATAATAAGTTTTCCAGAAAAAATGAATAAATAAAAAACATAGAAACAAAACAAAAGCAAAAAACAATTTTCCTTTTCTTCTCTTTCCTAGATTCATGGATGAGGTCGCAACAGCAGTTGGTGTGGAACGTGAACATTGTTGTATATGATTTAGGGGTTTTTATTTATATATTGCTTTAGCTACTCTTTGGGCATCCATTTTCAATATTTGATAATTGATTGTCTGCAAATTTAATAAGCTATATGGTGTGTAAACATATTTTGGATTAGACAAAGATGTAGAGACATTATTTTCTTACACATTGTGACATGAAAAAATGGCACTAGTTCTTTGTTCGAATTCAATTTGGGTTATTAGGGAAAAGAAAATGAAAATACTAGAGGCAAAAGGGAAAGAAATAGTAAATTGATCAAATGGAATTGTAGCACCCCCGGGTTAAAATTTCATGTAATAAAGTTAATAAAGGAAAAATTAGAACAAGGTCATGGGACACATATTCCAACCTGAATGTTGCGAAAAAAATCATAGTGGGTGTTCATTTGGTTTATTATGGCTAAGGAAAAATTGGCAAAGACAATGGAAAAGGCTTTGAAAAGCAAAAGAGGCATTTAATTTCCATTTTATTTATGAAATAATGGAAAATAGGAGAAAAGGAAGGTGAAAGGTCACAGTTTGCATGTGACGAGGAAATTTAAGGAAAATAGAGGCCTCAATAATAAAAAGGATTATGAGGATCAATTCACAGGTTTTGGTTGGTTAACCTTTTGTTAGTTTCCTTTTGTAGCTGTCTCTATTGTCTCTCTCTCATACTCTTGCACACTTAGAGAATTGTTGGAGCACTCTAGCATTGGAGAAAGAAAGGCAAAGGAAGGGAGAAAAGTTGAGGGGACACAAAGATTAAGCAAGTAGGAGTTGGATCAAGAGTCTACCCCCAGATTACATATAGGTAAAAAGCTTCATGCATGATTTCCTTGCTATTTTTGGCATGCATGGTACATGCATGTGTGTGTTTGCTTCTCTTATTGTCATTGTTATAGGTTTTTCCTAGTGTGAGATTGGTGTCAACCTTGCCTTGCCATTTATGGATAGCCATGGTGTTATGGCATTCTTTCATCAGGTTGAGATATATTGTCGGATGGTTTTGACACCAAGTGAGGTGGTCTCAGGAAAATTCCCAAGGGCCTAGGAAGTCCTTGACTGATAATGGTGAGATACATGGTAAAGCCTGAGGGTCGAGACAATAAAATTACTTAAGGTATCAATGACGGAATATGGAGGAATCCATGCTTGTTTAGGCCTAGTGATCCCTTAAGTAGTAATTGTGGGATTGTGATAAAGCATGGTAGTGTATGTTTCTTGTTTGGGCCTAGGAATCCTTTGACCGGTATTTTCGAGATACATGTAAAAAATGGTTGTATAGATGAGGGATTCAGGCCTATAAATCCCTTGCCTAGTAAGGGTGTGATATGCAGTAAAGCCTAAGGAAGAATTAGTTGGTTTTTTCCAGAGTTCCACATTCATGTTTGGAATAGGGCACGAGGGTGATTGGAGGAAGGAACGATTTGGTTCAGCCCAATCTATGGTCGGGTGCTGCATGGAAGTCCATCTCTTGGTTGGATTTTTCATATGTTAATAAGAGCTCCTTTTCCTCTTTTATTTCATGAGTATTTATACTACTTATTATGTGGCTTTGATGGTTTTCCTATCATTGATATTAATATGACTATATACTCATTATAAGCATGGTTTTATAATAGACTTTAGTTATGGCTCTCATCAATGTTTGATTAGTAAATGAATGGTTAATGAATATATGACCTAACAGATGATAATAAATCTATTGTGAGATGGAATCAGACCTTCTTGACGATTCTTAGATAAGTATGAGATCCTTATGACCAAATATGTAATTATGGCCTATAGATTATATGTTCATGATGTGCTTAAAAAAATGTATCTGATGGCTAGGATGGGTGAGGTTAAGTCCTTAATAAAGATTTCAACTAAAGGCTTTGTATTTGTGTCATTCATTATTATGGAAAGTATCATTAAGTTATGGGAAACAGTCTAGTGACTAGCCCTCAAAAAGTGCCTCGGTTTGTGCTCTTGCAGGCATAGAATTGGGTCAAAATGACTCTAGGCGCTCCCTTGCAAGCTTATGCATGTGACTGGAGGGTTACAATCAAATTTATACACTATTGTGCTAGCATCTAGGAGTCCAGGACATTGAAAAAGAGGCTTAACTCAAGGTTTGGGCACCTGGAAGGGTGGTTTCACCATTGGGGGTCCTGTAGCACTCCAGGGAAGTCAGTAAGATTTTGGTTTTGTCAATTCCACTTCCTTAAGATGAGATAGGAGGTTGAGTTATATCATTGCAACTATTCATCACATATTTACCTATGTGAAATGGTGTTGGGAACGGTATACCCCAAGGGTAGTTTTGGGGCCTAAAGCCCATATTTTGGTCCATTTTTGCAATCCAAATGTAAAGACTCCACATTTTATGGTCGCAGAGCACGTAGATGTTAAAGAGTCATAGGGTTTTCCACCCTTATTTTGGAAATGTAATGTCAGCTGTAGAATATCTACCCATGGTCCACAAGCCATGGGATTGTATAAATAGAGCTAAGCTCTAACTAGTTAGGAGCATTAATTAATTGAATTATGGAACAAGATATGATATATGAGAGAGAGCTCTGAGTAAAAGTCTCAGTTTTGGGTTGTAGCATAGGTAGAGGCTCTGCAACTAAGTGCAAACAGGCCTAGAAGTTTGTAGTTGAGTGCTCAGACCCCTATAGCTGAGTTTGCAGGGTGGGTTGAGTCTGTAATTGTTAAGAATTATCAATAAAGAGAAGTATTCTACAATTTCTACATATTTACTTCATGTTTATGCATATGTTATATTGGGTATAAATTTCACTTATAGTGCCTATATGATGCGCAAATGTATGTAATTGTGTTGGATAAGTGACTGCAAGTAGGAACATCTGTTTACGCGATGCTAACTAAGATCTGATAATAAAACACTTAGCCTAGTTAGGAAGATATCATAGTTCATTTCCCTAGCAGCGCGAAAGGACTTTAGCCCCTGGTTAGGGCTACGCGGAAGACGATTGTACCCTTTCACAAAGGTACTGAAGGGTGGAGAAGAGGGTTAAGAAACCTGCTAGAAAGAAGGTATACCTGGAATAAAATGACATCACATGCTTCTCAAGGGTGCAGAAACATGGTTCTAGTATCCCCCGGTACTACTTCGGGTGAGACTTCAGTCCGTGCTCCACGGCCTAATGCCAAAAGCACCAGTAGTGTAGGGATTTGTTTGGATAACTAATGTTGAACCTTGGTCAGTGTTGAAATGTGCAATAAGAAAATTCCAATTTTAATTTATCCTTGAATTAAAATTCAAATTTACTCTCACCAGCTATTCAAATAATAATTAATTAATTCATTATGGATTAATTAGTTGGATAAATTCAAGCTAGAAGTCTTTGTGAAGTCATACAACAGTTATCCCTTAAATTAAGGAAGTTATCCCTTAGTTAAGGAGATAAGGATGAGTTTTATTTGAGTTGTAATTAGTTAGCTCAGTTAATTGAGTTAAGTCTAGTTAAATTAGTTCCAAACAGGGTGATGAACTAATTGTGAGTTCAGTTAGTTAATGCATGCATGCGTGAAACTAGTGTACTCCAGATAACTGAATATTCTCTCATAAATAACTCAGTTCATAGAAAGACCTAGTTGACATTAAAGGTAGAGATAGTGTACTATCAGTTGCAAGAATTTTATTATAAGAAAATATCTTGCATGCAGAAGGAATTCATTCCTCGAGATTTGCATAATTTTACAATGTGTTGGAGCAGTGTGTGAGATCAGTGTCACACAAGGTTATAGCTAGAGCACCCAGGGAAAACCGCACAAGGAAATAGGAGGCTTGGAGGACAAAAGATAAGGCATACAAGTTGTCTATTCTGTCTATGATTAGTGTGAGGGATTGTACTTAGAGCTGGATAGCTGTGAGAGCTAAAGATGTGTGTAATCCTAAGATATTTCCACTTGTATGATAATACAGATAGCATGGTTTTTAGGTGAGGCTTTCCCTAGAGTATTCTTATGTGTCTCATGTGTATTGATTCTTCTTCTTTGTTATATGTGTTTTGCTTGATCTTGCTCAAATCAATTAAGCTTCCACAAGTTTGATTACAGAAGTAGATTAAGTATTTTGCTTTAGTTAAATTGCATAATCAGGTTAATCTACAGTGAGAATTTCTACAAGGTATCATAGCAAAGGTGATCAGAGTAGTGAACAGTATACAGAGAAGGGAAATTCGAAGTTTGAAGTTCTTGGTTGCAAGTACAAAATCGAATTCTTATCACACCTCAAAATTCACCAATGGCATTCAATGGATTGAGACTCGAGTATGTTCTATATGGAAACTCGAATTACATAACATGGAAGGATCGCATGGAAGCAATATTAGAAGATAATGGTTTGAAGGATTTCATTGATCAAGAAATCCCCAAGCTAGATGCTTCTAATGCATAAGAATTGGATGAATGGAAGAAGTGTGTGGCAAAGGCGAGAAGGATTCTTCTGGAGGGATTTTGAGACCATATTGTCTCGAGTCTCCATGGGTAGGAGACTCCGTTCTAAATGTGGAAGACGTTGAAGGACCTATATCAGAATAGTAGTGACCAGAGGAAACTGGCGGTCAAGGATAGGCTTTGCAAAATCAAGATGCAAAAGGATGACATTATTTCTATATATTTGAACAAGCTCACCACCTGTAGAGATGAGCTCGGTAGTGTGGGAATAACGACTACCGATGATGATATGGCGAGCCTTGCTCTCCTCGGTCTTCCAAAGAGTTGGAATAGCTACCAGGAGTCTGTGAATGGAAGAGAGAAACTAGCAGATTGGGAACAAATGTGGTTGGAACTGATGCAGGAGGAGATCAGGAGGAGCACAAGAGATTTTTCTTCATCTAAGCATGATGATGAAGAAAATATAGCCTTAGAAACTAAGACAAGGAAATGGAAAGGGAAGGTTTCCCATTCCAAATTGAATTCTTCTCATGGAGGGAAGAATATTGACAAATCTAAAGTGAGATGCTTTAATTGCCATGATGTGGGCCATTATGAAGCTAATTTCCCATTGAAGAAATCCAAGAAGGGATCCTCAAAAGAATCAAAAGGTGAGGCATTAACTTCTCAGTTCGAATTGGATTTTACCCTCATCGCATGCATGGTTTCATCGATGGTGGGTTGTGTTTGGTATTTGGATAGTGGAGCATCATTCAACATGACCGACGACAAAAGTTTATTCAATACCTTGGAGGAGAAAGACCTCAAGATGTGCATAGAGATGGGTGATGAACAGAAGTACAGTGTTTCAGGAGTGGGCATGGTTACTTTTCAGAGGGAACATGAAACTCCTCTCACCCCGACTGATATGAAGTGTGTGCCTAGACTTATGAAGAACTTGGTCTCGGTAGCAATGTTGGAAGACAAAGACTACGATGTTGTCTTCAGTAAAGGAAATGTGTTCCTAAGACACATAGACACGGGTCAGACCAAGAGGATTGGGATTGAGTGAAGGATCTCTATAAGCTATAGGTAGATGACTGTGCTGCATTGAGTTTGAAAGTAGAATTGGTTCAAATCCAAGACATTAGTGAGTTATGGCAAAGGTGGTTGGGTCATTTGCATCATCGGGCCTTGAAGATAATGTATTAGATCTTTACCAGACTTCCGAAAGGTAAACTTAAGCCAGTGGACACATGAAAAGGTTGTACCTTGGAAAGTATGCCAAGTCTTCCTTTCATGATTGAGACAGTCAAGCAGAAGAAATCTTGGAGCAAGTTCATACTGATGTGTGTGGATCATTCTCGACAGAATCCACCACAAAACAAAGGTATTATGTGATTTCCATTGATGATTTTTCTCATAAATGTTGTATTTATTTCATGCAGAAGAAGTCTCAAACCTTCTCAAAGTTTTGTGAGTTCAAAGCTTTGGTTGAGAAAGAATCAAGGAAGAAGATCAAGGCCTTGAGAAGTGAAAATGGTGGAGAGTATGTCTCTCAAGAGTTTAAGGATTTTTGTGAAGGGGAAGGAATTAAATGGGAGTTGATGACACCTCATAACCCACAGCAGAATGGGGTGGTCGAGAGGAAGAATAGAATGATTATGGGGGCATCTCAGGTGATGCTGCATGACCAAGGCCTACCACTCCATTTGTGGGCTGAGGCATCCAACACAGCGGTCTATTTGTAGAATAGAAGCCCACATCGCATACTTGTGATGAAAACACCAAAGGAAGCTTTCTCTGGGAAGAGACCAGATGTGTGTCACTTTAGGATATTTGGCTCATTGGCATATTTCCATGTGACCAAGGATGCCTAGAAGAAACTTGAGCCAATTGTTGAGTTGGGGATACATGTGGGGTACTTTGATACACCCCAAAACTATCGGGTGTACTTGCCTACCAGTCAGAGGATAGTGGTTTCCAGAGATTTTAAGTTTGACGAGTTGAATGCCATGCTAGTTTCCCTTGAGAGGGAGCTCCAAATACAAGTTGTGGAGGAACTTTTGGTTCCTAAGGAGGAGGAGCCTTAGACTGACGTAGAGCAGCTACATGTAGAGGTTCCAGGAGTGGAGACATCCACTCAAGTAGAATCTTCCAGAGAGGGACGGAAGCACACAAGAGAAGTTGACAGACTTTTGTTGGATGTGAGAGAGGATGTGAGAGAACCATCTTCTCAGCGCAGATAGAGGAGGTCACCGGATAGGTAAATTTGATACATGGCCCTTGTTGGGGAATGTGTTGAGACTGAGCCATCTTCCTTGAGGAAGTAATGCAGTGGCCAATTTGGGTTGATGCTATGGTGAAGGAGTATGACTCCATAGTTCAGAACAGTGTTTGGGATGTGGTTCTAGGACCAAAGAACAAGTTAGTTGTGAGTTCCCATTGGCTTTACAAGGTAAGGCAAGTTGTTGATGGTAGTGTGGAGAAACATAAGGCAAGATTTGTTGCCTGTGGTTTCTCACAGGTCAAGGGGATCAACTATGATGAGACTTTTTCTCCTGTAGCAAGGTACTCATCTATTAGATCAATGTTGGCACTATCAGTATAGATGGGTTGGAACATCCATAAGATGGATGTGAAGACTGCATTCCTCAATGGAAAAATTGAGTAAGAGGTGTACATAGAGTAGTCGGAAGGTTGAGACCTTCGATCGTGAGTCGCATGTGTGCCGAATCAAGAGAGATTTGTACGAGCTGAAGTAAGCACCTCATGCTTGGTACACCAGGATCGACAACTACTTCACCATGTTGGGCTTCACAAAGAGAGAAGTGGATGTGAACCTATACCACATCATGGTAAAAGGTAAGCAATTGATCATTGTTCTTTATGTTGATGATCTCATATTGACAGGTGATGATTATTTGATCATGTCTTGCAAGGAGGACCTTGCAAGAGAATTCGAGATGAAAGACATGGGTCTCATGCACTACTTCCTTGGCATGGAAGTGTGGCAGAAGGATGGGGAGTTGTTTGTGTCTCAAGGCAAGTATGCCAATGAGATACTCAGGAGATTCCACATGGAGAACTGCAAGCCCATGTAGACTCCTCTAGCAGGTAACTGGAGGAAGGAGGATGCAACTTCAGGAGAAGTAGTAGAACGTACTGTGTCTCGACAACTTGTGGGTTCATTGATGTACTTAGTGAACACACAACCAGATTTGTGCCATGAGGTGAACCAGCTGAGTTAGGCTATGGTTCAGCCTACCAAGATGTTTTGGAAGGCAGCTAAGCATGTATTGAGATACCTCAAAGGGACATCTCAGTATGGATTATGGTACAGACAGATAGAGGGAGTGAAGCTTCAGGGCTTCACAGATGTAGATTTGGCAAGCAGTTCATCAGATCGGAAGAGCGCATCAGGAGGAATTTTCAACCTTTGGTCAGCTACAGTTTCTTGGTACAACAGGAAATAGAGGTCTGTTGCACTCAGCTTAGCAGAGGCTGAATACATGGCTGCAAGTCAGGCATCATGTGAGGGCATTTGGATGTGGAAAATTCTAGTTGGTTTGTTTGATCAGAGGATGGATCCAACTGTGATCCATTGTGATAATTAGAGTTATATCAAACTCTCTGAGAATCCAGTATTTCATGACATGTCCAAGCACATCGACATTTAGTATCATCATCTAAGAGACTGTGTGGTGATGATGATCATGTTGTTGTAGTATATTTCTACTGAGGAGCAAGACGTTGACATTTTGACTAAGGCATTGTCAAAGTGTAAATTCGAGTTGCATAGAGAGAGGATTGGGGTGGTAGATAATCCCTTTCGTGTTGAGAGGGAGTGTTTAAATGTGCAATAATAATATTCCAATTTTAACTTTTCCTTGAATTAAAATTGAGAATTAAAATTTGAATTTAGTCCCACCAACTGTTTGAATAATAATTAACTAATTCATTATGGATTAATTAGTTGGAGAAATTTAGGCTAGAAGTCTTTGTGAAGTCATGCAACAGTTATCCCTTAAATTAAGGGAGTTATCCCTTTATTAAGGAGACAAGGATGAGTTGTATTTGAGTTGTAATTACTTAGTTCAGTTAACTGAGTTAAGTCTAGTTAAATTAGTTCCAAATAGGTTGAGGAACTAATTGTGAGTTCAGTCAATTAATGCATGTATTCATGAAACTAGTGTACTCCAAATAACTGAATATTCTCTCATAAATAACTCATGCATGTCAGTTGAAACAAAGACCTAGTTGAGATTAAACGCAGGGATAGTGTACTATCAGTTGCAAGAATTTTCCTATAAGAAAATATCTTGCCTATAGAGGGAATTCATTCCTTGAGATTGGTGCAGTTTTATAGTGTGTTGAAGCAGTGTGTGAGATTAGTGTCACACAAGTTTATAGCTAGAGCACCCAAGGAAAACTGCACAAGGAAATAGGAGGCTTGCAGGACAAAGGAGAAGGCATATGAGTTGTCTATTCTATCTGTGAGCAATGTGAGGGATTGTATTGAGAGCTGGATAGTTGTGTGTAATCCTGAGATATTTCCACTTGTATGATAATACAGATAGCGGGTTTTTTAGCTGAGGCTTTTCCCAGACTATTCTTATGTGTTTCATGTGTATTGATTCTTCTTCTTTGTTATATGTGTTCTTTCTGATCTTGCTCAAATTGATTAAGCTTCCTCAAGTTTGATTGTAGGAGTAGATTAAGTATTTTTCTTTAGTTACATGGCATAATTAGGTTAATGTACAGTGAGAATTTCTACAATCAAGCCTTGATAATCCAACAAATGGTTTCGCTGTCGAGATTGGAATCTACATGAGAGGTCTGTGATGTCATATCACTGGAATCAAACGAATAAAGAAATTTAAGGCTGATTGGACAAAAGGATTCACGAGTTTGTGGAACAGGATGACAAAAACCCATGATTGTCAAAAGAACTATGGTTGGACCAATACCTGTATATAGAGATCCATGAAATCTTTTTTGCATGCTTTCCTACTGAGCTATACGAGTCGATCGCAAAGCTAGTTGATAGCCAAGGAAGGTGGAAACTTGATGGTCCTATTATGTGGACCCCAGAAATAGTGCAAAGGTTGGAAGAATCAGGGGATAAGATCATGCATGTTGTTGATCATTGGCTCGATTGCATAATAGAAGGATTTGTTATTGAATTCGCGGTCGATACATCAATTAGCTATAATGAGGCAAAGCAACGATTTTTCAAAGGACCACGAGGTAAGTCCGTAAAATCTTTGAATACTTGGATTAAAATGTTGTTGTGCGAAAAACTGGTTATGCAGCTACCTTGATGTTTCAGACTACACGAAGCAGAGAAAGTTACAGAAACAAAAGAAAGAAGGGTCTGGAGTATAGCTCCTTGATTTCACGTCTATGAGGGGATGAAGAAGGGATTGTGAAGGTCTCTAGACGATGTGTTATTTAGTTGATAAGACGGATTTCTGTGAATACCACCTCCGCCCACACCACCTCCATATTCACTACCATCACCTCCAACTTCACCCGTACCACCTCCACCACCACCGTGATTCAGTATGGAAAACATAGAGAAGTTTCCTATGTTCAAAGGTTTGGGAAATGAGGATATGGACCAATTTTGGTTCGTTGTAAGGGTTGTATGGGAAGCTCAAGGTTCTATAGATGACCATATAAAGAAAGAAACACTGGTTAGTGCTCTATCGGATCACGTGCTGACCTAGTATATTAAGTACTCCAACAATAACCCAAATGTGAGAGTAGTGGACATCCATGCAACACTAAATAGGGAATTTAGTAGGCCTAAGTCCGAGTCATAGTCAGTTGTGGGATTCAAAAAAATCACGATGTGACTAGGCAAGACACCGTGGGAATTGGATCAAAGATTGAAGTGTCAAATCCATGAAGCCAATATGAATTTTACACATGGACAACATCATGAGTGGTTTGTGGCTTTGCTACTACCACACTTAAAGAGTGCATTGTCACAGTAGAAGCTAACAACTGAAGAAGAGGCCTTGGATATTTCCATGAGACTACATGAGACTTCGATGCAAGATCCTAATCCAGGAGTTTAGCAGATCCACGTGTAGCTACAGAATCTATGCCTTGAGATACAAGCCTTGAATCAGGATAGGACGGTTCGGCTAGAGGTGCGCAAGGAGGTATGGTGTTTGAAATGCAAGAGTCAGGGTCATGAAAAAGACCATTGCCCTATCTTTACAAATTACCTCGCAGGAGGAGGACCGATGAATTTAAGGCCAAACGCTGAAGCAGGACCTAGCACGACACCTGCTTTATGGTGCACTATCTGTCAGGTAGCCGGAAAACATGCCATGGATAACTGTCACCTGCTACAGAAGTATGTGAAAATGCTGCAACAGTTGTTCTGTAACTTTTGCAAATCGGTAGGACATGATGAACATACATGTAGGAGATATGAATTGATGATGGATAGAACTCCCACCTACAGGGTTCAGGCCGAAATGCGGCCCTTTGACTAGAATGTAGGGATGGCACAGACAGGATTTCATGGGCGCAGACAAGGCCAAGGTAGAGGAGGACCTGGTAGAGGTCGTGGATAGTTGATTTGCTACAATTGTGGAGGGCCAAGACACTATGCCCACGATTGCACTAATCCAGCACGCCTTTCATGCAAGTATTGCACGTTGTTTGATCATGAAACAAAAGATTGCCCTATGCTGATAGCTAGGATATTTGACAAAGGGGCTCTACCACCTCCTCGAACTCAGGAAGTGTAGATGATGAGGTCTAAGCTATGCAAGGAAGACCCAAACATAAATACAGTGCTCCAGAGTGGAATTGTGATTGGGGATGACAAGGGGAAACAGTCGGAACACAGTACATGGTTTCGCAAAGCCTAGGAAAAAAGGCCAAGTTTGATTTGGAGCACGCTCATGAAGCATTCATGGAAGCTAAGAAGAGCTTCGATGTGGCCTCCACTTCAGGAAGCAAGGATAAGCTTGAGCTGAAGATGGACCCCTATATGCTCAAAAGTTTCTTGGAAACCTGTCTGAAGTTACTATGTGATAGTAACGTTGTGAAAGGGTTACAGGAACTTATCAATAGATGTGTTGGGACAGCGCCAGGTGTAGTCCACAAGATCAGAAAGCATAAAACAAGGATGAGGCGCGAAATGAGACTCACCGCACAAATCAGAGAATACGAAATGGATCAATTAATTATGGATTTGGGATCAAATGTGAACATTATACCAAAGAAAACACGGGAGTGAATGGGGAGACGTGCACTGTAATGGTCTCCAATTCAGCTAAGGATAGCAAATGAGCAGAAAATAATACCCATGGGGCTGCTGCAGGGAGTGATTGTGAATATTGAGGGAGCAAGCATGCTGACAAATTTTGAAGTAATAGAGATTGTTGATGGCATCAATCCCTACCCTACACTCTTGGGAATTGACTAGGCTACTGATATGAATTGGGTAATCAATCTGAAGAAGTGAAAAATGATCATTGAGAATAAATCATTGCATGTAATAAAAACCCTGGATCCTGTTGAAGGATTCTGCTATACGAAGCCGGTCAGCGATTATGAGATTCATGATGATCTGGACTGCATTTATAAGATAACAGTGTGAGAAAAACACTGGGTGAATCCCACCATGGATGGGAAGACTACATGGGAGCGTGACACCTCCTGCACTTTGGATTCTGACAAGGAAATAGAACATTAGGAGAATTGGTTACATGAAGTAACTACAAAATTACATTATGATGACCAGGCCACTATGCTATGTGTCGTTAGAGGTAAGAAATCTTCCTACTTATGGTGGACTAAGTGAGGTAGATATATTTTTGGATGTGTTCGAAAGTGAAGTGCAAGAAAAACAATGCTTCCAGGCCTTGGCTTGGGCACTGCGCTCTACGCCTCCAAGATGGCGAGGTACGCACAAGGGGAGTTTTGGCTATTGGCATGAATGTAGGAAAATGATGTGAACACAATTTGGGAAGACTAAGATGTGAATGACAGACAATTACGATGGGCAGAATGATCCGCATGCACATCTGGCTAAATTGACGTAGGCTTATGGAGAAAAGCCACAACCTGAGTGTGTTCACCTATTCTGTCATACCTTGGATGCTATCCCAATGAATTGGTATGTAGAAAGAGAGCTTCACCATGGAACAACTTAATGGGATATCCTATGCGAAGGATTCACGATGACGTTTAGTTTTGAGGATGGGTTTGATGGTATTGATGAAGCACTACAAGAAGTGAAAGAAACCATCTTCAGGATACCACAGGATCCTTTAGGCCTAACGCAACCTGATTGGGCTACTTAGCTGAGTCATGCATTGGAATGTTATAATGTAACTGCTAAATATAGAAGGCCACTGTGAAGTTCAGGGACCACATATTGAGAACCCTGATATAACTGCGCCAGTGAAATCTAGACAGGTGAACATTGGTACGGAGGCAGAACCCAAGTTCACGAATATTGGAGACTATTGGGATGACATGACAGTGGATAAGGTCACTGAGTTTCTCCATGAATACCAAAACTTATTCCCTACCAAGTTTATGGATTTGAAAGGAATAATCAGACATCTAGGAGTGATGAAGATCACATTAAAACCTGATGCGAAGGCAGTTAAGCAAAGGCGTGACTGCCTAAATCTAAATTACAAGGAGAAGGTCCACTTAGAGCTAGAAAAAATGCTAGCAATAGACACATTGAGCTTATGGAAGAGTCTGATTAGGTAAGCCCAATGGTGGTGCAAGAAAAGAAGTAGAAGGATGAGATAAGGATATGCGTGGATCTTAGAAAGCTGAATGACACTTGTGTGCATGATCCTTTACCAACTCCATTCACAGGTGAAGTGTTGGAAAATGTAGGTGGCTAGGAAGCATACTTCTTCACTAATGGGTTCTCGAGGTACCACTAAATCAAAATGACGCCAGAGGATAGGAGCAAGAAAACCTTTGTGACTGAGTGGGGTTGCTTTCAATATACTGTAATGTTGTTTGGGTTGAAGAATGCACTTGCTATATCTTCGCGTGTGGTTGTTGTGGCATTCAAGGAATTTATTCATAAGTTCCTGGAGGTATACCTTGATGAATGGACTATATTTGGGCTAGCTAAGTGCCATGTAGCGAGCGTGGCTTGATGTTGGATGGCTTTCAAGGATACCAGATCACTCTCAACCTCAAGAAGTGTCTGTTTTGCATTCCTTTTTGGGAAACTATTGGGGTATGTGGTTTGAAAACAAGGGCTGATGGTAAACCCCATGAAGATCATGGTGATTCTTATCTTGGAAGCTCTGAGAAGTGTGAAACAGTTGCGCGCTACGTTGGGACATACGGGATCTTACAAAATGTTTATCAAAGGCAATGCCCGAATCACCACACCAATTGAAAAATTGTTGAGGAAAGATGACTCTTTCTGTTAGAATGATGACTGTATGAACAGGTTGGATATATTGAAAGAGAAAATGGTTACCGCGCCGATTCTAGTTTTCTTGGACTGGAAGAAATAACTTCATGTACATGTTGATGCATCATGTACAGCGCTAGGTGTAGTACTAACACAGGATGGTGGAGAAGGCTTAGATCACCCATTCGAGTTCGCAAGCCATGGATTATCCAAAGCAGAGAATAACTATTCCACCACTGAACGTGAGGGGATAGCTATGGTGTATGTGTTTGCAAGTATCGACACTACTTTCTAGTGGATCACTTTAAGATGTATACGGATCACTCCGCATTAAAGTACTTGGTCAATAAGCCTGTGTTTGGGGGGAAAATCCACAAATGGCTCTTATTGTTCCAAGAGTACGATTTTGAAGTTGTTGTGAAGCTTGGATGATTGAACGTGGAACATGACCACTTATCGTGCATCAAGACAGGGGAGGAACCTACTAATTTGGAGGAAGGATTACATAACGCACAACTCTTTACTCCGTGTGTCGTAGATGGACATTTCAAGGATATAATACACTTCCTAAAGACTAGAACTACACTGGAAGGATAGTTTGTCTAGAAAACGAAGGAATTAGTGGTGTATGTAGCATACTTCTCTATCATTGCTGGGCATCTAGAGAAAATGGGGAATGATGAAATACTACGAAGGTGTGTACCTAAAGTTGAAGAAAACAACATCCTCGTGGATGCTCATGGGGGCCCTACGAGAGGACATTATGCAGGAAGAGAAACTACGCAAAAGATTCTACATGCAGGGTTGTGGTGGCCAACCCTTCATCAAGATTCAAAAGAATATTGCAAGGTGTGTGATGTATGTCAGTGGACAAGCAAGCCAGCACGAAGGGATGAAATGCCTTTGAATCCCCAAATGACGTTGCAACCTTTTGAGAAGTGGGCAATAGATTTTGTAGGACCGATTCAGCCGCAAGGGAAGACATGCGCAAGGTACATTATCACTACGACAGAGTATTTGACTCGTTGGACAAAACGCAGTTAGCGAAGGATTAGTGGGTGCGACTACTGCAAAGTTTCTATTTGAACATGTACTGATGTGATTTGGATGCCCAAAGATATTTATGAGTGATCATGGTACGCACTTCCTGAATGAGATGATCAGCGCACTAACGAAGGAATTTCAAGTGTATCACCAAAAGAGCACACCTTATCACCCACAAGCTAATGGTACAATGGAGGTTTTCAACAAAGTGCTTGAAAACATGGTGGCCAAGGTATGCAATTCTTAGCGAAGTGATTGGGAACTACGCATACCTGCAGTATTGTGGGCTTATTGGATGACGTGTAAGAAGTTAACAGGATATACACCCTTTAGGCTAGTATACGGGGTTGAAGTGTGATGCCTATGGAATACATCATGCTTAGTCTGCACATAGCAACATTCACAGGTATGATGGATCGTGGAGCCCTAGAAGAGAGGCTCACGTAGTTGGATGAGCTCAAAGAAGAGAGATTTTTGGCTGGATTTCACCAACAGGTCCAAAAGCAGCATGAAAAGGCATGGCACGACTGACATATTAAGCTGCGCACCTTTAAGGTGAATGACTTGGTGCTATTGTATGATAGTAAGTTTGATAAATTTGTATGGAAATTCAGAATGCATTGGCTAGGGCCCTATGTTATTAAGGAAATTACCGATGGTGGCACGGTCTAGCTGGTTAAGTTTAATAGAGATCCCTTCCAAGGAAAAGTGAATGACAGTCACTTGAAGCCATACATAGGTGGCCCAACCATCTGACTAGCCAACAACTGCATAGTATTAGTGCTCTAGGCAACTGAAAGGAGGTGCAGGACTATAAACTAGACTGCCCGATTTGGAGAGCTGCACGATTTCAAGACTTTGTGATGCATCAAAGTGTCACAAGGTTAGTGAAAACGTGAAGACAACTGCTCTTGCGTGTAGATCCATCAGAAAGTGATTGTTAAAGTCACTATTCACGATTTGATGGTCAGTTGGAGGCAAAATGGAGCAGGCGATAGGAATTTAAGGTGAACTTTATGGATTAGATTCTTGGAAACCTGCCACCAATCTAGTGTTAATGGACTGAATGTGAGGGGAACAGTCAAATTTGAATTCAAAAAGACCTATAAATTACAAGTGGTTGTTCTGCAAAAACACTTGGAAATTTGAGAACTAAGTTGTTGTGCGCTCAAGTATACATGAACTGACACCTATTCAAGACTCTGAAAGTGAATTCATTGTTTGAGCAACTACCAAAGACACTGCAGGAATTGTGGAATAGCATTATGTCAGCACCCGTAGAAGCCATGGACATAGGAGTAGTGAAAACCAAGGAAGCCGTGCAGGAAATTGCGGTAGTAGAAGACCCAAAGAGCACCGGAATAATAGTTAAGGTCCCTAAATCACCCAGAACAATGAGACCTGAGAAGGATAAGTAGGCTATGATACCAGTGCGTGTCTCACCAAGAAACCCATAGAGGACCAAACTCACCCTGTAGGAAAAGGGGAAGGCCATTAGTTTGGAGGCTGACGAGGAGGAATCTGAAGAAATCATTGTGGAAGAAGAGGACAAAGAAATGGAAGTTGAAACCTAGGGTGTGGACCCTATTACCAGGCTACCAAAATATATTCCTGCATGCAAGGACAAAGCCAAAGTGCTAAAGGACATAAATGAGAGCAAGAGCTCTCTGCAAACCCCGTTGCTCCTAGATGATATTTTTTTGAGGGACCCACTTAGGATGAGTTCCTGTACTGAAATTCTAGGATTAGGACCTCGCAAATCATGAGAAATTCCCGCATTTAGCAATTGAATAGCTAATGTGCCGACAAATTGACGTGACGACTACAATGATTAAATTGGAGTCATGCAAATGGCTCAAGGGTGTAGAGAAAGTTGGGTTGCTAAACTTACTTTGGGTGCCGCATTACCACCACACCCCAGTAACCTTCTTTATCATCAGGCAACTGCTCTACTTGGTGCATGATGGGTGTTTGTGGTTGGAGGAGCCCATTCCCATAAAGGATCACTTGATTTGTCAAATTACATGGCTGCCTTACTCAGGGGAGGATCCAACGAACATATCAGAAGGAAAGTTGGTGAGTAGGCCCTTGTGGAAGCAATGAAGAAGAAGTTCAAGTTGGAGAAGAAGAAGCGACGATGTGCCATTGTGTTAAAATTGGAAACCAGGGAAAAACTTCATGTGGGTCATCTTATTCATGGCTGATAATATTTTTATTAGATTCCTCTCATCGAGAGGTGTAGGATTGATATAAAGATCATTCGATTATGATAAGTATTCATGGAGATATGAATTTATTTTGATTATGGAATTATTATCAAGCCGACCTACAACTCATGTAGGCTCTGAAGCCCAACAGTCGCATCTATTCACCCACCAATGTTGTGTATAAATATAAGAGGACTTTTCCTCATTTGGACTCACTCATCTCATCACATCTCTCTCTCTCTCTCTACTACGCAGAAATGAGTCTCTTCTCTACTGCGCTGAAATGGCTCTCTCTCTTACACATGTGAAGCCAAAAGTTGCTGAAACTGAAGCTGCAACTACAGAAGTAAAGATTGACTTGCGTGGCCTAGAAGATCTCCTCTTTGGAACTGCACTGTAGGTTCATCTGAAACTCCTCTTAAAGCCGCATCTTTTTATGGTGGAATGAAGTCAATTCGATGAACGGTTTGCAAGATATCGACTGCCCTAGTTTGAAGCCGGAAACTGCTGAAATTGAAGTTGCAACTGCAGAAGTAAAGATTGACTTGCGTGGCCTAGAATATCTCCTCATATGAACTGCACTGTAGGTTCATCTGAACCTCCTCTAGAAACTGAAACTTTTGGTGGTGGAATGAAGTCAATCCGATGGTCGGTTTGTGACATATGGTCTGCCCTAGTTTGATAATGAAGCTGCTAATGCTGATGCTGCTGATCTAGGGTTTGCTACTGCTGATATGAATTAGATTTATTGTACTATTTCTCTCTACTGAATTATTGAAGATAAAAGAAGATTTGATCAAAGGGTTTCCTCACACATTGTGGGGTTTGTCCCTGGCTAGCTGCCACATCTTGTGTCTCTTCTCTTGGCTTGTTTTCTATCGACCATTTAATGTTCTATCTACACTTTACTTTATGTACGTGTGATTGCTAATCTTTGGAATATAATAAGGAAAATAAGTAAATTTTTATAAGCATAGAACATACCATAACTTAACATGGTATCGGAGTTGAGGTGAAGACAAAGCCCAAGCAAGAGCAAGAGCAATCATCGAAGAGAATATTGGCAAGGCTATCCTAAAAGAACTATGGGGTCCTCAACACTCTTTCCTGCTGAAGACAAGCTCTGTGAGAAAGCTGACTATCACGGATGGAAGATGTCTATCGATCTAACCCTTGAGAATCAAGGAGTGTTGGATCATGTGAGACGAAATATTGTTGAGCCTCCATCAAATACATCCGCCGCTGCCTGGAACAAATGAAAAAAATGGAGAAGTCAAAACAATAGAAGATCATCTGGGACTCTATCGACAAGCACTTGGTGTCCTACATCTCTGAACTGGACACCTCCAAGGAAATCTACGATAGACTGGTGAGTTTATTTAAAGTTAATGATGCAAATCAAGTTTTGTTTCTTAGAAATAAGCTGAGGGAAATCAAGAAGGGTAAAGATGAAAGTATGCAAGCATACTTCTTAAGAATCACCGAGATCAAGAACGATCTCCTATCTATTTGGGAAACTATTACTGACAGAGAAATGGCACTCACAACTCTTGGAGGATTTCCATTTGAATGGTATGTGTTCAGGACTACTCTTTTGAACTATAATGTAATTCCTAGTTTCGAGGAATTAATGGCTAGATGCACTCAAGAAGAAACAAGGGAAGAAGTGCAAGAAATGCCCATTCCTAAAGGTCCTCCTGCTGCCTTTTTTTTTCTCATGCAAAGAAAAGAAATAATTCCGGGACTAAATCAAAAGGAAAGGCTGGACCTAAAGCTAGAAGAAAATGACGATGTTACATTTGCGATAAAGCAAGTCACTATGTATGAGATCGTGAGCATCATGATGAATGAGATCATGGACATAAAGGGCAACATGAGATCATGGACATATAGGATAGCATGATGATGATGCACACTAGTTTGAGCAGCATTATGATCATGGACATGGCAGCATGATGATAATCATGATTAGAGAAGCATGGTACAGTATGCAGTGGTGCAACTCGAAATCCCTCTGATGGCAATCAAAGGAATGACAAATTCAACAGCAAAGGTAAGAGGAGAGCTGGGAATCAAGGAAGAGGACAAGCATTCAAGAAGGCTAGAAATTCTAGGATGTATTAAATGCACCTGACCTCAAAAGGAACCTAGTGTCCATCTTGGCAAGGGAAGACAGAGGCTACAAGGTAACCTTTAGCAATGGCAAGGTATGTATATGGAATAATAATGTTAAAGATGACTTTACTCTTGGGTTTAGTGTTGATTCATTATATCAGGTCGATGGAAGTCCACTAGGTGTCATGTCTTGTGACACAACTCTTTAGTCCGAACTTTGGCATCGGAGGTTTGCCCACCTTCATTACAAAGCTCTACCCGATGTAAGACAGATGGTAATAGGGATGCCCAAATTCCAAGTAGAGAAAGAAGGTGTATGTCCGGGATGTGCCATAGGAAATCTCAAAAGGGGACCATTCCCCTCAAGCCAAAGCAAGACCCCTGATATATTACAATTGGTTTACTCAGGCATACTTGAGGTTGGCATTAAGAGGGAGACTACTACATCACATACTCCTGAGAAGAATGGTGTGGTGGGAAGGAAGAACCACACGATGATGGAAGCTATCCGGGCCATGCTACATGATCAAATACTTCCAAAGTTTCTATGGGATGAAACTACAATCTCCGCCGTATATGTACAAAATCGATGCCCTCATCAAGCATTGGGTTCCTAAAATCCTGAAGAAATGTTCACCACCGGTCAAAGGGAAGTCGTGATTAGTCATGATGTCACCTTTGACAAAGATATGGCTCTCAGCAAGGTGGACAATCTACTGACTTTGAGTAGCTCTCAAGAAGTTGACACCAGGGAACCGAAAGAAAAGGATGATGAATCAATGCCTGATGTAGAAGAACCCATGGATCTGATTGATCCTCATCCACATGAGCCTTCCTCTTCTAGGAAGAGGCCTTCATGGCTTAGGGGGATACTTGATGATGCTGAAGGACATGTTGCACCCTGAGGAACCTTCCATCAAAGTAAGAAACTTAACAGGTATCAGGGATACCTGACCATCATGAGCACGATCATACAAAATGAACCTTCATCATTCTCAGATGTCATCAAGCATTAACTATGGAAGGATGCTATGACCATAGAATGTGAGTCTATTATGGAGAATGATGTTTGGGAAGTAGTTCCTACACCCTGGACAAGACAATTGTTACTTCAAAATGGATTTGCAAGATAAAGCATGCAGCAAATGGAAGTATGGAAACGTATAAGGTTCATTTTGTTGCTCGTGGTTTATCCAAGAAGGGAGGTATAGACTATGATATTTGCACCTGTTTCCAGATATACGACCATCCACTTGATCATAGCCCTTGTGGCTTCACAAGGATGGAACCTACATCAGATGGATGTTAAGACCGCGTTCTTGCATGGTTCTATCAAAGAAGAGGTCTATGTGGAGCAACCTGAAGTATTTGAGATTTATGATTGAAAATCTCATGTATGCAGGTTGAAGAAGGCTCTCTATGGGCTGAAGCAAGCACCCCGAGCATGGTATGAGAGGATCGATAGCTACTTGATGAAGCTGGGATTCACTAGGAGTGAAGCTGATCCTAACCTTTACTTTAAGGTTGAAGATGACAAGCCTCTCATACTGGTGTTGTATGTGGATGACCTCTTTCTAACAGGTGCAAACCCTCTCATTCACAAATGTAAGAGGGAGATGGCTTCTGAATTTGAAATGGAGGACCAAGGACTTGAAGTATGGCAGAAGCCAAGGGAAATTTTCCTATCTCAAGGAAAATATGTGGTAAATATATTGGAAAGATTTGGTATGATGGACTGCAAGCCTATTACTACCTCGAGGATCTTAACTTTTAGAAGTTATATGGTAGTGATGTCAGACCAGACTTGGGAAATGCCTCTGAGTTTCAAAAAAAACTCATTCGCATTAATGTTCTTGGTGAACCTCCGTCTGAACATATGTTTTGCAGTTAGCATTGTGAGCTCATATTTGGTTGAGTCTCACTGGATTGATGTCAGGAATCTTCTGAGATGTCTTCAGGACACAATCTCTCATGGATTAAGATACACTGCCGGAGATGTGAGGCTACTTGGATATACTGATGTTGATTGGGCAGGCAGTGTGGTGGACCGTAAGAGCACTTTTGGGTACTATTTCACCTTGGGATCTGCTTCGATATCCTAGATGAGTAGGAAGCAGAAGTCGGTGGCCTTGAGCATCGCCGAAGCAGGATATATTGTTGCTAGCATAACCTCGTATGAGGTAGTCTGGTTGTGAAAGCTCTTTAGTGAGCTGTTTGGATTTACATTGGATACCACTGTGATTCTCTGTAACAACCAGAGGTGGGATTCGATTATTGAGGAATCCCATATTCGTCAATTGCTCCAGCAGATAGACATCATCTGGGATATGGTAAGTCGATGAGCAAGGAAGCTCCATCAGATTAAGATGATGTACAAGTTGATACACCTTGTCAAAGCCCCGAGGAAAGATCTAATCTGCGATTTTCCCAAATGACTTGGAGTCTGCAAGAAACCCTTGTACAAGGGTCCTGCATGTTGCATACATTGAGCTTTGGGAGCTCTTAGGGCTTGCGGTTCCTACTGGAGCAACATATGACCACAGCGTGACTCACCCTCCCATGGTGGTGCACACTGGAACAAGATGATTCGCTCTCTTGTGGGACAAGATGATTCACTCTCTTGTGGAATAGGATGATTCGCTCTCCTGTGTAGCAGGATGATTAGTTCTCCTGTGAGGCCTGGATTGATATGTTCTCCATGGCAGCCTGGATTGATGTGTTCTCCACGGCGATTGTAGTAGGATTAATGTGTTCTCCTGTGAGGACATGATTGATTAGTTCTCCTGTCGAGGCATCCTACCCATGCAGTCTGGGACTCATGGGAAGTACCTCTCATCTGATCAATGAGCAGGGAAATGAAGTTAGGGACCATAGTAGTACCAATGGATGCATCATTGTATCTACCGTACTCCCTACACTAGGATGACCTCCATTGATCTGGGATCAATGATACTGGTCTGGGACCAGTGGTAGGAGTTGTACCATACTATGACGATGACTTCGGGTCGGTCGAGACTGGTTTGGGACCAGTGGTACATACTTCGAGACTGACTTCGTGTTAGTGCAGTACTAGTCTGGGACCAATGAGAGTGGTACATACTATGACGCTGACTTCGGGTCGGCTGAGACTGGTCTGGGACCAGTGGTACACTCTCTGAGACTGCGATACTAGTCTGGGACCAGTGGTAGGAGTTGTACCATACTATGACGCTGACTTCGAGTCGGTTGAGACTGGTCTAGGACCAGTGGTACATACTCCGAAACTGACTTCGTGTCAGTGCAGTACTGGTCTGGGACCAGTGAGAGTGGTACATACTATGACGCTGACTTCGGGTCAGTTAAGACTGGTCTGGGACCAGTGGTACACTCTCTGAGACAGCGATACTGGTCTGGGACCAGTGGTAGGAGTTGTACCATACTATGACGCTGACTTCGGGTCGGTTGGGACTGGTCTAGGACCAGTGGTACATACTCCAAGACTGACTTCGTGTCAGTGCAGTACTGGTCTAGGACCAGTGAGAGTGGTACATACTATGACGCTGACTTTGGGTCGGTTGAGACTGGTCTAGGACCAGTGGTACACTCTCTGAGACTGCGATACTAGTCTGGGACCAGTGGTAGGAGTGGTACTTACTATGAAGCTGACTTCGGGTCGGCTGAGACTGGTCTGGGACCAGTGGTACGCACTCTGAGACTGACTTTGAGTCAGTGGAGGATGATACTGGTCTAGGACCAATGGAGTTATACTCACTATGATGCTGACTTCGAGTTGGTTGAGACTAGTCTGGGACCATTGGTACATACTCTGAGACTAACTTTGAGTCAGTATGATACATCCTCGATCATTTCTTCTTCTTCATAATTCGGACAAAAGCAGAGCAGAACAGAACAATGCAAGAGCAGAGTAGAACAAAGCAAAACAGTATAGATTAGTGCAGGGCAGAACAAGAAAAAGTAGAACAGGCAGAATAGAGCAGAGTAGGGCAAGGGTCAGGCTGTACAGGGCAGTGCATTTGATGGATGAATAGTAACGACCGATAGACAGATTGCAGATGAAGTTCTCCATGGTTGAGAGGGTGTGTTAAAATTGGCAACCAGGGCAAAACTTCATGTGGGTCATCTTATTCATGGCTGATAATATTTTTATTAGATTCCTCTCGTCGAGAGGTGTAGGATTGATATAAAGATCATCTGATTCCGATAAGTATTCATGGAGATATGAATTTATTTTGATTATGGAATTATTATCAAGCCGGCCTACAACTCATGTAGGCTCAAAAACCCAACAGTCGCATCTATTCACCCACCAACGTTGTGTATAAATATAAGAGGACTTTTCCTCATTTGGACTTACTCATCTCATCACATCTCTCTCTCTCTCTACTGTGCAGAAATGAGCCTCTTCTCTACTGCGCTGAAATGGGTCTCTCTCTCACACATGTGAAGCCGGAAGCTGCTGAAACTGAAGCTGCAACTGCAGAAGTAAAGATTGACTTACGTGGCCTAGAAGATCTCCTCTTTTGAACTGCACTGTAGGTTCATCTGAACCTCCTCTGAAAGCTGCAACTTTTGGTGGTGGAATGAAGTCAATCGGATGAACGGTTTTCAAGATATCGACTCCCCTAGTTTGAAGCCGGAAACTGCTGAAACTAAAGCTACAACTGCAGAAGTAAAGATTGACTTGCGTGGCCTAGAAGATCTCCTCATCTGAACTGTGCTGTAGGTTCATCTGAACCTCCTCTGGAACCTGAAACTTTTGGTGGTGGAATGAAGTCAATCCGACGGTCGGTTTGTGAGATATGGTCTACCCTAGTTTGATAATGAAGCCGCTAATGTTGATGCTGCTGATCTAGGGTTTGCTACTGCTGATATGAATCAGATTTATTGTACTATTTCTCTCTGCTGAATTATTGAAGATAAAAGAAGATTTGATCAAAGGGTTTCCCCACACATTGTGGGGTTTGTCCTTGGCTAGCTGCCACATCTTGTGTCTCTTGTCTTGGCTTGTTTTCTATCGATCGTTTAATGTTCTATCTGCACTTTACTTTATGTACGTGTGATTGCTAATCTTTGGAATATAATAAGGAAAAGAAGTAAACTGTTATAAGCATAGAAGATACCATAACTTAACACATCGCCAACATTAACAACCCCACAGTCAAGGTCATGACACAAATACTAGCAAGAAAGGTGATGTGAAGGTGTCGCGCGGATGAGGTACCCGCACCTGTGATAACACTAGCGGCCCAATGTTCAGGAGTCCAGTTCAACTAGGTGAACTATCTATGTGGCGAGTTCCTTGCAAACTATCGCTAGGCACAAGAGTAGGGAAAAGCATTTCACTACGCATGGCTCTTACTTTCGATCGTACTGGTGACATGGGAGTTGCCTGAAGATAGCCAATTCCCTTCGGTTGCATCAGACCTTCAAGAGGTAGCGAAGTACGCTTCGCTATGGGTGACTAATGATGTACAACGAATAAAAGAAAGAAAGATATTTTGGGTATTAATGGAGATGATTATCGAATGGGGATCAATCACAAGCTGCAGTTGTTTCCCACAGGACAAGCTAGTTTATAGAGCTTTGAAAAGTTCAAAATAGATTTCCACGATGTATTTATCAAGGCACAGAAGGACCCTACAAAGACATGGCATAACCTCCCATATATAGAGACGGATGATGTGATATTTGCAATCCTCGAGTGTTGGCTACTGGAGTGGTGCGCTCCAGCAGGCTCCGTAGTGGAAATGGATAAGTCCACCACCCAATGCAAGAAGGAAGAGATAAAGCTCTAAATGGTGTTGTTGGTGGAGAAGCACAGAAAGGAGGAAGAAATAGCTAAGGCCCAAGAAGCGCGTGACACCACGAAATTGGTGAAGCAACAGAAAATAGGAGGAGAAGAGTGCAAAGGATAGAATTCACCTTCACCTGGCACTAAGGCAAAAACAGAGATAGAATAAGGTGGTGTGGAACTACAGATGGCATTCACCCAAATCAAGTGTCTATGAGTGTGAGAGCAGGTAGTGCCACGAAAGAAAACAAAGGCATCAAAGACATCCTTCAACCCAATCACCTTCATTGAGGGGGAATTTGCATGATATCGGAGAAATGGTGAGGGATGTCACCGTGGAGGCCCTCCAATAGTTGGAAGAGCAGCAACAGTTGGTATTGGAGGCTCTCTGGACAGAGTTGCAAGAGTTGTAGGTACGCACTCCACAGGCTAGCACAGTGTCCACCAACCTTGTGATCAACACTTCAGCTGCCAAGGAGATGTTGCACACAAGGGGGAGCAACACAATGGTGCTACCATATGGGGCACTTACTATAGAGAAGGAGGCTGACATGCCCACTTAGTAGTTTGAAAGGGGTTGTATTGAACATGGTTGCTCTTCCTAGGGAGATGCTCTACCTCTTATAGGATGGAGTAACTGCGGAACTCAACGCCCAGGAGAGTCACACTCTACAGGTGATGAATGAGCAGCGCGTCAAGATTGAGTAGTTTGGCCTGCAACGCAATGAGGCAGTGGAGCAGAACAAGTAGATTATGTAGGTCGTAGAGGAAGCCTTCCAGATGATCCCTGAGTTGGACATTTAGGCAAAAGAACTAGTAGAAGCACTCATCTGCAAGTTAGCCATAGGGGTGCACGACGCTCGAGCGGAGATGGCTAGGGTTCAGCTGGAGCTAAACCTGCAGATCGCAAAACTATAGTTAAAGGTGCAACCTTCAACTTCATCAGAAGTCAGGGAACAACATACCACCATTGTTACAACAACAATAGCGGTGGTTGATAGTGCAATGGCAGACTGCATGCAGTTGTTTGAACAGTCATTCGAGGTCCTAAACACCCTATAGGAGGACCCGAATGCAGAGTTCTTGGATGCAAAGGTGCATGATCTACAGTAGAGGTATGATGAGGTAAAAGGGACCACGTAAATAGTTGCCCTTACATAGAGGATCGCACAGATGCAAGAGCCAAAGGCGCTCAAGGAACAAGTGGATGCTGCTCGGCATAAGGAAGCAATCTTAAAAGCACACTTACAACCATGGATAGACGAGGCTTACACGATCACAACCTCCATTGAAGGGAATCTCATGAAACTATAGGCAGCTCAGCAAAAGATTCAGAGCAGCAGTTCAACAGCAGTCACTGAACAACGAGTGGAAGAAGTCAAACAGGCAACCGCTCAGTGCGTTGCTGACCTTGCGATGATCCAAACAGAGTTGGGAGGTCTTGATGCTAAGATATCCACACCTAAAAAGTAACTTGAGGGTGAGTCACAATGTTTTTTTTGGGTCCTATTGGGTGCGGGATCCCCTAAGGGTAGTTTTGGGGCTGAAAGCCCATATTTTGGTCCAATTTTGTAATCCAAATATAAAGACTCCTTATTTTGTGGTCGTGGAGTGTATAGATGTTAAAGAATCATAGAGTTGTCCACCCTTATTTTTGAAATGTAATATCAGCTGTAGAAGATCTACCCATGGTCCGTGAACCATGGGATTGTATAAATAGAGCTAAGCTCTAAGTAGTTAGTGGCATTAATTAATTCAATTATGGAATAAGATATGATGTATGAGAGATAGCTCTGAGTAGAATTCTAAGTTTTGGGTTGTATAGTAGGTAGAGGCTCTGCAGCTGAGTGTGTAGAGGCCTAGAAGTCTGCATTTGAGTGTGCGGACCCCTACAGCTAAGTGCATAGGGCAGGTCAAGTCTATAATTGTTCGAAATTATCAATAAAGAGAAGTATTCTTCAATTTCTACGTCTTTATTTCTTGTTTATGCATATGTTATATTGGGTATACATTTCACTTATAATTCTTATATGATGTGCGAATGTATGTACTTGTGTTGGATAAATGACTACAAGTAGAAACATCTATTTATGTGAAGCTAACTAAGACCTGATAATAAGACACTTAGCCTAGTTAGGAAGATAGTGTAGTTCACTGCCCTAGTAGCGAAAAAGGACTTTAGCCCCTGGTTAGGGCTACGTGAAGATGATTGTACCCTTTCACAAAGGTACTGAAGGGTGGAGTAGAGGGTTAAGCAACCTGCATGCAGGCAGGTATAGCTGGAATAAGATGACATCACATCCATATCAAGGGTGCAGAAACTTGGTTCCAGCATCCCCGCATACTTCTTCGAGTAAGACTTCAGTCTGTGCTTCGCGGGCTGATGCCGAAAGGGCCAGTAGTGTAGGGATTTGTTTGGCTAACTAATGCTAACCTGGGTCAGGCCCCCATAGGCCAACAACTGGTTAACTTGGGTAAGTGTGGGAGGAGGATGTTACATAGTGGTATCAGAGCATTGTTCAAACCTTGGAATGGATGAGCATAATGTGTTTACCATGTATGCATGAAGGTTGTATATGTGCTTACTATGAATGCATGCAGGTCGTCATTGTTGCAATTGTGTTGATATCTAGAATTTGATGACGTTGTTTTTGGGATGTTCTTATTATGAATGCATGTTGGTGGTATATGCATTTATTATGCATGTCAGCGTTTATATGTTTTTATGCATGCATTGTTATGGTTATGATTATCGTGGATGAGTTCATGGTATGCAGTTCATATTTTCATGCATGATGTCAATATATTGTTATGATTATGATTATACATGTATCATGCTAATCTAGTTTGTCTTACAGATGATATATCCTCCCATGAAGGATACTGAGGTATGTTGGTTATGTTTATGTTTGGTTTATCTAACATGATATACTTTCAGGAGGTAGAATATCAAACATGACTACAAAATGGTGGACTATAATTCATGATACTCTCCCTACAAATTAGATGAGAAACATGGTGATAAGTACTCCCCTCACATAGCGTACAATTTGAGAAGTTTGACAGAAAAAATAAGAAGTTGTAAAGAAGATACTCACAAAATCATTTAGTCATAAGAGAGACTTGCAAGGGCATAGTAGAAACAAGGAAACACCAATGCAGTTATCCTTCAAAGTTTGTCAAACTGTCAAAGATAGAGACTACTCAGAATCGGTAATGGACCATAAGACAAGACTAATGGAGCATATGGTAGCAGATCTCATGATGGACACAGATCAAACATGGATGATACTGTAAGGGATGGAAGATTCTTGGATACACCTGATAGGAGAAACACTTGACATGGGTTTTATTATAGTTCTTGTTTGGACAAGTACCATTATCATCATTGCTATCATCCTTACAGAGGGAATGCCAAGTGATATTTACTGGATGATTTAAAGAAAGCCAAGTCACCTACATTTTATGGAGAGCTAAAGAAGCTAGAAGATGCAAAGGCATGGTTGCTTGGAATAAAGAATTTCTTTGACTTGAATTATTACACATAGAACATGAAAGCCAGGATAGCTATTTTCATCCTCAAATGGAAAGTGGAAATCTAGTAGGAAGATGTGAAGTGGTTCAAACACATCGGGATAGAGGAGTTAAGTTGGCATGAGTTCAAAATGATTTTCCAAAAGTACTTGTTAGAGAGGTACTATGATAGTAAAGGTAAGGAGTTATATGATCCAGAGATAGGATCAATGAAAGATGAGGAATAGATGACTAAGTTCCTAGAGTTTTTGAGGTATGTAACATATCTTAAGGATGAGAAGGCCAAATTTTAGAGATTTGTTAGTGGATTAACATTAGAATTTAAAGATCAGATTGGTTATGATGAGCCTTTGTTGCTTGAAGAAGTAATTGGAAATTTGAAGCATTGTTATGAAAAATCGAAGCATAAGGTAGAGTCTCAACAAGGTTGTAAAGGGAAATAGAATGCTAAAGGTAAATGGCTAGTGAAGTGAAAAAGACCTCACGATGTAGGTGAGAAACAGAATCTTGTTCCTTATAAGAAGTTTAATGTAGTTGGAAAGGGACATGGGTCACAACCTAGAGGGTAGTAGAATAAAGGTGATGGGAGGGAAAACTTATAGTGTTGTATATGTGGAAAGGATAATATCAATATGGATTTCCCATCATATCAGGGTGATAGGCCTCACATCTATAGTGCACAAGAAGCGCAGATAATTGGGGATGTTGGACAAAGCATTCCATGGACCTATGCAACATTGGATAATAGGTAGGAAGATTGGGATGGACATTAAGATTGTTGATCAATTTTTTTCTATTATCATTGACCCTATATCTAATTATAGTTATGTTAACCCTAACCTGGTGCATAAGTTTGGTTTGAGAAAAGAAGTGCATGCATAGTCTTGGTTAGTGCAGTTGGCTATAGGTACTAAGAAAAGATTTCATTATTGCGTAAGAGATTGTGAACTTGAGTTGAATGGTATGCCTACATCAGTTCATCTGAATTTACTTCCATTGGGATCAAACAATATGCTTCTATATATGGATTTTGTGTATCTTCACAGGACTAAGGTGGATTAATATGACAATGCTATCGAGTGCTTGGATGATAATTAGGAACAAAGAATATTGCAAGGTAAGAAGAACGCTACATCAGTTAGAATGATTACAACTACGCAGGAAAAGCAAAAGCCTAGGAAAGTTTGTGTGTTATTTGAAATACATATCAATGATAAAGGTAAGGATGTTGAGGATGTTGAAGTCTTAAATAGGTACCTAGTCTTGCAACAATTTCAGTACATGTTTCTAGTAGAAATCTCAGAGTTGTCGTCCCATACGTAACTAGAATTTTCTATTGAGTTGGTACTAGGAACAACACCAACATCAAAGGCACCATACAGAATGACCACTCCTCAGTTAGTGGAATTGAAGTTGCAGTTGAAGGAAATGCTTGACAAGGGGTACATAAGGCCAAATGTATCACTTGGGGTAGACTAGTGTTGTTTGTAAAGAAAAAGGATGGTATTCTTAGGTTATGAATTGATTACAGGTACTTGAACAAGGTGATGACCAAGAATAGATATTCATTGTTGACGATCACTGACTTGTTCAATTAGTTGGAGGGAGCAACAATTTTATCAAAGATTGACTTCAATTCTAGATATCACTGGGTACACATCAAAGAAGAGGACATCTATAATACTTCTTTCCAGACTAGATATGGGCATTGCAAGTTTGTTGTAGTTACTTTCGGTTTGACTACTACTCCAGCTACTTTCATGTTCTTGATGAATAATGTGTTGTGTCCTTATGTAGACAAGTTTGTTATTGTATGCATTGATGGTATATTGATATATTCTAGGAATGAGGAAGAGCATGTAAAACACTTAGCAACAATATTGAGATTGCTAAGAGAGCATCACTTGTGTACCAAGCTTAGTAAATGTAATGTCTTTCACACAAAGGTACATTACTTGGGGCATGTTGTTTCCAAGGAAGGCATAGTAGTGGATCCAAAAAATATTAGAGCTATTACAGAATGGGGAACTCCTAGAAATCTGGATGAGGTTACATTATTCATGGGGTTAATAGGTCACTACAAGAGATTCATCACGAACTTCTCACAGATTGCATATCATATTACATCATTGCAACATAAAGGAAAAAAAATTGAGTGGCTAGAAGAATGTTCAACTTGCTTTAAGTAGTTAAAGTAGTTGTTGAGAAATGATCTAGTGCTAAAAATTACCGATCAAGATAAAGATTTTGTGGTGTGTACAAATTCTTGCAAGAGAGGACTTGGTGGAGTCTTAATGTAGGAGGGATAGGTGGTATGCTACAAATCAAGGAAACTGAATGAGGACGAGCAGAATTATGTGACACATTCTCTTTAGTTTGCAGCGATCATTCATCCATTGAATATGTGGAGGCACTATATTCTTGGAAGAGGTTCATTTTCATGAGTGATAACAATGGGTTGAGGTATTTTTTTTACCAACTGAATCTGAATGCTAGACAATGTAGATGGTTGGCCACGATCAATGAGTTTGACTTTGAGATCATGTACATTAAAGGAAAAAATAATATAGTTGTAGATGCTCTTAGCAGAAGAGTGAAAGTAAATAATATAGAAACTATGAATTATTTTGGAACAAATTTATAGGATAATATCTTATAGACATGACAATAGGATGATATGTATAGGGAATTTAGGCACATGTTACAATAACACAATATAGATGATCAAGATTTGGACTATCATCTCGTAGCAGATGGTTTGTCCAGAATCAGAGACAACATCTATGTGCGAGAGAAAAGTGAGCTCAAGAAGCCTCTCTCGAGGGAATATCATGTTAAGCCATATTCAGGTCACCCAAGATATCGAAAGACAATGATAATGGTGAAGAAGTTCTACTAATGGAAAAATTTGAAGAAGGAAGTGGTCGAGTTTGTGGCTAGATGTTTGGATTGTCAACTGGTAAAGGCATAGTGTAGGTATCCAGGTTGTCTACTATAGTAGATTCTAATTGCCAAATGGAAATGGGAGGTAATTTCCATGGATTTTATTACAGGTTTTCCAAGGACATCTGAAAACATGAATCCATCATGGTTGTGGTTGACATGTTGCAAAATGTAGCTCACTTCATAGCAGTTAAGTCTACTTAGTCAACTAGTGAGGTAGCATAGGTATTAATTAGAGATATAGTGAGTTTGCATGGTGTTTCGAAGAAAATTGTGTCAGATAGATGCTAATTTCACTTCAAGGTTTGGGAAGGCGTTATTTTGAGGTTTGGGTACCCAATTGGTGTTCATTAAAACTTATAATCAACAGACAGAGGGAGTCAACAGGATTGTGGAGGACATGTTTAAAACATATGTCGTGCATCGACAGTGAAAGTGGGAAGAGTATCTTCCACTTGTAGAGTTTGCTTACAACAATGTGTACTAGGAGTCACTAAGGATGATTATGTTTGATGTACTTTATGGGTGGAGTTGTAATACTCCCATCAGCTGGAGTGATCCAATGGATAGGGTCCTTATAATACCAGACTTGTTAGCAAACATAGAATAAGAAATGCAGGTTATCAAGAAAAATATAAAAGAAAAAGAGGACAAGAAAAAATAGTATGTAGAGAAGCACAAGCAATTTAAGGAGTTTCAGGTTGGAGAGTATGTGTATTTGGAAATCAAGCCCAAGAAGAGCTCCTTGAGGATTGGGTCATCTGTGAAGTTGATGCCTCAATATTGTAGGCATTTGAGAGCCTTGAGAGGATTGGACCAGTGGCCTATAGGCTTGCACTACCTCTGACCATGAAAATCCATCATGTTTTCCATGTTTCATTGCCTAAAATATATGCAAAGGATGTTTATCATGTGATTTATTGGTTTATATTTCATTTGGAGCCAGAAGTAGAATTCTAGCCTAAACCTTAGTGCATATCACACAGAAAGGCATGATGCTCCAGAACCAGGTAATCGAGCAAGCTAAAGCATAGTGGAACCACTTTGGGCCTAATAAAGCTACATGGGAGATGGATGATCAAATGTGGTCTACGTGTACTTCATTATTTATCGGTGAAGGTAAGTGATTTTTTTGTATATGTACATATTTATGTATGGTTTTCATTGTAATACTGTAACAAGCTATGCTATAAAGCTCTAATAAGAGGTATGGGTGTCATGTTGTTATATTATTCATATTGGTAGCTTTTCAACTAGTCTATCATTATAAATACTATATCAAGCTAAGTTATAAATCTCCACAAGTAGTATGTTTTGGTCTTTAGTAGTCTTACTAGTTGTAGGTGTCAATAAACACCAAGAACAATGTTTCCTAAGGGGGAGGGATCTATAATAGCCCCAAGATAAAATTTCATATAGTAAAGTCAATAAAGAAAAATAAGACCAAGTTCATGCAAAGAAATGTATTCCAAGCTGAATTTTGGGAAAACCATCCTAGTGGGTGTTCATTTGGTTTATTATAACTAAGGGGAGATTAACAAAGCCAATGAGAAAGGATTTGAAAAAGAAAAGAGGAATTTAATTGGAATTTTATTTATGAAATAATGGAAAATACATCAATAGGAAGGTGAAAGGTCACACATTGCATGTGAGGAGGAAGAAGAATGGAAATAGAGAAAAATGAAGAAAATAGAGGCCTCATTAATAAAAGGCTTATGAGGATCAGGCCACTGTTTTTGGCTAGTTAACATTTTGTGAGTTGAGTTTTGCATCTCTCTCTATTACCTCTCTCTCATACTCTTACGCACATGTAAAATTCTTAGACCACTCTAGCACTGGATAAAGAATGACAAAGGAAGGAAAAGAAGGCAAACAGAATAAAATATCAAGCAAGGAAGAGTTGGATCAAGCATCTACAACATGCATGCTACATGCATGAGCGTATTTCGTTCTCTTGTTGTCATTACAACATAATTTGGTACGTGTGACAGTGGTTTTAGCCTTGCCTTACATTTTCCAAATAGAAGTGGTGTTTTGGTGTTCTTTAATTTGGTTGAGCTAGATTGCCAGATGGTTTTGGAACTAGTTGAGGTGGTCTCAAGAAAATTCTAGATGGCCTAGGAATCCCTTGACCCTTAAAGGAAGGATACAATGTAAATCCTAAGGGTGGGGACGAGAAAATTCCTCAAGGTATTGGGGAAGAAATCCAAATTCATTCATGCTTGTTTATGCCTAGTGATCCCTTAACTGGTAATGGTGATATTGCAATAAAGGTTGGTCATGTATGTTTCTTGTTTGGGCCTAGGAATCCCTTGAACGATAATGGAAAGATACACGGTAAATTGTCGCTATATAGATGAGGGTTTCAGGCCTAGAAATCCCTTGACCAATAATGGTGTGATATGTGGTAAGGCCTAAGGAAGCCTTGGGTGGTTTTGCTGTGAGTCCCACATTCATGCTTAGAATAGGGCATAGGGGTGATTGGCTAAAAGAATGATTTGGTTCAGCCCAATCTATGGTCGGATGGTACGTGGAAGTCCTCGACTTGGTCAACTTTTTCGTATGTTAATAAGAGGTATTTTTCCTCTTGTATTTCATGAGTATATATACTTTTTGTTATGTCACTTTGATTATTGTTATAACATTGATATTATTCTAGATATATGTTGGTTATAACCATGGTTTTGGGGTAGACTTAAACTATGTCTCTCATCATGTTTTGATTAGTAGATCAATGGTTAATAAATGTATGACCTAATAGATTATAATTCATTTATTGCAAGATGGCATCTGACCTTTGACGATTCTTAGATAAGTATGAGATCCCTATGACTATATATGTAATTATGACCTGTAGATTACATGTTCATGACGCGTTTAAAGAAATGTATGTCATGGTTAGGATGGGTAAGGTTAAGTCCTTGATCAAGATTTGAATTGAAGGCTTTGCCTTTATTTCATCCATTGTTATGGAAAGTATCATTAAGTTATGGGTAGTGGTATGGAGACTAGTCTTGAAAAAGTTCGTTAGATATGATATTTACGAGTATAGAACTAGGTGAAAAAGACTGTAGTCTCTCCCTTGCAGGCTTGTAAATGTGACTTTAGGTTTACAGTGGAATTTATGTCATGTTGTTGCAGTGTTTGGGAGACCAAGACATTGAAAAAGTTTCTTAAATCAGGATTTGAACCTAAAATGTTGGTTTATCCCCTAGGGGTCCTGTAGATCCTGAGGGAAGTCAGTAAGGTTTTGGTTTTGTCGATTCCACTTGCTTAAGGTGATCTAGGAGGTTGATGCATATCATAGTAACTCTTCATCGCATATTTTTCGCGGTGGACCGATTAACTTGGGTAAGCATGGGAGGAGGGTGTTAAACGAATGTGTGTTTCATGTGATCAATTTGATAAGATTCAATAACTAATGCATCTACTAAAACATTTGCTAAAGTTAATTTGTCCATAAAGTGTGAAATGATAAAATACTAATCCCTAAACAATTGTGCAGAAAAATAGATACATTCTAGAGAAATCTATAAAAGAACCTGAGAAAATGAGAAAATGAGTTGTTGAATACGTTGAATTTGCCCAATTGTGAGACCGTGAAAGTATTTTCTAGTGAAAATTATGCATTTCTCTTCTTTTCCTTTGGTAGATTTAAATACCACTGGGTTGATTGTATAAGTGAAAATAGTTTGTTTCATTTATCTTGTACTTATATTGCTTTTCAATGTCCCATAAATTCCCAATTTTCTACTCCAATACCAATTGCTAGTTATTGCTATTCTTTGCATGGAAATTACCATATACAGTCCACTCTTTAAAAAAATCAATTAAAAATATCAAAGTCAACATTTACATGGAGTAATAGAAATATGTATCGATATTGTAAAACCATTTTATGCACTTACTGCACATTTTTCTATTTATTTAATATCATTGAAATAGATGTCATAAAAACATAAACATGCAATACTATATAAGGCCATTGTCTATCTGTACTACATTTCGAAATGTCTTCTAGTGAATTTTTCGATTTAAATTGCTCAAAATATATCAATGATTTTTTTTATTCATGAATTTTGTTTGAGATTTCTACACAATCTGAGTGTCCTACAAGTTTTTGAAATGACAATTATGACAATTAGCTTTGAAACTTCCAACAATCATTGTAAACAATCACAAACATTCTACGTAGATGTTTCAACTATTTCTATCACAAATTGATTTAGTTACTGAGTTTTCCTCCACCACTAAATCATTGACGATTAATTTTATTTTGATACTATAATATGAAAAATGTTGAAGGGAACTTGATTTATAAAAACTTTGATACCTAATGTTCAAGATCATAGTACAAAGATAATCACCATAATGCATTCCAATTGGATGCGTACACATCTTCTTATGAATTCTAACAATTTTTTTTGTTTACTAAAGCTATTAATCATGACTTAATAGTCCAATTCCAATAGTTCTTACCACCATTTTTTCTTATTTGTTACCAGATTTAGATTCAATTTATAGATTTACCGACATGTTTAACACTTTCAATAAATAATAATTGAAAAGACCAAAGTTAATGTTAATGGAAAGTGGTAAAATAAGTCTCAAAAATTGAAAATTATTTCCTTTGTCACTTCACTAATGTGTAGTCTAACAAGGCTTCAATCTTCCTTGGAAATCAATGGAATTTCCAGCAAGATTTTGACAAATTCCAACAAAAGTTTTGGGAAATCCGAGTTACAATGGTTAAGTTTTAAAAATTTATATGCCTCAAGAGTTTTTAATGGTGTTGAATCCATTTACACCATCAAACACAAGATTCAAGCATTTCTTTAGTCACATTTTTTCATAAAATAATGGTCAAATTCTGACAATTTTTTGAGCTTTGGGAAATTTTTTTACCTTGATAGACAATGCCCTTTACTAATAGTTATTACTTGAATGTTATCAATAAATGTGTACAAAATAGCAAGGATGTTTCAAATAAAATAAATACGAGTTCATTTTCATTATCTTCATTATTGTACACATATTCAATACATCGATATAGAGATATCATGTATTGACACAATCACTTAACATTAACACAAAATCCTTTCATGGCTATGGTAATTTTCTATATGTAACACCAATTATCTCTAACTAATAATTCAATAAATAGAAATGGCTAATAATACATCTAGCTCAGAAGAAAGTGCACCAAAAATACAAGATCGATTAGACAAGAAATGCCAAAATGGTTTATATTTAATCTTGTAATGAAGGCCCTTATTTAATTATTTTGTTAACAATAAAGCATGTTACTAAACATTGACACACAACTTCCTTTACACAATGCTTATTCATTGACTTCTTGAAATGTTATTAATTGATGTGAGTCCTAGATCTTGTGAGGAGGAAGCAATGTTTGTGACATATGCTACTAAATAATAATTAAAAAATATATTTGTATATTTATTAATTTTATAAATATTGAACAAATATTTGGGCATAGGAAAGCTCTATCGCATAATTATTTTTTGTCGAATATGCACAACCATCTTTGGACAACTACTTTTGTATTCAATAACATTGTTTAGTGGGCATAGTCAAAGAAACGTGTAGATGTATTTGTTTTCAAAGCAAGCTTCATCTGAATAAAACCTAGATAATATGGTATTCTCAGGGGAATAAAGACACAATGATACAACTTCCTCCACACATTATAGTCACTAGTTTCAACATTATTTAATAACCATTGTTACAATAGGCGCAGAAGTAGATTCTCTTTCTTTGAAATGACAACGTAAAAGTTTCAAATATGTACGGAAGGATGGTGTGTGGAGCATTGAACATAAACCTCTCCACTAATATAATTGCACTTCGATGTGGCATATTTCTATGTTTACGATATTATTTGTAACATTAATTGATAACATAATAATATTATTTCAATATGTGTAGACAACTCTTTGCATAAGCATATTTCTCAGTGAACACTTCTTGTAGTGTAACAACATCAAATTGTTTTGTGCTTAAGTCTTTAGTAATGAAGTTATTAGAGAATTAAGCATATATGCAGGGTTGTGTTATTTCCAGTATTTTAATAATAAATAATTCATTGATGTTGATTGTGCGACATTGTATGTTAGAATTCAAATTTTCTGTACTCAATCTTCACACTCAAACAAAGTTCTGTAGTCACACACGTTAACACTAAATCTGTAAAAGTTCACTAATTGAAAAAATAATTCAATTGAAATAAGATCAGCCCAGTCGAATATTCATCCCACCAGCCCCCTCTGTACATGCACGACCATGTTTGAACAATTTATTTTATGTACACACAACTGCTTCAGCACATCTTCCTCTGCACAACCATCTTCATACACAAATTACCACCTATGTACAACTTTCACACATCTAGTTGAATAATATCTCAATTTTTCATTGTGAGAACCTTCGTACTTTGCACAATCCTGAGCAATTTCTCTTCTGCATAGCTGATACTAACATATACTTTCCAAATAACATAAATGTTGATGTGTGGAACTGCAATGAAAATTCCATTGTGTAGAAGAAGTTTTGAAGCTTTCATTGTATGGATCTCCACACTTTGCAAAATATATTAACAATAACCATTGTTTTGAAAGAATTAAAGGATGAGTTTAATGTAAAATTTCAAAAAAAATAACACAAATGCATGTGGGATTGCAAAGGAAATCCATCAAATGAAACAAGGAATCAAATTTTCATTGTGTGAACATTTTCACTTTTCACAATCTATTAATAATATAGTAACTATTATAAAATGCATTACAATGAAAAGATATTTCCATACACGGTTCATTCCGCACAATTCACAGCGAAAAACCAATAATCCAAAAATCTCGTCATTTCTCTCATTAATTTTTCACTTGCACATTATTCATCCCATAAGTAAATTCTATTCCAATGGATTAAATTGCTAATTTAAAATGGAAATTCAAAATCACTATATCATTTGCAATAAATTTTCAAGGATTAGAAGGTTGAATATAACAATGAAATATTATACGAGATATAAATGTTTTGTTTGAGACGATTTAGAAATTGATATCAGCATAGTATTTCATTGATATACTAAAAATCATTCTATTTTAGTTAACTAAAGCTCTTGTGGAAATATGATTTTTAATGTTAAAATTGGAAAAAAAGGGTATGCAAAAATACAGAATCATGCACAAAGAAAACTAAGAGAAGCAAACTTAACATTGTCCTTTATTGTTTGGTTCAAGAATTCGACTATTGTCAAATAACTTCTCCTATTATTGAATAATTGTAATCTGGTTTAATGTTATAATTATTAATTTTTGAGTCTATGGAACTATGCAATAGTGATTTCTCTGCATTTTTGCAACATCATCTCTTCCACACAAACTACTTTGCATTCTATATTTTTTATTAGAACATGTATGGAAGTGCATAATTTTTTTTGGATGAAGAGTGTAACTTTAGAAAGATCAAATCGATTTGCAATATCTAATCGATATACAATATCAAATCACATTTATCAATATTAGTGCTATGTATTGTAGTGGTTTTTAACAAAATTAATATTCGCGTTTATAATATTCTATATCTCATAATAATTATAATGGTAATAGGAAACTTACAAACTATTGAAATAATTTTCCACATCCGTGATGCCAAAAATTGGTATTTTCACTTAGCATGCAAGAATTAATGAATGCTAAGTAGCACTATTAATATCCATTAAATAAATCCATATGCGATGATGGGACCAACCCGTAACTTTATTTTATTATGTTTAACAATCATGAACCAATGCTTTAATCAATGATTGAATGATTAGCAAATAACTTGAGGATTAATACATTTGATTAGGCGCTAATCATAGGATTGTTCTAGATATTTGTTGGATGGCATTTATGTTGGAATTCAATGATGTTGTGCTGGCTATACCTGCCTCAGTTACTATTTTCCCGCTCTTGGTTATTACCAAAATCCTTGGTTCTTTGTCATTTCTTCATTTTTCACTTGTGTTTTCGTTGCGCTGAGGGTTTAGACTTGCAGTGAGGGTTTGTGCTGCGACTGTATGGAGTTTGGCAGCAGGTTCTGCATGCACCCAGCTATGGGTTTTGTTGTCTATTGGCATGATACCTTCGCTTCTTCTTGTGACTTCGTCACCTGGTTACTTGGGCATGGTGTGGAGGTTTTCCTCGTCTGTATGAGAGGGTTATTACTGTTTCCATCTACTTGGTTACTATACTTTCTCCTGTTCCATTGTTTTCATTCTGTTATGGTTTTTCTGGTTGTTAGCTTTGGTTAATGGATGCTTTCTCTGCGTTTTACAGATCACGATCATGGTGTCCTCCTCAGCTTCGCGATCCTAACAAGGTAAGTTGTTCCTCCATGATTTTATTACCCTCTTCGTTTTCCTCCAACACTAATAGTATCTGCTCCTTGGTCTGTAGGGTTTCACCATTGACTGTGGCTTAGTGGGGTTTCACTCCTCCAACGTGAATACTCTTCAGGTAAATGATTTTCTTAACTGTGCGTTCAGTTTTCTTTTCCTTCGGTTATTTCTTGGCTTTACTCGATGTGCATGTAACTAACAGTGCTCCGTTGGCTTGCTTGTGTAGGTGAGGGTTTGCTCACTGGTGTGGTGGATGAAACTGCTACAAGGTTTTGTTCTGGTAGGCTCGTTCTCTGCTATTGTTATCAATTTTTAGTTAGGTGGCCTCTGTCAGTTTACTGGGCAAAGTCCCAGTTCTCCTCCATTTGATTTTCTTTGCTGTTGTGCGACCCAGGGTTCAATTTTATATATAAAATTTCATATGTACCCTGAACAATTGTAATTATGGTCCACCTTTTGATGGTGGCCGACCAAACCCTCACTTCTAGGGTTTTGTTATTTCGTATTAGTCTTTCCTCTGTTCTTTACTGGTATTTCAGGATTGCTAAATGTATACAAATATTTTTTTTTGTTATGAAAAAGAATTAACAGGAAACTTTTTTGTATAATTCATTTACCTCTATCTTGGGGTCGTTATTAAATGATTGCATTCTCATTCTATTTTGAACTGCTCGTACTGTTATTGGCTTTGATTTATTGGAACTCTGTTATGGTCACTGCCAGACTCCATGCGAGGAACACTCGTTTAATTTCTCTATTTGCTCTCTATTCTATAGAAAGGAAACAAAATGCAATAGATAGGAATGCACAATATTTACTTAGTTTGCTTACTCAATGACTAGGGGAAAAATAAATGAATGTCACAACAAACTGTTACAGATGGATTCAGATATTTGGATGAAAGAAATTACTCTTTTTATTGTATTTCTCTTCTCATGCGCTGAACCCCTCTAGAATGTATTACATTGGGTTTTATGCTGTGTTCAGACAGTTACTTGAACTGTTCTCAGTTAACCTTCAGTTACTCTTGATAGTTACATAACCGATGATTATGCTAGGTTTTCTTGTGCTGTAGGATTTACAGTATGACTTTTTTTCTTATGAACAGACAGTTGTAAAATGGACTAAGAAAATGTAAAAACAATGTAACTGCTATGGCACTACCCTAATTGTACTGTTCCTAATATTCCTTAACTAATAATAATAAAACTAGTTTCTTGACATTGTTTTATTCAGTAAATGTAAATGAAACCAAAAGACATTGAACCTGTCCTCCTTGGCTAAGACCAACACCCGGTCATGATGCCCTTAGCTGGATGCTCCTGCATCAGGCTCCTGGGGTAAGAAAAATTCATGACTCCGGTCCATGAGCTTCTCGACTAAATAACCCACCTACTCGATCTATGTAGCATTAAGCCACGATCTGCCCTTAATAGGACGATTCTTCCACCTGACCAGATATTGTGGATACTCTTTCTGCTGAGTTCGCTTGGCCACCTAAGTGTCGAGGATCCTCTTGATATCAAGGGGATGAGCATAAGGAATTTGTCTCATCCAAGTCTCACTCCCTTCCTGTGTGTCCCGTGTAGGTTGTACGATATTGTCTTCCTCTAGATTAGCAGTGTATGAAAACAGGTCTGTCACATTAAGGATGGGTGAGATGCTTATTCCTGGTGGCAGTTGTAATTCATAAGCATTTACTGAAAATTTCTAGAGAACTTTGCAGGGGCCTATCCTTTTGTACTTCAGCTTGCTATATGCACCTCTAGGAAAACGCTCCTTGCGCAAATGCGCGAGGAATTCATCCCCCACATTAAACTGCACCTCTCTCCATTTCAAATCTGCCCGCTGCTTATATTTTTTACTATTGTCCTGCAACTTTATTTTCACCTGCTCATGGAGATCGTTCATCGCTTTGGCGAAATCTTCCCCATCAGCACTCTGTCTTTCCTGCTGTCCTAGATCTCATAACTCATGCACTCTGTGAGGATGCATGCCATATAAGATCTGAAAAGGACTGTAACACGTGCTGCAATTGGGTGAGTTGTTGTAAGCGAACTCCATTTGGGCAAGTACTCGATCCCACATTTGTGAGTTTTCCCCATTCAAACTTCATAGCAGGTTCCCCAAGCTCCTGTTTACCACCTCTGTTTTCCTGTCGATTTGCAGGTGATAAGCAGAGCTGAAACTTAACTACGTGTCCATCTTCTTCCACAAGGTGCGCCAAAAGTTCCCTGTGAACTTCATGTCCCTGTCAGAGAGAATGGAATTAGGTAGAATGTGTAGCCTGACGATCTCTGTAAAGAACAAGTGGGCCACCTGAGTGGCATCATTGGTTTTTCTGCAAGGGATAAAATGTGCCATCTTTGAAAACTGGTATACTACTACCATCACCGAATCATAACCCCGTTGTGTCCTTGGTAGACCCAAGATGAAGTCCAAGCTGACTGAGTCCCATAGTTTACTTGGAATGGGCAATGGCATGTAGAGTCCCGCATTTTGACTATCCTTTTGCCAGCTGACACACTTTACATCTGGTCACAAATCTCTACACATCCCTTCACATTCTTGGCCAATAATAAAAATGGTTGAGCTGATCTAATGTTTTGTCTATGCCGAAATGTCTGGCTAGACCTCCACTGTGCTTCTCCCAAATGATATTCTCTCTCATTGAACAATCGGGAATGCATAACTGTCCCCCTCTAAACAATAGCTTCTCCTGCAAATTATAGTCCAACCATAGACTATTGTTTCTCAGCAAAGGATTCTGACAGGCTTCATAAACCTCTTTGGAATCTGTGTCGGTCTGATACAAGTCTTTCAAATGCTCAAAGCCCAGCACTTATATTGTACTGTATTGTACTCTCCTGCCAGAGCAAGGCTCTTCTACTCAACGCATCCACCACCTTGTTGCCCTACCCGCTAATGTGTTTCAACGCAGAGGTGAAACTCTGCAAATATTCAACCCACTTAGCATGCTTGTGATTTAGCTTGTGCTGTTGCATCACATATTTTAGTGTAGAATTATCCGAAAATAAAACAAACTCATTCCCTAGTAGATAGTGTCTCCAATGCTTCAGTGCTTGGATGACAACATAAAATTCCTTGTTGTAGGATGAATACTTCTACATGCTTTCATTCAACTTCTCGCTAAAAAATGCAATAGGTTTGTCTTCCTGGCTCAGTACAGCTCCATTGGCCATACCACTTGCATGACAGCGAACCTGAAAAAGCTTTTTAAAATCTGGAAATCTCAGGGTCGGTCTTTCTATGATCTTCTTCTACATCAGCTAAAAACTCCTTTCTGCTGCCTTGGTCGAATGAAAAGGCTGACTTCCCTTCTTTATAGTGTCCAACATAAGTGCACAGATTTCACTGAAATTTCTTATAAATTTACGGTAAAAATTTGCTATCCCATGAAAACTACGTACCTCAAACAGACATTTTGGGGACGGCCAGTTGACAATTGCTGCAATCTTCTCTGGGTCCATCTTCAACTCGTTTTTTGCAATCACGAAACCCAGATAAACCAATTCTTTTTGCAGAAAAGTGCATTTTTTCAGATTTATCAGCAGCTTATTCTTCTGTAATTTTTCCAGCACACTTCGAACATGTCGAAAGTGTTCCTCCCTCGTCTTGCTGAAAACTAATATGTCATCCAGGTACACTGTTACAAACTTTCCAATGAATTCTTTCCGCATTTCGTTCATCAGTCGCATTAAAGTACTGGGTGCATTACTTAGTTGAAATGGCATTATCAGCCACTCATACAGTCCTTCATTGGTTTTGAAGGTTGTCTTCCACTCATCCCCTTCCCTGATTCGAATCTAATGATACCCACTCTTTAAATCAATATTTGAAAAGTATGATGCCTCGCTCAGGCAATCCATCATGTCATCCATCCGTAGCAGTGGAAATATGTACCTGATGGTAATCTTGTTGATGGCCCTGGAATTTGTGCACATTTTCCATTCTCCTCCTTTCTTGGGAGCGAGAACTGTTGGAACCGAACAAGGGCTCAAACTCTCCCTTATCAGCCCTTTATCTAGGAATTCCTGCACCTGTTTTCTGATCTCTTCATTATTTTTGTGTCTCATCCGATACGCTGCCTTATTTGGTAGACTTGCTCCAGGTATACAGTCAATATGATGACTTATACTTCTCTTGGGAGGAAATTTATTTGGTAAGTCGTCCACTACTATATCACTGAATTCCTGTAACATCTGCTGAATTTCTGCAAGAAAATATGACACCACTGTGTGTAACAACACCGCCTTTGCTCTTCTCACAATAACATAGTTCACTCCACTATCTTCAATCTGTTTCAAAAACTATTTTCCACCCATTAGTAACACTCTCATCCCGCTTGGTTCCATTGTCTCCTCTTCCTTGATGGGCACAAGTGTGTGCTTGATCCCATCTTTGACAAAATTATAACAGTTTGTCTTTCTGTCATGCACTACCTTCTTGTCATACTGCCATGGCATTCCTAGCAGTATATGACATACATCCATCAGCATTATATCACAAATAACCTTATCCTTATATCTGCCAATATGGAACTCAACTTCGCACTGTTCATCCACCAACAACTGATGGCCTTTCTGCAACCATGATACCTTGTAAGGAGTGGGGTGCTTCAACTGTTCAACCCCAACTTCTCTACCATCTCCATGGCAACCAGATTGTCCATGCTCCCACTATCAATAATTAGCTTACAGCATTTTCCGTGTGACTTACAAACTATCTGGAACAATGCTTTCCTTTGATTTTGTTTAGCTATTTCTTTGGCTGGTTTCAGCAACACTTTGTTCAAAACTAAGGCTTCCTCTGTTTCCAGAACATTTTGTTTCTTGGGGAGGTGCCTCTGCTTCCTCTGGCTATGCAATGTACGCACCTCTTTGTTCAGCTTGTTCCACCTCAGGACACTCAAAAGATCTATGCCCGCACTTGTGGCACCTGTAGCATTGATAGTTAGCTCCTTTGCCTCATCCATTTCCTCTTCCTTACTGATATGGCCTACCACCTCTAGTGTTGTCACCTTTCTCTACTGTCCTAGAAGTTTTGGAACTGTTGCCTTCTTCACTATTGCTGGTAGTTTTCCCTCTACCATAAGACTGTCCTCTTCCTCTGCCGGTTCCCCATCCTCTCCTAGCATTTTGTTTTCTGGTGATCTTCTCCTCTACCTTCATAGCACTTTGGTATGCTTCTTCTATATTTTTTGGGGAAAGAATGTTGATTTCATCTAATATTTCTAATCTCAAACCATTTACATACCTTGTTGTTTTCTCAGGGGTGTCCTATGTGTAACCAACTCTTAAATTTACCCGGTAGAATTCTTCAGTGTACTCTCTTACTGTCATCACTTTCTGTTTCAAGTTCTACACTTGTCGATGCAGTGCAATCTTGTAATCCTTGAGCATAAATCTACCTTTCAACTTGGCCACCATCCTTGGCCATTTCTTTATTGGCAACTTGTTCATCCTTCTTCTCTCTACTTGGACACTGTCCCACCACAGGATTACATGTCCTTTCAGCTTTCTTGTAGTGAACTTAACTCTCCGATCTTCACTGACCTCTTCACACTCAAAATATTTATCTAGTTCGCTGATCCAGTCCAACAAAACTTCTGTAGACAAGCTGCCATCATAATTTGGAATTTCTAGTTTCGGTTTGCTACTTGCCAATAGGACCGACCTAAACAATCTCATTTCCAGTCCTTCTTCATCTGATCCATTTGTTGTCACTACATATTCTTCTTCACTATCATCTCCTACCTCTGGATCCCTTCTCCTTCCTGCTTCAACTGCCTCCAAATGGGCAGTAAGGATCCTGATTTCCTCCTGCAATCCTTCATCTACTACTCTCCGATCACCTCTTCCACATCCTCGTCTTCAAACTTCCATCTCTTAGGAAAACTAAAAATCTTGCTCTGATGCCACTATGATGGGACCAACCCATATCTTTATTTTATTATGTTTAACAATGATGAACTAATGCTTTAATCAACGATTGAATGATTAGAAAATAATTTGAGGATTAATACATTGATTAGGTGCTAATCAGAGGATTGTTCTAGATATTTGTTGGATGGCATTTATGTCGGCATTCAATTATGTTGTGCTGGCTGTACCCACCTCAGTTACTATTTTCCCACTCTTGGTTATTGCCAAAATCCTTGGTTCTTTGTCGTTTCTTCATTTTTTACTTGCGTTTTCGCTGCACTGAGGGTTTAGACTTGCAGTGAGGGTTTGTGCTGCAACTATATGGAGCTTGGCAACAGGTTCTGCATGCGCCCAACTATGGGTTCTGTTATTTGTTGGAATGATACCTTCGCTTGTTCTTGTGACTTCGTCACATGGTTACTTGGGCATAGTGTGGAGGTTTTCCTCATCTGTATGAGAGGGTTACTGTTGTTTCCATCTGCTTGGTTACTACACTTTCCCATTTTCCATTGTTTTCATTCTGTTATGGTTTTTCTGGTTGTTAGCTTTGGTTAATGGATGCCTGCTCTGCATTTTACAGGTCACGGTCATGGTGGCCTCCTCAGCTCTGCTGTCCTAACAAGGTAACCTGTTCCTCCATGATTTGCTTACCCTCTTCGTTTTCCTCTGTCACTTACAGTATCTGCTCCTTGGTCTGCAGGGTTTCACTGTTGGCTGTGGCTCAGTGGGGTTTCAATCTTCCAATGCGAATACCCTTGAGGTAAATGATTTTCTTAATTGTGTGTTCAGTTTTCTTTTCCTTTGGTTATTTCTTGGCTTTACTTGGTGTGCATGTAACTAACAATGCTCCATTGGCTTGCTTGTGCAGGTGAGGGTTTTCCCACTGGCGTGGTTGATGAAACTACTATGAGATTTTGCTCTGGTAGGCTTGTTCTCTGCTACTGTTATCAATTTTTAGTTAGGTGGCCTCTATTAGTTTACTGGGTAAAGTCCTAGTTCTCCTCCATTTGATTTTCTTTGCTATTGTGTGACCCATGGTTCAATTTTATATATGAACTTTTGTATGTACCCTGAACAATTGTAATTATGGTCCACCTTTTGATGGTGGCTGACCAAACCCTCACTTCCAGGGTTCTGTTATTTCGTATTATTCTTTCCTCTGTTCTTAACTGGTATTTCAGGACTGTTGAATGTATACAAATATTTTTTTTGGTTATGAAAAAGAATTAATAGGAAATTTGTTTTGTATAATTCGTTTACCTCTGTCCTGGGGTCATTATTTAGTGTTTGCATTCTCATTCTATTTTGAACTGCTCATACTTTTGTTGGCTTTTGTTTATTATAACTCCGTTGTGGTCGCTACCAGACTCTGTGCTGGGAATGCTCATTTAACGTCTCTGTTTGCTCTTTGTTCTATAGAAAGGAAATAGAATGCAATAGATAGAAACACATAGTATTTACTTAGTTTGCTTACTCAATGACTAGGGGAAAAATAAATGAATGTCACGACAAACTGTTACAGATGGATTCAAATATTTGGATGAAAGAAATTACTCTTTTTATTGTATTTCTCTTCTCATGTATTGAACCCCTCCAGAATGTATTACATTGGTTTTTATGTTGTGTTTAGACAGTTACTTGAATTGTTCTCGGTTACCCTTTAGTTACTCTTGGTAGTTACACAACCAATGATTAAGTTGGGATTTCTTGTGCTGTAGGATTTACAATATTACATTTCTGTTTATGAACAGACAGCTGTAAAATGGACTAAGAAAATGAAAAAACAACGTAACTACTATGACACTATCCTAATTGTATTGTTCCTAATATTTCTTAACTAATAATAGTAAAACTAGTTTCTTGACATTGTTTTATTCAGTAAATGTAAATGAAACCAAAAGACATTGAACCTGTCCTCCTTGGCTGAGACCAACACCCGGTCATGATGCCCTTAGCTGGATGCTCCTCCATCGTGCAATCATGTTAGCACAACTAGTTGAAAAGATATCAATAAGGTCGTATCTATTGATATTATAAAATACTCTTTTCGATATCTATTCAGTGAATTCAAATATATATACTCATTCTAAAAGACTGATATTTAGCATTCAATTAATTCATCCTAAATTAGAGAAAAATACATGAGTTTTGGGTGGAAGTTCTTATAGTGATGGTGGTGGTGTGCCTCTTACTACGATAACTTGTGTTGGTATTGTTAGTGTACTGATGATCAACTTTCATCTATATGTGACTAGTTAGAGAAGTTAGTCATAGACGAAGGGAATGTGGATAAAGTATCTTTAATGAATAGAGATTAGGTTTCAGACTAAATGGTGCTTATGTGAATGGGCCTTTTTTTTCCTAGCATCACAGATCGAACCTATTTCCCGAAATATTTCTCAACTAAATATTTTGAGACTCATTTTTATTACGTTGTGAAAATATGAGGATGCGATATGGAAATGGATAGTTAGTTTTTTTTCAAGTTATAAGGTCTAGAGTACTATTTGATTTTATCTTCCTAAAAAAGGTTGTGCGTACGTGGTTGCATGTATACAAAAGCAATGGTTATTTTATTATAAATAGAGTATGCAAAGTGCATAGGTTAGTACAATGAAAGCTCGAGAATTTTTTGCTCATTATGAATTTCGTCTGCAGTTCTACACATATGAATTTTTGTTGTGTTGATTTTTTTTAAGAAATTATTGTTTACAAAAGTATTATGTAACTACGAAAATAGTTATGCGAAGAATGTTATGTGTGAATGGTTGTACGAAGTTGGTTCTGTGGAGAAATCATGCATAAAGAAAAAATGCATGTTCATAAACATAAAGTGATTTTAATATGCCACAATTGCGAACATTCATAAACATGCCTAAGTTACAATGTTAATTTTCAAAATTGCTAATGTCTAAACCATTTGGAATATAAACCTTTTTCAATTTGATTTTCATACTCATGTTTTTTATATGAAAGCTACATTTTGCAAAGCGCTCATTATAACCTTTATAGAATGAAATTATTATTATTTATTCCTTTGCTTGAATATTTTACTATAGAGCTTGAACATGGACAACCTATCAATGTATGAATTTTTCCAGTTGTTGATACTACTAGTTGGAGCTATTATTCTCATTGCACTTCTATTAGAGGACATTAGAAAAGCTACAAAGAAAAGAATATGATAAGATGAAACTCCACAATTAGAATTTCCTTTCTACTTTGTGGAAGGAACCTTGACATAATGAAATTATTATTATTTATCTAAATAATTAAGCTCTGTTGATATTGAATAGCATGAGTACAATCGCCTAATGTGAAAATATCTAATCCATAATTGGAAAATAGACAAACAATCTTACTAAATGAATTTCCTGAATACACATTAGTTAAGTGAATAAATGGAAAAAAAACTTTATTTATTACCAATAGAGATTTAGTTCATCAAAATATTACATGATCTAGGATATCAATAAAATAGTATCATGATATTGATTTCTAAAGCATGGGAAACATATCTATCATTAAATGTAAGAATATCAATTAGACTATTTTTAATTGTTCAGGTAAAATGGATAACATTAAAGTGATTTTACAATAGTATTTTTTAATCAAAGACCAGGAAAATTAGTGCTAGAAAAATTGATGACCAATACTAGTTAATGGATACCATTAAAATCAATAGTAGTTAAACGTCATTTCATACCATTAAAATTGATAGTAGTTAAATGTAATTTCAAACCATTAAAATAAATAGTAGTTAAATGTCATTTCATACCATTAGAATCAATATCAGATCTCACATTATACAAAGTACGAAATTATTTCAAACATTAGATGCCAATTCTTGTTTTCTATAGTTTACATATAAGAGAACATAGCAATTTGCAAAGATTGGCTAAAGCTAGATGGAAATATTCAAGGAACAATTTGACTTTGTTATTTGTGTTTGTTAAATAAATTACGTTTTCAATTCGTGTAACAAAGAAGAGTTTTTTTGTAAACTGAATGTGAAAAACATATTACGAATAAGTGGCAAGGATAAAGAAAACAATTATAGTAACAATAATTGTATCTAAAGTGAAATTGTAATTATCATATCTATGTTTAAAATAAACATCAAAGACAAAAATATTTATGACAATAAAAAATAGTTGTTGAATATTCATTTTCATTTAAATCAACGAAAGAGCAAACATCTTTGAATTGTTCACAAATTAGTAAACAATATTAGAATTTGCACAAAGCAATCCCTTTTTAGGAACAAGTTATACTATTAGAGTAATGATAATACTATATAGCTATTCATAATAGCTATTATGTCCATAGTAAGACTTTTTTTTGATATCCCAGTTCAGTAACATATTCACGAGCATCATTTAAGTTTTTTCTGTCTCTTTAACTTTGCACTCTTGCATTTTGGAAAAATACCAACAATTGATCCATAATCAGTTAAATACATATAATAAATGATAATGCAAATATGAAATAACTATTGTGGGGGAAAGAACATCCATGTGCAAATGTAAAGCACCTATGAAATTTTGGCTATAGAAAATAACTCTTGATTTCTAAAGATTTTATCAAATTCTTGATACCTAGCTATAAAAGTAAGTGAATTGGAATCCCGTGAACCATTCTATGAAAAATCCATTTGCAATGAGAAGAAAAAAATTACATCCAAAGATAGACTCAATCCATAATAAAATATATAAAAATATGAACATTTAATCACTACTACATAGAAATACGAATATTCCAAGATTACATATAATATGTAAAAGCATATGTCCTAATTATTTAACTGTTCATAGTTTTCAAAGTTTGTGGCTTATTAAAGAAACTTCTTTAAATTTTCATGTATGCAATATTTCAGAGGAGTAGCTTTAATTTGAAATTTGACACCTTGACTGAATATATCTTTCTCAAGTTCTTCAGCTTTTTCTTGCAATTCTGCAACTAAATAAAAATTTTATTCGTTGACACTAACAAAGATAATTAGCCATTCCATGTTTTCATGTGTACCAAAATCATTTATATTATCGAAATATATTGAATTTCAATGTTTTAGCTTATCCAATTGAATTCTTAATGTTTGTCTCGAAATTAATCCAAAGTCACACGTGATATGTGGACCGTTCATATTCTGCACAATCTATATCGCTTTGACATATGCATTTTCTCTTCAATTGTCTATGTTTACATATTTAGAAAAAATGTTCTGAATTCTTCTAATCCGTTGAGACCTTGCAACTTTGAGTTACTTCATTCGACGAGTATTTGGTAGTTCCTATAATTTTTTTCTGCATTAGAAATTAAATCAAGTGTCAGGATGAAACAAAATAAGTTATTATTCATGAAATAGTCATCTCATTCAATATCATGTTGAAGGCATTCGACAATTGACTTAGCTCTTTGTCCCAAATGATTTAGATCGGATGCTTCTTTCCATGGATGTTCAATGATTTGTAATCATTGACATATATTGCTAATAATATATTTTTTCATTGCATTAAGAAAACGTAACACCCTCCCCGCACATTTACCCAAGTTAACTTGTCTTCTAGGGTAAACATGTGACTAGAGGCTACTATGATATGATTGACTCCCATGCATAGTTAAGGAAGTGGAAATGATAAAACAGAAGCAATATAACCTTCTACACATGCTACAAAACATTCAAGAGTCAATCAACCCTTCGAGGTGACCAACCACTGAGGTAAATTGAAATTTTACTAACCTAGAGCCTTAGTTGCTCACATGGCATGAGCATGAAACCAACTGGGACCCTCTAGTTTCTCCCACAGCAAGGGCATACCAGTGACTGGGGACTTTTTCAACTAGTTCTGAACTAGCAACCCTGGATTCTATGCCATTTTTTTAGGGCTAGGACTCACGCCACTTCGAAGAACTTCATGCAACTTCCACAAATGAAAAATAACGTCAAAACAATGATACTAATGTAAATACTTAAACAAGGAATTTACTGGACCATACTGGCGATGACAAGAATTTCTTCAAACATGTCACAGATATGCATTCTACGGGTTATAATAATAGATCTAACCATAGGGGTCCCATAATTATATGAGAATCACTAACAAGCATTGATGCCTTATCATATTAGCTACATTATCATCTATTAGGTCATATATTCATTATTCATTCATTTACAAATCAAAACATGATGAGAGACATACAACATCATCATTGTCATTAAACATACTCATAACAGGTATATAAAGAACAAAAATATCAAATATTTTTGGTTTAGTGAGTCCGGACCCAGATTCAAATTTAGTTTTGCCAAAACAATCCCTACACTACTAACCCTTTCAGCATCAATCTGCGAAGCACGAACTGAAGCCTCACCTGAAGTAGTATGGGGGGATGCTGGAACCATGTTTCCGCACCTAGAGATGAGAGTGATGTTGTTTTATTCCCTAAATCTACCTTCACAGAGATCAATAAGCCTTTAGGGCTTATCGATATAACTCCCCTTAATTAGATTCTATACCTCCGTGAACATTTGCAACTTTCTTTCGTGGACTCTGCATATGTGAATCCACTATTCATGCACATCAAATATTATATATACCCAATAATTACGCAAGTTAGCTTAAGTGTTCGATAACTTGAACATACAACAGGATAAAATTTGCATAAATAATTAACAGTAATTGTGTTCATGTAACAATATAAGTCGTGTAAAGTCACACATCAATACATCATTATTTCATAAACCCATTATAACATAAGGTGAATTCATATAAGCATAAGTAAAGAGATAACACAAGTATTTCTGCAATAATCTTCTTTATTAATACTCAGTTCTACTTACAGAATCAAGACTTCCTCGCACACTTAGCTGCAGGGGTCCACACACTCAGCTGCAGAGCCTTTCTTCCTACTCTTCTTCAATAACTCTTTAGACTTCTCCCATAGACCAAAAAATTACTCCATTACTATGCTTCCATAGAATCTCTAAGACACACATATCTATACAATCCCATGGTCCGTGGAGCATGGGTAGATCTTCAAAAGCCGACTCATATTACATAAAAGAAGGGCAAAACCCTTTATGACACTTTAACTATCTACGCACTTTGCGACCACAACTTGCGGAGACTTTACATCTTTATACAACAAAACTTGGTCTTTTCCCGAAAATTGACCCTACGGAACCCCATCCCAGCAGGCCCCAATCACAATGCTCATGACTTACCCTTGAGTCACTCGGATGGCACAAATATCTTACTATGAATATCCACTAGCTCCACTCGTGCTACTACTACCTCATCCGCACTCTACATGGCTACCTGCTTGATCTGATCCACTATCTACTCTATTTTTGGTCCTACAATGGCCTCCTTTATTTTCTGCTGCGTACTCTAGAAATTTTCCAATTTCTCCTGAATGTTGGTAGAGACGATGTAGGCCTCATTCAACCAAGGGCCTAATCTGGCCTTGATTCGAATGGAAAATGACATCAACCCATGGTATTCATCCACCGATATTATTCATCCACCCATGGAATTTACCCATGGTATTGTAAGTGGCATCCACCAATGGTATTTATGCACCCATGGCATTGTAAGTGACACCCACCCATGGTATTTTCCCATGGTATTGTGACATGCACCCATGGTATTCATTCACCCATGCAATTGACCCGTGGTATTGTTACATCCACCCACGGTATTCATTCACCCATGGAATTGACCCATGGTATTGTGAAATCCACCCATGGTATTCATTCACCCACGGAATTGACCCGTGGTATTGTGAAATCCACCCATGGTATTCATTCACCCATGGAATTGACCCGTGGTATTGTAATTGAAAAATACTATAAGTAACAAGTCACATTTTCTAAAACGATAGATTGTCCACCACAATGTAGTCCTTACAGTTATTATCTGTTTTAATAAAAAATATCTTTGTGTTTTGGTTTATTGGGAATTTTACTCTTTTTTCTTTTGGTAATTTCAATTTTTCAGATCTTGGGGGCTTCCCCCCCAAGATCCATTTCAATCTTTTAGATCTTGAGGGCCTCCCCCCAAGATCTGGATCAGTGGTATCAGAGCAGGTCATGGTTCCTTGGGAATGAGGGTTTCATGCATATTTCAGTTTCAAATTTTTGCAGCAATATTCAACAAACTTCAAGCATGCGATGCAACCTCCACAGAGCACTTTCTTGGGCCAAGCAGGAAGAATTTTTCTTTTTTCATTTTTTTGCAGGAATTTCTTTTGTGCAGCAAGATTGCAGATCATATCTGAAACATTTGGTGCAATATTTACAAAAAAAAATAACATATCTGGATTCCTTGCTAAAAAATACCAGAAATCAAAAAAAATTTGGCCAAATCGAACTCTGGATGAGGGAGATATCGTTGATTTAAATCAGCTATGTTGTAGATTTTTTTCTTACGAAAATTGATGGATGTCGACTCTCCTACCATTTTTTAAAGTCTTTTTTGCAGAATTTCAGAAAACAGATTGTAGATATGAGCTCCTATTTGAAAATCGCCTAATTTCAAAAAAACAATGGGTTGAATTGTAGTTCAGATGTGGGAGATATCATTGATTTAAAATCAACTATTTTTTTTTTATTTTTTGTGGTGGCAGAAAAATTGCAATGCGAATATGAGATTCTAGAGTGTCAAGATAAGGATTTCCAACACATGGGAAGATGCAAAATGGTCCCTCTTCTTCCAAAAGTAGGTTATAATAAATATTCTGAGTTATATTAACCAAGTTATGTGCATTTTATTTCTAGAGTAGCATTTAGAGCGGGTTCCCATTGGAGACGAGCCCTCCCAACCCACTTTAGTAGGCACCTTCTTCACATTCATCAGTTTTAGCATAGCAGCATTCGGCTTGGGTTATTTGGAGATGTTCCCTTCCACCCCAGGCTATGTAGGCACCTAATACTTCATCAACGACCAACATCACGATTATGGGTCAACCACACAATATCCTTGTCATCGAAGTCCATTTGCTAAGCCGCACATTGTTCATATCAAAGTTGGTCACAAGCATCACAGGATATCTCTATCCTCATATATTCATTTTTCATGGTTATGGGTCATCCACAAACCCACACTTCATTGAGGTCCATCTACTAGGCTGCACACTGTCAGTATCATAGTTGGTCACCAGCATTATACGGTATCTCTATCCTAGGATCATCGTTCATCATGGTTATGGGTCATCGACAAACCCAAACTTCATCGAAGTCCATTTTCTAGGTTGCACATTGTTAGTATCACAGTTGGTCACAAGCATTATAGGGCATCTCTATCCTCGGATCTTCATTCATCATGGTTATGGGTTAACCGCATAAAACCCTTCTCTTTAGTGGCTCTTCATATTCAACAAAGGCTTTGTAGGAGGGAACTTCATGCAATGGGGACCATTGCATCTTAAGGAGGGAGGAATGATCTGAATGGAAAATGGCATCAGCCCATGGTATTCATCCACCCATGTTATTCATCCACCCATCGAATTTACCCATGGTATTGTAAGTGGCATCTACCCATGGTATTGTAAGTGACACCCACCCATTGTAGGTTTTAACCCTTTACAGAAATTACCTGCATACGAATTCTTAAACAAAGAAAATAAACAATGCGAGAGCATAACCCATAAAACACATATGCACAGAGATTTTTCCCTGGATCCCAAAACTAGGACTACCATCTTGATTTTTCATTATGTTCCTTTCAATGTTACAATACATATTTATACATGCCGAAGCATCCAATACCATGGACTGAAAACCATCGCGTTCAATACCATGGACCGAAAACCATCGCGTCCAAAAAACATGTGCGAAAATCATGCACAAAACCATAGGTGGGTCCGCCCAACCTAACATATGGTCCAAAACCAAAATTTTCCGAGGCGCTGCCCCGGACCCCATAAAGTGGGGTTACAGGTGCCCTTCAAACCCCCTATTAACTATGTGGAAAGAATATAACACAACCCAACAATCTCCCACTTGTTGTTTTCTTTCCACAGGGGGCCACAGGAGAGCTTAGTCATTTTTTCAGCCCTGAGATTCCCATTGCTTCTCTACACCAAGAGAACTTCTCAGAGCTCACAGATTTTGTCAATGCATCTGCAGTATTCTTCAAAGTGTCCACCTTTACCAGCAACACCTTTCTGTCTTCTATCATATCCCTCACAAAGTGATACTGAACATCAATGTGCTTTGTCTTTGAATGATAAGCAGGGTTCTTTGCCAAGAAAATTGCACTTTTTCTGTCACAGTCTATTCTTATAGCTCCCTGTACTAACCCCATACTTGAACACAATCTCTGCAACCAAACTGCTTCCTTGCTTGCATGAGTGGCTGCCATGTATTCTGCCTCTGTAGTTGATAGTGCCACTACAGATTGTTTCTTACTCATCCAACTGACTGCACCTCCAAATAGGTTAAACACATACCCACTTGTAAATCTTCTCTGATCCAGATCTCCAGCCTAGTCTGCATCAACGAAGCCATGAATATCCAACACTCTGTCCAATCCTGGTCTTCCTTGGTAGCACAAACCATAATCACTAGTGCCACGCAAATACCTGAAAACCCACTTCACTGCTGTCCAGTGCTCCTTCCCAGGTTTTGACATAAACCTGCTCAATACTCCCACTGCATGTGCAATGTCTGGTCTAGTACAGACCATTGCATACATCAGGCTACCCACTGCACTTGCATATGGAACACGGGACATGTCCTCTTCCTCTTCTTGTGTCTTGGGACACTGTTCAGCAGATAACCTCACACCTACCAGAATAGGAACCTTCACCGGTTTACTATCCTCCATATTAAACCTCTGGAGTATTGTCTCGACATACTTCCTTTGTTTTAACCAGAGCTTCCTCTTTGACCGATCTATTTTAATTTCCATGCCCAAAATATAGTTTGCAGCACCAAGATCTTTCATGTCAAATTTGGAGGACAATTGGGTCTTCAAATCCTGGATAATTTCTTTGTCATTTCCAACCAGCAACATATCATCCACATATAAGACCAGATAAATAATACGGTCACCAATTAATTTAAAATACACACAATGATCTGCTTTGCTTCTGGTGAAGCCAAGTCCCCGTATAAATGTATCAAATTTCTGATACCACATCCTTGGTGACTGTTTTAACCCATACAGAGACTTCTTTAACTTGCATACCAGTTCTTTATTACCCTTCACCGCAAAGCCTTCAGGTTGCTTCATGTAGATTTCCTCTTCCAAATCCCCGTGAAGAAATTCTGTCTTCACATCCATCTGTTCTACCTCAAAATCAAAAGCAGCAGCAACAGATAAAAGTAATCTAATATAAGTTACCTTGGCAACAGGAGAAAAAATATCACCAAAATCAATTCCCGGCACCTGGGAATAACCTTTTGCTACCAACTGAGCTTTGTATTTCTCCACCTTTCCTTCTGCATTTGTCTTCTTCTTTAACACCCATTTGCTGCCAATGGGTTTCCTTCCAGCCGGCAACTCCACCAGATCCCAAGCCTCATTTTTGTGCAAAGATGCCATTTCATCGACCATGGCCTCTTTCCAGAGTTTTCCATCCTCTGAATCCACTGCTTCCTTCACAGTTCTGGGATCATTATCAGTAACAGACAAAGCAAAATTTGAACTGAAAGCAGATGGACTATACCTTTTTGGTTGCCTTCTTTCTCGAACTGATCTTCTCACAACCGGAGTTTGTGGCTCTTCATCTTCTGATTCCTCCTCTGCTGCAGAGTCTGATTCTTTCTCCTTTGGCTCAAACTCTATCTTCTCAGGTTCCTTTGGTTGGACTTCATGTTGAATAACATCTTTTACCTCTCTGAATAACACATCTCGGCTGTACACAACCTTCCGTGTGACTGGGTTCCAAAGCTTATAACCCTTTAAACCATCCTTATACCCAATAAAGATGCACTTTTCAGATTTAACATCCAACTTGGTTCGTTTCTCCTTTGGAACATGTACATATGCATCACATCCAAATACCCTTAGATGTGAAAGAGAGGGTTTCTTACCAGTCCATACTTCTTGTGGAGTCTTATCCTCCAACACTGATGAAGGTGATATGTTGATCAGGTATCATGCAGTATCCACCGCCTCTGCCCAGAATTCCTGTCCTAACCCGGCACCACTGAGCATGCTTCTTGCCCTTTCCATCAACGTCTTGTTCATTCTTTCTGCGACTCCATTTTGCTGAGGTGTATATGGAGTAGTCTTCTGCCGTGCTATACCACACTTCTTACAAAATTCTTCAAATTCCTTGTTGCAAAATTCTCCACCATTATCTGTCCTCAGCACCTTTATCTTCTTCTCTGTCTGATTTTCCACCAGATCCTTAAATTCTTAAACCTGTCAAAGACTTCAGATTTCTTCTTAAGAAAATATATCCATGTATTCCTTGAGAAGTCATCTATGAATGATACATAGTACACAGACTTACCCAGTGATGGAACCTTCACAGGTCCAAACACATCACTGTGCACAAGCTCTAATATCTGTTTCGTCCTCTTACCACCAGAGGGGAAACTCACCCGATTCTGCTTCCCATATACACAATTTTCATAGAAATCAAAATCTAGAGAGCTATTATTCATACCTTCTACCATACCTTTACCACGAAGTATTCGAAGGCCCTTCTCTCGAATATGTCCAAGCCTTTGATGCCACAACATGGTCTTCTCTCCAGAGACCACTAGATTCTGTACTCCATTTTCAGGAACCATAGAACTATTGCACCCATCAACAACAGTGCTACCTTGCAGCTTGTACAGAGTTCCAATCCGAACTCCCCGCATTAATATCAGTTCTCTTCGAGCCATCTTGTAGGTATCTTTCTCGAACACCGTCTTTACACCTGCATCATCCAACTTGCTTACAGAAATTAGATTTCTAGCCAATGCAGGAATATGCAAATCACCCGGAAGTGTTCTAACCCTTCCACCTTGCAACTTCAACTTTACTTTTCCCTGACCAATGATTCTAGCCTTACTATCATCGCCTAAGAAGACATCACCACCATCGTATTTCTCATACTCACAGAACCACTCTCTATGGGGAGTGAAGTGAAAGGATGCACCTGAGTCAATCAACCATGCCTCATGATCTACATGTGTACTTGAAGAAGCCAGGTACACATCCCCACCTTCATCTGAGGTGGTTTTCGCCTCTGCAGAAGGAGCATCATCAGATCCCTTTCCTTTATCAGGAACTTTATATTTACAATCCCTTCTGAAGTGCCCTTCCTTTCCGCATTTCCAGCACACCACCTTTGTAGGTTTTCCTAGAGATTTAGATCTCCCTCTATATTTAGATCTCCCACTCGATGACCTATTTTTGTTTCTGTTCTGGGACCGTCCTCGTACAGACAAGGCATCACCATTCTGGTTGTCCATATTTTTCTGTCTCATCTCCTCTGTCAGCAAGGCTGAGACTATTTCATCAAATTGCAAAGCAGTTGCATTGCTACCTATTGCAATAACCAGACCATCCCACGAATCTGGTAGAGAACACAATAGACTGATGCACTTATCTTCATTTGAAATTTTAATATCAACAGATAATAACTGACTTACCACAGTATTAAACGCATTCAGATGCTCTGTCACCGAGTCTCCATCTTTCATCCTCAGGTTATATAGCTTTTTCTACAGGAACAGTTTATTCACCAGAGACTTAGATTGGTACAAAGTCCCTAACTTGACCCACAAAGCCTTTGCCGTAGCTTCCCCTGATACATTCAGCAATACTGAATCCGAGACACACAATCGTATTGTGCTCTTTGCCTTCCGATCCAACTTCTTCCATTCTTCATCGGTCACTCCCAATGGTTTAGTACCCAGATCTACCGCAATCCATTGATCTTTATCCACCAATAGATCCTCCATCTTGAGTTTCCACAACTCAAAATTCTAACCATTGAACTTCTCAATCTCTATCTTTCCACTGCTCGCCATCTTCTTTCACCACCAGAATCGATCTCGCAAATCTCCCACTGAACAGGGTCTACCACAGGCCCGAACGAAACCCCTCAGCAACAAAGGCGTCCCCTTGAAGCCAAAACAGCTCTGATACCAAATGTAGGTTTTAACCCTGTACAAAAATTACCTGCATACGAATTCTTAAACAAAGAAAATAAACAATGCGAGAGCATAACCCATAAAACACATATGCACAGAGATTTTTCCCTGGATCCCAAAACCGGGACTACCAGCTTGATTTTTCATTATGTTCCTTTCAATGTTACAATACATATTTATACATGCCGAAGCATCCAATACCATGGACCAAAAACCATCGCGTCCAATACCATGGACCGAAAACCATCGCGTCCAAAAAACATGTGCGAAAATCATGCACAAAACCATAGGTGGGTCCGCCCAACCTAACATATGGTCCAAAACCAAAATTTTACGGGGCGCTGCCCCGGACCCCATAAAGTGGGGTTATGGGTGCCCTTCAAACCCCCTATTAACTATGTGGAAAGAATATAACACAACCCAACAATGGTATTTATCCACCCATGTTATTTTCCCATGGTATTGTGACATCCACTCATGGTATTCATTCACCCATGGTATTTGCCCATGGTATTGTGACATCCACCCATGGTATTCATTCACCCATGGAATTGACCCGTGATATCATGACATCCACCTACGGTATTCATTCACCCATGGAATTGACCCATGGTATTGTGACATCCACCCATGGTATTCATTCACCCATGGAATTGACACGTGGTATTGTAACTAAAAAATACTATAAGTAATAAGTAAAATTTTCTAAAAGGATAGATGGTCCACCACAATGTAGTCCTTACGATTATTATCTGTTTTAATAAAAAAATTCTTTGTGGTTTTGTTTATTGGGCATTCTACTCTTCTTTCTTTTGGCAATTTCAATTTTTTAGATCTTGGGGGCCTCCCCCCCCAAGATCCATTTCGATGTTTTAGATCTTGAGGGCCTCCCCCCAACATCTGGATCAGGCCTTGAGGACTACCATTCTCTTATGTGTTGCTTCCACTTGTGTAAACAATTGTCTCACCTCCTGTAGCTTAGCAAGGCGTTGCGTGGAAGCAACAATGGATGTCGTTGCCCTTACTTGATCATACTTTTGTTGGAGTTTGCGAGCTTCTGTATTCAAGGCCTGCAGGGTGGGATGTTCCTATAGAGCTGTGACTACCTCCATTTCCTACTCAAAAAGCACGGTGCAGTAGATCATTATGGCATCGTCTAATGCGATCCCATCGTTCATAACTGCTTCACACTGTTCCCTTACCTCTTGCGGAGATGATGCTTGTGACTTCAACTCTAATTCTATGATCTTCAAGTTCACCTCAAACTGAACTCTAGCCACTTCTGTCTTAGCGTTGTGCATGCTTGCAGCTAGCTTTTCGATCTTAGCTTTCAACGATGCTTCCTCTAGTATATGCAGTCCGGGCACTGTTCTGCAGGCTTCTGCCACTGTAGTTACAGGCTGGTCATTATGCGCCTGAATTTTCTTTTGTGCTTCCAGCACCTCTGAATTTTGAGCACACATCTGTTCATTATTCACTCTATACTCATTGATGAGGCTGAGTGCATGTCTACTATGACTCCTTCCTGCAGCATGTGCAGGTACTCATTTAGGAGCGTGGCTAGGTTGACGTTGATGTTCTTCAAAGAGCTCACTATGGCCTTGTCATTGGTGGACTCTGCACTTAAAGATCCATCTAGCAACGCGACTACCCATAGGTCCAATGATCGAACCATCTCAGCTACTTGAGTGGTTGTCGGTACCAAACTTGTTGTTGCAACGCTCCTCTGCCCTGCGCCTACCTAGATTCTAGGAATCTGCAGCTCGTGGAGATCCTTTTGGATGGTGCTCAATGCTTGTTGTTTCTACTACTCAAATTTCTGTGGAAGTTCTTTTGTAGTATCCTACACCTTTTCGCCTATCTCGTCCAATTCGTAGTCTGTTAAAGTGATCAGATCTACCAATGACTTTGTCACCATGGACTTTTGCCGCAGTCCTTCCTTGCCCTGTTCTCTGTACTTTTTGACCCGGAAGGGAGTTCTCTCCTTCTCCTCTTGACCTCCTAACAACAAAACCATTTGTTGGTTTAGTTGGTCCAGACCTAGGTTGAAAGTTAGTTTTGCCAAACAAATCCCTACACTATTGTCCCTTTCGACATCAATCTGTGGAGTGCGGACTGAAGTCTCACCGAGTATGGAGGGATGCTGGAACCAATTTTATGCACCCAAATATGAGCATGATGTCATTTTATGCCCTAAATTGGCCTTCATGTAGATCAATAAGCCTTTAGGTCTTATTGATATAACTTTCCTTAATCAGCCTTTATACCTCTGCGAACATTTACGACTGTCTTACACAGACTCTGAATAGGTGAATCCACTATTTACATGCATCAAAGCTTATTTATGCCCAGTAATTACTCAGGTTAGCTTAAGTGTTCGATAACTTCAACATACAACAAGGTAAACTTTGTGTAAATAGTTAACAGTAATTGTGTTCATGTAATAGTACAACTCATGTAAAGTCACACATCAATACATCCTTATTTCATAAACCCATTATAACATAAGGCACATTCATATAAACAGAAGTAAAGAGATAACACAAGTATTTCTACAATAATCTTCTTTATTAATACTTAGTTATGCTTACAAAATCAATACTTCTGTGCGCACTCAGTTACAGGAGTTCGAGCACTCAGTTGCGGACTCTACTTTAGGCCTTTGCGCACGAAGTTGTAGAGCCTTTCTTCCTACACTTCTTTGCTAACTCTTTAGACTTCTCCCATAGACCAAAACATTACTCAATTACCATGCTTCCTTAGACTCTCTAAGACACGCCTATTTATACAATCCCATGGTCTACAGACCATGGATAGATCTTCAAAATTTGACTCATTTTACATAAAATAAGGGTAAAACCCTTTATGACGCCTTAACTATCAATGTGCTCCGCCACCACAACTTGCTGAGAATTTACATCTTTATACAAAACAACTTCGGATTTTTCCCGAAAACTTGGGCGTTTACCCTAAAATTGACCCTAGGGGACCCCATCCCAACAAGGATACAACAACCATAAAATCCACATAAAAACTAATACATCTACACATGAAATACTAAGGAAAATAGCTCTTATTAATGAGTGTAAAAGCCAAGGAGGTATTGGATTTCAATGAATCACCCAATTGTAGATTGACTGAACCAAATATTTCTTTCAGCTAATCACCCCCTTTTCCATATTCCAAGCATGAATGTGGGACTAATATCTAGAAATCAACCAAGCTTCCTGAGGCTAAACCACCTCAACCTCATTAATAGAACCGGTCTTTACTATAATGCCCACCAAATTAGTAGGCTGTAAACAAGAATGGATGCCACCATATGTATCCACCTTCATTGTGAGGATTTCTCCTATCTCCAATGAGTACTCCCACTTGAAATTTCAGTAAAACCTTAGGGAGATAAGTGGAAAATACAAGTCGAAAAAGTGGTTTTATTATTTTGTAATCTTTTTACCTTTTTACTCGAAAAAGGGTGAATCATCCCCCATGGTTGACATCATCATCTTGAATCCTATTAGTTCCTATAAAGTTTATTTTGGTTGTACATTTTTCTTAGAAGGCCCATTTTAGACCTCAAAATTCCCCTAATTCTTGGGGGAACACCATCCTCAATGTTTAATGACACCTACACCCAACAATACTATAGTAAGCAAAACATACTAGCCATGGATGTTTATAACTTAAGTCGATGCAGTATTTACAATGATCAACCTGCTCAGAAGCAACCAAGATGACAATATAAGAACATGACATGTCACCCATACCACTTATTGGAGCTTTATAACACAACTCATGTTGGTGTTTACATCCATAGACATATGTACATATACCAAAACATCACAACAAAACAAATATGAAAAAATTTGCTCAACCAGTAAATAGTGAATGATACATAGCCCACATTTGATCCACCATATCCCACATAGCTTCATTGGTCCCAAAGTGATTCCACTTCACTTTAACCTGCTCGATTGATCAGTTCTAGATAATAATCATCTTTATTTGCAATATACACTAAGGTTCTCGCTAGATTCTACATCTAGATCCACCTGCAATACATATTAGTCAATCACATGATCAACATCATTAACATTCCTCTTAAGCAATGACACACGGAAAACATCATGAAATTTCACTATTGAAGAAAGTGCAAGTCAATAGGATATTATTCCAATCCTTTAAAGAATCTTGAAAGGTCAACAAAATGGAGGTTCCATCTTGGCACATGATCTAATCCTCAAGGAGTTGTTCTTTCGTTTGATGCGCAAGTACAGTCATTCCCCAACCTGAAACTCCTTAAACGACCTATTATGATCTGCAAAATGTTTTTACTTTTCATGTGTTGGCTTTAGATTTTTCATTATTACCTGCATTTCCTACTCCATATCTTCCAACATGTCTGGAACAATCAACACCATGTTCACCGAATCACTCCAACTTATAGGAGTACTACAACTTTGACCATATAGTGCCTCAAACGGACTCATCCTCTATAACTCTTGGTAATCATTATTGTAAGAAAAATTAGCCAATAGAAGGTACTCCTCCCATCTCCTATGATGATGCATCACATACATCCTTAACATGTCCTCCAATATCCTATTGACCCTCTCTATCTTTCCATCTATCTATGGAACTTAAGCTATGTTGAAGGCCAACTCTATCCCCAAACCTACAAAAAGATCCTTCCAAAACTTGGAAGTGAACTTAGCATCCCTATTTGCCAAAATATTTTATGGAACACCATGTGTTGGGAAAAATACTCATAGGGGGGCAGGGTGAAACAATATTTAAACTTTCACAATAATGATTTTGTTTTACAAACTATATACACTATTTAACTGAAGCCAACTAGGGTATTTCCATGCCTATAAAGAATGAAACTAGCATATAGATAATAAACTTTGATAAAAAAAACTAATTCATTGTCTTAAATCACAGTTTGATGCATTTACTAAGCAATAAATAGAGGCGGTAAGAAAAGAATAAATCAACACACATAAGTAGTAGAAATGAACACCAAGATTTTTCAGGTGGAAACCCAATGTGGGAAAAAAACCACTGCTGCTATCGTCTTAGTCTTCAATTTTCTTATAATAAAAGTGTTTACAAGTTTTGTACTAGTGTATAATTTTTCTAGTACACAGGCATCTACATATTGAAGGTTACACCCTTCACTATACAACACCTTAGCTCTTGTACTGGCTGATGTGTTTACCAATATGTAGGCGTCGACCTATAGAAGACTCCTACCTTCGCTCTTCCTCCATGCACAATGTTTCATAAATTTTTAGACTAGATACTCCTGGTACACAACAACACAATATGTAGGTCATGTTTCATCAAAATTTCATACTCAACCCATCAATAACATTGAAGCTAAAAATCAATCACCATTGCAATACAACCATCAAATACAACTGCATCTATCAACAATTAGTCAATCTGAACAATCAGATCATTGTCCCCAAAACATAGAGCTGAACGTAGAACACTACATCAACACTAGAACCAATTGCAACCTCAAAATTCATATGTCAAAATGTATACACTAATTCAATGAAGCCAACCTACATGTATATGCTATTTTCTATAACCCAACCTGCATATACCTCTAAAGATATTGAATCATAAAACCTCTGAAGCAATGACATTTTTAAGATCTAATGTAATATTATAGAGTTCTAAAAACATAGCAGCAAAGATCACCCCTCTTACTCAATCAATCAATAAACCAGACTCAATCTCCTTATACAATCAATTTTACTTTTAGATCTAATGAATACATCATTGACACACAATAGTAAAACATCAAGATTGATAAGATATATCAGTCATCTCTAAACAACAAGATTTTCCTCTACATACGCTACTTGGATGTGTTGAACTAGTGTGTATACACACCTTCACCAAGGCAAACCAGCGTATAGATCTACAAATAATGACTTATAACTTTGCATCTATTCCAGACTTGAGATATACCTAGATCATAGCATACAAAGGATAAAACATGAATTATCAATAATATCTAGACTATCAATTATCAGAACATACAATGATAAGATATTTCAGGTCTCATGATCCTAATCCAACATTGTATTCAAGGGTGCACAAAATATTTCATATCTATATCATAACCATAGCCCTTACAACCCAAAATATAATTTAGATAGAAGTATTCATGAAAAACTATTCCACTAGCACACTTAGCCCTTTGATCTTATCCTCCTTATATACATAGAGCCATTTTCAATACCTCGGACCAAAACAACATTTAGACCCTGTGATATTCTTAGCCGGGATCAAGTAGTCGTAATTCCACTCAATATTGTGGGCTAATACAATTGTATGGACCCTTGGTATTATTTAACCTTAATTTTCCATCCCATACGTACTTTTCTTCTTGTGAAAGTGTGTGCATATGTATACACTGCTTTTGTTCTGTGAACCCACTTGTATACGCTACTTAGACTAGGTGAACTAGCATATATAGCTTAACACAACTTAAAACATTATTTTTCTTCAATTTCTTGATTCTATTCGGTAACCCTTTGTTCCATCATCTCGTTCTTCTATGATGTTAGTCTATTACCTCTCAATTGACCTGTTACAATGTGAGTTTCCCTTTATCAATTCTAAACTGACCTATGAGTGGGTTGCCATCAAGGGCAACACATGTACAATAATGCCAACAATATCCTCTTTTGGACTTGATGGCAACCATATTGGTGTTGATCATTTCAATATGTAAAACCTATTAGATATATCAAGCAACACAAAGATAGTTCTCCCCCTTTGACATCAAGGGAAAAAGGTGGACCAAGATATTGTCCCCCTTAGTACATGTTGAGATGCACTATACTATCCATCCTCCCCCTGAGCGCATGCAGAGTCTGCAGAAATATTTTTCAAAAGAATAACATGACTCTATAAGTCAACTATGTGAGTATGACCTTCCTATCACCAATGACTCGTACATACATCAGTGGGGATATACCAAATGTTCATACATGACTGAAAAATGAAATTACTACATCATCCTTCCCATGCATAGTGGGGTTATAAATTACATCATATGTCCAAAAGGACTCATTCATAATAGACTGTGATAGAAAGAGACATATTATTACACCATGGGTCTTTACATGAAATTTACAACAAATGATAATAATAAGTAAGACCATAGTTGAATTCAACGACCATGATGCCAACAATGCAAAATGTTTTGAAGGATAATGCTCCCCCTGAATCTGTGCTACCTATGAATTATCAACAATTCATTCATCAAGGCACCTTCATCAATCAAATAAACATTAATGAGAAAAGCATATCAGTAGGCTCTAACCATCAATATGAGACTGAACACCCATGCTAGAAATAGATTTTGAGTCTATCCCATTGTTTTTCAATCAAGAAAACACATACGCCACCGCAGACAAAGAAACTCACATATATACACGAATCTTCTTCATGAAATCCATGTATTATAAACATTCCTCTGAAAACTAGTTTTAACAACAAGATGAGGTAGAAACAACTCCCATATGTCTTTTGAGATTCAAATGCTTCTCTAGAAAGAGGTTTGGTAAATATATCAACAACATGTTCTTTGGAGGGAAGATACTCCAATTTAACCTTTTGTTCAAGCATTTTTTCTCGTAGAAAGTGGTACTTAATGTGTATATTCTTGCTCTTGGAGTGCATGACTGAATTCTTTGAAATACTAATAGCACTTGTATTATGACATAGAATGAGCATGGATGGAGAACACGTGATTTGAATATCTTGTAATATTTGCATCATCTAGAGTAGTTTTATGGAGAAATATATGGCAACCACATATTCTGCTTTAGCTGTAGATAACGAAATAAAACATTGTTTCTTGTTGAACCAAGATGCTGATCGTGATCCAATATAGAATGCTCCTCCACTAGTGCTTTTTCAGACATCAACATTTCTAGCCCAATCCACATCTGTATCTTTAGGATACCATAACCAAATTCTTGATTTCCTTGGAGATATTTGGATATTCTTTCGACACCCTGAAGATGTGATTCCTTTGGATTGGCTTGGGATCTTCCAACAATTCCTACTGCATGCATGATATCCAGTCTAGTACCTATGAGATAAAGTAGACCTCAAATCATAGATCCGTACTCTAGTTGATTCACTGTGGGAGATTCATCATTATAAATGAGCTACATCCTGTTACCATTGGAGTACATACTGGTTTGGAATCTTCCATTACGTACTTCTTCAAAATCTACTTGAGATATTTAGTTTGAGAAAGAAAAATGCCATCTTTTGTTCGTTCCACTAGTAGAGAAAGAAAATAAGTTAGTTCTCCAAGTAAAGACATTTCAAATTCTTGTTGCATAACTGAAGCAAATTTTTGACTCATAGATTCTTCATTACTTGCAAAGATGATATCGTCAACATAAACAACAATAATTAGCAGTTTATCATTCTCAATTTTTGTATATAAGTTGTTGTCTGCAGATCCTTTTGTGAAACCTTGTTGTTGAAGATATTTGTCAAGATGATAATAACACACCCTCAAAGCTCGTTTTAGTCCATATAAATCCTTTTTAAGTTTGCATACAATCTTTGCATCATTTCCTAGAATGAATTCTTCTAGTTGTTCAATGTATACTTATTCTAAATTTCCGTTAAGAAATGCAAATTTTACATCCATTTGATAAACTTTGAATTTTCGAAAACTTGAAAGAGCAAGAAACATTCTTATGGCTTCAAGTCTAGCAATAGGTGCAAAAGTTTCCTCAAACTCTATACCTTCTTGTTGAGCATACTCTTTACAAACAAGCCTTTCTTTATTCCTAACAACCACTCCATTTTCATTCAACTTATTCTTGAATATCCATTTTGTTCCTATAACATTTTTATCATAAGGTGTAGGAACTAATTGCCAAGATCATGCTTTTCAATTTTATGAAGTTCTTCATCCATGGCCTTATCCAAATGTTCATCTTTGCTAGTCTCATTTACATTTTGTGGTTCTATGGAGGATAGTAATGCTAGATAACTGGAATATCCTATAAGAGTTATTCTTGTCTATACTCCAGACCCTTTTTGTCCTAGAATTTGAGATTTTAGATGATTCTTTTGAACATAAAGGGATGGATCCTTTTCCATTTCAGATGTATCTTCTTTGATGCTTCATTGTTTTCTTCCTCTATATCTTTTTGATTTGATATGGGAAGGCATTCACCATCTTCATAATTATCATCTTCCTTTGTTGATGTCACTTGTTTTAGATTTTTGCATGCTTCATCGATTACAACATCAATTCTTTCAACAATTTCTCGAAGTCTCTTATTATAACATTTGTATCCTTTACTTCTAGATGAATAACCAAGAAATATTACTTCATCTGCTCTAGGTTCAAACTTACCAAGTTGTCCATCAGTCTTTTTGATGAAACATTTGCTTCCAAAAACTCTAAAGTGTTTTATAGTAGGAGGTTTACTATACCAAATTTCATATGGAGTTTGATCACTATTTACATGTACAATATCTTTGTTGAGAATATTTACTACAGTATGTGTAGCTTCACCCCAAAAGGTGTCTAGACTTCTAGAATCATCAAGCACAGATTGAGCCATTTGTTGAACTATGCTATTCATTCTTTCCACCATAGCATTTTGTTGAGGAGTTCTGGCAACAAAGAACTATCTCTTTATTCCATGTTGTTCACAAAATTAAAAAAATTCATCTGATATGAATCCTCCTCCTTGAGTAGATCTGAGACATTTGATTTTATATCTAATTCATTTTTAAATAAATCTTTGAAGACCCTAAACTTTTCAAATGATTCATCTTGATGCTTTAGTAAACCAATCCAACACATTCTAGAAAAATCATCTATGAATAAAATGTAGTATTCTTCTCCATGAGTTGACTTTTTCCTTGTTGGCCCACACAAATCAGTATGAATGAGTTCAAGGGGCTTAATTGTTGATCCTTCTTTGTAACTGAATTGAACTCTAGGTTCCTTACCTATTTGCCATGGTTTGTAGATGGTATTTTCTGCAATGGTGATATCTAGAAGATCATGGACTGCCTTGAGCCTACATGATTTTCTTATTTGAGAAAATCTTAGATGCCCCAATCTTCTGTGCCATAAACAAACTTTTTTTTTTTCTTAGATAACATTATTCTTGTTGTGTGTGGAGCATGATTGTTCAGAGGTCTTTGTTTCAGCTGGATGTATACCCTAGGAAGTTTGTACACCCCTCCACACGGGGGGGTGCGGGGGGGGGGACATGTCCCCCCGCGGGGGTCCGGAGGCCAGCGGTCCCCCGGCGGGGGCTCGGGGGCAGCGCCCCCGAAGCTAAAAACAAATGTAAAATTGCCTTGTAAAAGTATAGTAATTTCTAGTCAATCTGGGCCATTCATTAGGCAGATGATCTGACGGTAGAACTTATGTTTAGTTTAGGTTTTTTTGCCCTAGAAGGCAACCCCTCTCTTTGTATGAGGGTATTGTATTGGAGGCTAAGATATAGATGTGTATTCTGTGAGCGAGAAACAGAGAGGTGAGACTGTGAGAGAAAACAGAGGATATTACAGCGGATTTGTTGTAGGTTGTGTCTCTTCATTTTGCTGGATAATAGAAAGGAAGGACTGGCTGTTCGGGGTGGACGTAGCCCAAACTGAGTGAACCACGTATATCTGTGTCTCTCTTGTTTTGTGTGTTTTCTGTGTTTATATTTCTGCAATATTTTATGTGTTCCATTGCTCTGTAATATATAATTTTCTAACAGTTCTGGACCTCCTTTAGTACATATAGATTGCTTGGAGTTCTTATATCTTTGATTATGTTCTTTCCTGTGTCAAGGTCACAAACCACACTTTCTTTTGATCAAAACAAAACTTCATTTCCTTCATCACACATTTGACTACCCAGTTGAAGTTTCTTCACAATGTTTACCTCGTCTTCTTCTGATATATATCCTGATTCCTTGAGATATTCCTTTTATTTTCCCTTTGCAGAGGCTTTGAAAGTGACTTCTCTGATTTCTGATTGACCTCCTTCCCTCATTTCAAAGGCATTTAAAATTTCATGAAGTTGAAAAACAGTAACATATTGTAGATCCTACTTCTCCTCAATGGAAGATACTTTTGACTTAACTTTAGAAGATAGAGATTTTAGATTTTCTCTAGTATTGTAGCCTCCTTTATTTCTTCACCCAGATTATTCATGCGATTTACAATCTCAAATACTCGTAAAACATAACCAGAAATACTTTCATCACTATGCATATTGAGAGTTTCATATTGAATTCTAAGAGTTTGTAACTTAGCACGTTTTACCTGGGAGTCTGCTGCATAGCTCTGAATTATTCTGTCCCATATTTCTTTGGCTATGTTGAACTGCATGACTTTGACGAATTTTGATTCTGATAGACTTCCAAATAATGCATTGAAGGTTTTCGAATTGTTTTCATAAGCTTTCTTTTCTAATGGATCTGTGGGGACCACTACTAGATATCACTATCCTCTTTCCACAATTTCCCAAACATCAACTCAAATTGAATGAAGAAAGGTTCTGTTTCTTGTCTTCCAAAATTTTAAGCTATTTTGGTTGAAGATTGGTGGTCTAATAAATCACATTCCTTCATGATTGCTGATCTTGAGAGATCTTCCTTTAGGTGACCAAGCTTCTTCTGAAGGACCTTCTCTAATCCCAATTCTTGGGAAAAATACTGAGAGGGGGTGGTGAATCAATATTTAAAACTTCATAATAATGATGTATGTTTTGAAACTGTATATGCTATTTTACTGAAACCAACCAATGTATGTCCATGCCTATAAAGATTGAAACCAACATATAGATAATAAGCTTTGATAAACAACTAATTCATTGTCTTAAATCAGAGTGTGATGCATTTACTAAAAAACAAATAGATGCAGTAAGAACAAAATAAATCAACACACATAAGTAGCACACATGAACACCAGGATTTTTCAGGTGGAAAGCCAATGTGGGAGAAAAACCACCACTATTGTCATCTTAGTCTTCAATATTCTTATAATAAAGGTTTTTACAAGTTTTGTATTGGTGCATACTTTTTCCAGTATGCAGGCATCTACCTGTTGAAGGCTAGAACCTCCACTCGTTTTCCATATTCTAATAGCAGGGAGCTCCAACCGCTAACTCTTGTAGTCGCTAATATGTTTAACAGTATGTAGGTGCCAACCTAAAGAAGGCTACTACCTTCACTCTTCCTCCAAGGATCACATTTCATAAATGTTTAGATTGGATACTCTTGGTACACAACAACACAATATTTACACCATGTTTCATCAAATTTTCATACCGGACCCATTAGTAACATTAAATATCAAAATCAATCACCACTAGAATACAACTATCAAATACAACTGCATCTATCAACAATCAGTCAATATGAACAATCAAATCACTATCACCAGGACCCAGAGCTTAAATTAGAACATTGCATCAACAACCAGAATGTTATAGACATTTTTGGGCACTGCAACACCAATCAAACATGTCCATAAACCAAGGACTCCTAAGTCCCTAAAAGTGTTGTTCCATCCCCTAAAAGAACAAGGTTAGCTGATTACATCATCTCCCAGAAGTTCTCCATGAAAAACTACTCAGAACTGGTCAAAGTTGGACCATCTCACCTGCTCCTTGGTCAAAGTGCGAAGCATCCCACCTAATGCACATGGGAGGTGTGATGCATACTGAAAATCCCTTCTATGGGGTGAGATGGGCAAAAGTGGACAAATGGCAGAGTCAATTTGCGAGGTGGATGATCATGGAATCTTCCAGAAAATTCTCCTATGACACTTGCCTCTCTGAATTCGCCCAAGGATGAATAAGAGATCATAAATCTCCAAGTGGAATAAAGAAATATCAGAGAGAGGACACTAATCAAATCTCAGAAGCTGACTCACCCCCCTGCAATCATCTATATATGGATCCCTCATCCCAAAGATCCAGAGGCTGGAATTTTGTATCTTGTAAGGAAGTGCTGCTGGTTTCTTGGTATAACATCATAGTGTTGTGTGATCTAAGCTTTTCATGAGGTGAAGAAGGGCTTTCTTGCTGAGAGGATGACGCTGGGTCAGAACAATTGGTTGTAATCCTCTTTTCTATTTTTGATATTAATAAAGCTATTCAAGTTTTCCTCCACATTCTTGTATGATTGATGATAAATGCATTTGTGTGGTCAATATATATCTGGTCCTATATTGTTTGTGATAGTAGATCTTTGTTCTTGGATAGTGTTATGTTGCTTTGATTCCACAGGTGCTCTTTGAAGCTGAGTAGACGAGGAAGTGAGTCACAAAGATCTATCAGAAGGGAGAGGAATCAAGCAAGGAACCAAGCGCAAGACAGAGGTTGGTCTCCTTTGTTCCCCTCTTATCTACTTCTCATAAAGGAAAGCAAAAGTAGTTTTAGTTTGTTTGTTTCTAAGATAGCTACCAATCTTAGTGGGACTAGCAGCTCTGCATGGACACTAGATTTCCTGATAACAAAATGGCGACTCCGCTGGGGAGCGAATAGCTTGTTTTCTTTTCTATACTTGTTTGTTTTATAAACTTATAGACAGAGCTTGAAGTCAAGCCAGCTCGCCTTCAAACTACATTTGTTATGTAAGTGCAAAGTAGATCAATGCCGCTTCAATGTATCTCTGGGTTTTGTTTATAAACTGAACAATTGATTTGTAAACCTCCTAATTGCCCTTGTGGTGGCTCTAGTAACCTCCTTAGATCTACCCCTGTGATTTATTTACTGATTATCACTTGCTCGGCCTAAATCCCTGAACTGTGCTGCAAACTGTGATCAAGAACTAGATCAAAAGTCTCGCACTGTACCATCGCACCCTCTCTTCAAGGATATCAGTATGCATCGCACTTCCCAAGTGATGTAGGTGGGATGCATACTGGAATCCCTGTGTAATAGGTACGATGGTCAGAGAAGGCTAATTTTGCCTCCAGACTTTGGTTTTTCTTCACTCTTTTCAGCTCTATTCAGGAGTTTTGTTGTCTGTAGTCAGTATACCTCTGTGGAAACCCCCTTCCTTGCCATTATTCTGCCTCCATTGTGCAAATAACTGTAATTGTTTTTATGTATTGTGAGCCATTTTCAGTTCCCTTTTACAAAGAAGTAGCGTAATTGAACTGTTGTTTCTTGATTTGGAAGTGTCGCAAGTGTCACTTTCAGTCATAGAAGAGAATCCGATTGTTCTTGATAGTTGATTACACTGTTACTCTTGTATTTGATTTGAATTAGTAGTTTTTCAAGTGTCGAAAGCAATTTTTCAATTCCAATTTGCAAAGTTTCGTCATTGTCTTCATTTTGTCTTGAAACGAAGACTGTTAGTAATGTTTCTTTGGAAAATAATTTAGATTTGTGCTTAGCTTTCTTTTTATCATTCACACATTAAGAAGGCTGAAAACAAATACATGCATGTGCATTTGCATTTAGACTGTTTGTTGGTTTGATTTAGGATAGTGCATATAGTGTGTGCTCTCTGCTCTATGTTGAAATAATATCATCTCTTTTTCTTTAGTAGCTAGGATTTTCATTGCAAAAAGAAGATTAAACGATTGTTTATCATCTTAGATTGCATTTTAGGAATTGTATATCTACATCACGTGGTGAACCTGAAAGGAAAATTTCTTAAACAAGATCAACTGTAAAATAAATTTAATGAATCTAAAAATGCTTTGGAACCTAACGCACAACATTTAGAAGTCTAGGCTAGAGACGTATTTCGACGTCGTAAAGCCTGGTAACTGTTGTTTTCATTGCTGGTTGGGTGATTCCTCCACTTTGAAACAACAAGTTCCAGTACGGACTTGTGCACCCACGTACCGTCGAGTATATATTGGGAGACCACAATAGGCTATATCCCTTATCCATAGGAATTCGTGTCTGCTGCCCTATCGATCGCAATGCACTGAACACAACATTTGGGAAGATTGACTGCCGTACCGTAAAAAGTATTCTGCAGTTTTGCGTTTGGTTTGGTAATCCCTCTGTCTATATTTCCAGAGTAGTTTCTTTCATTCCCTTTTAGTCTCCTTAAAGGAAAAGGTCCATCTGAGCACTTGTCACTTCAAGCTCATTAAAAATCGAAGGCGACTAGAGTCATCTTTTGTTTTTTCTCGACTCTTAAAAATTGAAAAAACAAGTTGTGTCAAAGCGTCTAAAATTTATTTTAATCGGAATAAATGTCACCTTTCCTACGTTGGTCTTAGGTTGAGAAAAATGGAGTCCACCAACCAAGGATTTCCCCTTGGAGGAAATCGTAGTCCTTTCTCCTCTTGGGGAGATGTTGGTGTGCCCCATATGGCTACATTGTCGTTTCCAGGATTGACAATCAGCCTGCCCGTATGGCTCTTCTCGACCTCTGTCGTTCAGAACACCGTGATTCCTGAGCAATCAATTCAGAAACTAGATGATACCAGAGTTACCCCACAACCTTCTACTTCTTCTGATTCTCCCTCTCTTCCTTCCTCTTTGCTTGAGGGAGCTGGTAAAGCCAAAAATCAAGTAGCTAAGAAGGAGAATAAGGGGAAGGGGAATAAAGAGAAGAAGAAGAAGGAGCCAAAGGCGAAAAGGGGAAACCTGGAATCATCTAGTGAAAATCCACACACTGCACTGTCAAAGCCTAAATCTCCATTTGTCACTTGCTAAGGAGATCACTATCATCGAGATTGTCCTTGTGTCCCTCGGATCTTAAGGGACTGGTCTCCTCGTTTGCACAATCCGGTGTCAACAACCTTTGATGATCATGTTGAAAATACACTGTCAACTAGTGAAAGAGAAGCGTTGGGATAGAAAAGGAAAAGTAAATTCCCTTGTAAACTGTGTGAAGGTGATCATGCCATCCACCATTGTCCCTTCCTTGATGAAGCTAAAAGAGTTTTGGACAACCGTTCGGTTTTACTGTTACGGCTTCCTCCTGGATATAAGAAACTCTTGCCAAGTCCATCACTAGTTGAAAATCTGACTGACAAACCATTGTGGTTGGTCGAAGCGTCTATCATTGAAGATAAACCATCTGAATTCACACCAGACAAAAGTCAGAAGGTCGAGGTGGTAGTTGACCCGGTCTTGCCTTTAGAAGGTCCATCTTTAGATGATACAGTCACCGAAGAGAACAAGAGCGACACCGTTCAAATTCTCTTCGTAAACACAGACTCCGATGAACATGGGGGCAGTCTACCCATTCCTTTACCATAGGAAGGAAGTTCGTCAGAGTCATATTCGATCGTCTATTCGGTCCCACCTCCAAGCAACCTAGTTGTTTCCTTCGATTGGAATGTACTAGGCAGACCCCGTTTACCGGCTAGTGTGCCATTTCGAATCATTACACAAATATATAGAATGGTCATGGCTGGTACCATCATAGATGAAGGGGCTTCTATGAGTATCCTTTCCTCAACTTCTTGGAAAGCGCTTGGTTCGCCGTCGCTTTTGCCTGAGATGAGAAATCTAACAGGCTTTAACAAAGGAACCAGTCGACCGTTAGGGATCCTTCCCAATGTGCCGATAACATTGAGAAGGAAAACTGTTCACATGAACGTAATGGTAGTCCAAGGACCCCTAAATTATAATCTACTCCTTGCATGTGACTATATTTATTGCATGGGAGCCATTGTCTCCTCGCTCTTTAGAGTAATGTGTTTTCCGCATGAAGGAAGAGTGGTCAAGCTCGTAGACCAGCTTTCATTCCCCAGCTTGCACATAGAAAATAGTCAAATACCATCCCTGAGTGGTCTTTTCACACAAGAAATGTCTCATCAATCCCCAGTTCGTCCACCTGATGAGTGCGAGTGATTCGGGAGGACATGACTGAAACCTAGGGGGCATGCACCTTGGTCTGTTTCGGCAGGAAAACCTTGGGCATAGAGTAGGTTTCCGCGAAGGATATATGACTGGTTGACACACCCGTCCATTTAGGAAAATGGAGTTAGACCAGAATAAGATACCTATGTTAGAAGGTAGGCCTTTCGTGATAGAACAAATGTTTTGTCTGCAAATTGAAGGGTAACCTGGAAAAGGTAGGCCTTTCCCGATAAAACAAATGTTTTGTCTGCAAATTGAGGGGTAACCTGGAAACTCTACTTCACTATACCTGGGGGCATGCAAACCTTTCGGCATGCAAGCGAAGAGCGACCATTTATTTTTTAAATTTGTAGGTCCTCTAACCCTTTAAACTCATAGGATTGGTCGTTTCCTAACTTGCATAAAGAAAGGATGGAGGGAAAAGCTTTGTAAGGTGCAAGCTCCATAAAAAATGGCATCTTAGATGAGACATCCTTATTATACGACTGGATCGAGCAGTTTTTATGTGGAGTTCAATCTCGTTAAAAATTAAACATAAGCAATGAGCAAATGTTTCCCCCAGAGTTTAAGCTCATTCATTAAAAAATGAACCAATTTTTGGTAAATAACCATCGTGAATGCATTATCATCAAACTTTGAGCCTTGGTCGTGTTCTCATCATCACCTCCACTCTGTTTTGGCCAATCATTCACCTCCATTTGATTGTTTACCCTTTCTGAGGAACAACTGTGAAGAGTGATCCTGTTAGCCTTCCTTGTGACACTACCATGATTGGAAAATTACAAACCTTACCTGGAATTAGCTGCTACGCGAATTCATCACTTGTTCCTCAAAAAACGAGTCTCCTTTAAGCTCTTTTCATCTGACTCGTAAAATACGAAAATATTGCCGAGTAAATGGCCTCTTCAGCTCGTTAAAGTGACCAGAAGTGCTATCCCTCCTTTAGATTTTAATCTTTTTGGACTTGAGGGATTATTACACAAAAAGATCGAGCACTTGTTTTGTTCGGCTCGTTAAAATTACCGAAAATTCATCCCTTTTGTATTATTTTATACTTTTTCGAACTTAAGGGATTATATGATGAAAAAGGATTGTTGGATTTTTCTTTACGTCCATTTCAAACTCTCTAAAATTGAAGAGGACCGAGTTATCTTTGTCATTAAACTCATTAAAACCAAATAGCGACAAACTTGTCCATACAGGCAAGAACGAGTTTCACTATTGCTAGGCTCATTAAAACATAGCGATGGGTTTGCCCGAAGGGCAAATTATAGAACAACCATATGTTATCCTCCTCAAGCTTGACAAAAATAAAGAGGTACTAGTCAGGAATGACTGGGGAAAAATTGGGAAGAAAACTTGAAGAAACTTTATTGGTAGCAAGTCGCTCTTGAACATGACACTTTCACTCCGCATCTAAGTCGAGTTGGGTTGTTTCGTTCACTGGTCATATCACCATTGGTCCATCACACCATCCACATTTGGGGTTAACGCTACCAATCCATCATGTCAGTGTCGCCGGTATGTTCAAGAGAAGTCGCTTAGAGAATTCACCTGTGTCTCATCCACTACAATACATTTACGCTCCATTCTTTCATGACCGCCACCCTGAACCTTATATCATCAGATCGTTTTCACCTCCATTAAAATCATTTTCTATGTTCCATGTTGTAGATGTGGGATTCATTAAGGCCCTCCTATGACGGATTGCTTCTTGTTGACATCAGCTTATTATCCAGGAAATCGATATAGGAACAACCCTTTCAGTACTTTGAAGCTTGCATGCCTTAATGGCAAGTTTCTCACTTCCGGCGAGAGGTTTACATCAATGGCCTTCGACTGAAAGATTTTGTGTGGTGTTCAACACCAAGTCCCTTTTTCACACCACATGAATTGTAATGTCGTACCTTGAGGGTCATCATCATTATCGGTGATTCCTCTCGCACCTGTTAATGGCTTACATCACTCGCTGGTAATCAGGCGATGTCTTTCCATGTTAGACTCCAGAACATCTCTCACATGGATCGACTTGTACTTTGAGTGAAGATCGAACGAGATTGAAGACCCCAGATCTAGTTTCATCCATCTAAGCTGTGATATATATTTAGGAAAATAAAGACATCAAATGTACATAATTGCTGCACACATAATCATCCAATCTAAGGGATGATGGCTCTACCAGAATCATCAGTCTGCACACACACGATTTTCTGTCTTATGTACATGAAAATGAATTTATAAAGCTGAGCATGGGAATGCCCGCCTTAGCTAGATCATGAAAATATTATGAAGATAATGTAGTGTATTGTATCTTATTACAGTTCGCCTTCCAGCTCGAAAAAACTTCAGATCCTCATGATAAAGCATTTCACCCGACATCAAAAGATGAACGACCTCATGCTTTAGGGGGAAACTGTTATAGACATTTTTGGGCACTGCAACCCCAATCAAACATGTCCATAAACCAAGGAATCCTAATTCCCTAAAAGTGTTGTTCCATCCCCTAAAGAACAAGGTCAGATGATTACATCATCTCCCAGAAGTTATCCATGAAAAACTACTCAGAACTGGTCAAAGCTGGACCATCTCAGCTGCTCCATGGTCAAAGTGCAATGCATCCCACCTAATGCACACGGGAGGTGCAATGCATACTGAAAAGCCCTTCTATGGGGTGCGATGGGTGAAAGTGGACAAATGGCAAAGTCAATTTGTGAGGTGGATGATCATGGAATCTTCCAGAAACTTCTCCTGTGACACTTGCCTCTCTGAATTCACCCAGGGATGAGTAAGAGATCATCAATCTCCAAGTGGAATCAAGAACTATCAGAGAGAGGACATTAATCAGATCTTAGAAGTTGACTCACCCCACTGCAATCATCTATATATGGATCCCTCATCCTAGAGATTAGAGGCTGGAATTTTCCATCTTGTAAGGAAGTGCTACTAGTTTCTTGGTATAACATCATAGTGTTGGGTGATCTAAGCTTTTCGTGAGGTGAAGAAGGGCTTTCTTGCTGAGAGGATGACACTGGGTCAGAACAATTGGCTATAATCCTCTTTGCTATTCTTGATATTAATAAAGCTATTCAAGTTTTCCTCCACATTCTTGTATGATTGATGATATATGCATTTGTGTGGTCAATATATATCTGGTCCTATATTGTTTCTGATAGTAGATCTTTGTTCTTGGATAGTGTTATGCTGCTTTGATTCCACAGGTGCTCTTTGAAGCTGAGTAGACGAGGAAGCAAGTGGCAAAGATCTATCAGGAGGGAGAGGAATCAAGCAAGGAACCAAGCACAAGACAGAGGTTGGTCTCCTTTGTTCCCCTCTTATCTACTTCTCATAAAGGAAAGTGAAAGTAGTTTTAGTTTGTTTGTTTCTAAGATAGCTATCAGTCTTAGTGGGACTAGCAGCTCTGCATGGACATTAGATTTCCCGATAACACAGAACCAACTGCAATCTCAAAAATCATATGTTAGAATGTACACAACACTCCAATGAAGCCAACCTATATGTATACACTACTTTTTGTAACCCAATTTTCGTATACCTCTAAAGATACTGAATCATAAAACCCTTGAACCAGAAACTGTACCAACCAATGACATTCTGAAGATCTAATGTCATATTACAGAGTTCTAAATAGATAGAAACAAAGATCACCCTTCTTACTCACTCAATCAATCAACAGACTCAATATCCTTATAAAATCAGTTTTACTTTCAAATCTAAGGAAGACATCATTCACACGCAACTGTAAAATAGCAACACTGATAAGATAGATCAGTCATCTCTGAACAACAAAATTTTCTTCTACATACGCTACTTGGATGTGCTGAACTGGTGTGTATATGCTCCTTCGCCAAGGTGAACCAATGTATAGATCCACAAATAATGACTTATAACTTTGGAGCTATTCCACACTTCAGATATACCCAAATCATATCATATAAAGGATAAAACAGGAATTATCAATCAGATCTAGACTGTCCATTATTAGATCATACAATGATAAGTTATTTCAGGTCTCATGATCCTGATCCAGCATTATATCCAAGGGTGCACAAGATATTTCAGATCTATACCATAACCATAGCCCTTACAATCCAAAATACACTTCATATAGAAGTATTCATGAAAAACCCTTCAACTAGTACACTTAGCCCTTTGATATTCTCCTCCTTATATACTTAGAGCCTTTTTCAATACCTCGAACCAAAACAACATTTAGACCCTATGATATTCTTATATGGGATCAAGTATTCATAATTCGTCTCAATATTGTGGGTTAATACCATGGTCTAGACCCTTTGTATTCTTTAACCTTAATTTTCCATCCATAGGCACTTTTCTTCCTGTGAAAGTGTGTGCATATGTATATGCTCCTTTTGTTATCTGAACTCACTTGTATACACTACTTGGACTAGCTGAACCAACGTATACAACTTAATACAACTTAGAACATTATTTTTCTTCAATTTCATGATTCTAATCTGTAATCCTTTGTTCCATCATCCTGTTCTTTTGTGTCATTACTCTGTTACCTATGAATTGACCTGTTACAATGTGAGTTTCCCTTTATCAATTCTAAACTGACCTATGAGTGGGTTGCCATCATGGACAACACATGTACCATAATTCCAACACCATGTAACCTCATCACATTTCTGATGAATACAGGTGCTACATCACTAGTTGAATAAGTAGACTTCACTGGAATGAAGTGCACTACCTTTTTCAACATTTCCACCATAGCCATGATGGAATCATGCTGCCTTGATGTCTTATGAAAACCTGTAATGAAATCCATGGATATGACCTCCCACTTCCAGCCTGGAATTGAAATAGCTTGTCGTAGTCTGCCTAGATTCTTACACTTTGCCTTCACCTGCTAACAATCCAAGCATCTATCCATAAACTCTGCCACGTCCTTTTTCAGATTCAATCAATAATAAAACTTCTCCACTACTTTCAATGTCTTTTGATATCATGGGTGACATGAATATGGCTTCACATGAAACTATCTCAAGGTAGTCATCTTGAGCTCACTATTGTTTGGCACATATATCCTATCCCTAAATCTAACCAAACCATCTGTTGTGAGATGATAGTCCACATCGTGATTACATATACCATGTTGTAATATGTGCATAAGCTACATGTATCTGTTATATTGTTGTCCATCCCGTAAGATCTAATCATGTATGTATGTCCCATAAGAACTCATAAATGTGATATGATTCACTTGTCTCTTCCTTCTAAGAACATATGCAACCTTTTTCTCTTTACCTTTGATGTACCTAATACTAAAGTCGAACACTCTAATTGTGGCCAACCATTTAGATTGCCGCACATTCAAATTTGGTTGATCAAACAAGTATCTTAGCCCACTGTGATCACTCATCAATAAAAAAATCCTATTAAGAAGATAATTCCTCCACATCTTCAATTCGTGGATGATTGTTGCCAACTCAAGATCATGTGTCAGATAATTCTTCACTTTCTCATTCAGTTTCCTTGATTCATAGCTAGCGAAAATTTTAGGGGCTAATATTCACAAGTGGGCTATTTTGCATGTTTTTTCCAAAAACCAAATTCACTAATTTTTCTTTTTTCCTAAAAATGATTCACCCAAATTTTATAGTATAAAACTATTTTACCTTAAAAATTTCCAAATCTGTATATCAATAATATATAAATTATTAGAAATTTGAGTATTTCTATAAAAATATCATCAAACATTTTACAAATTACATATTATGGACTAGTGAGATTCACCAAGGTTTCTAAACTTTAATATAAATTTCCATTCTTAAAATTTTTTCTGTTCATAGCATACGACCTCTCCTTCCTACATAAGGAAACTACCAAGTCCTCTCTTGCAAGCATCAATACATATCACAAACTCTTTCTCCAATCTGCAATCTTTAAAACTAAAGAATTTGTCAACAACTACTTTAACTACTCAAAAAGTTGTAAGCAGAACTTCAGCGAAAATCACATGAGGAAAGACCTTTGTCGACGCGTTTCGAACCAACTAGTGTGGTTCATCGTCAGGACAAGTTGAAGAAACAGATCCAGCTTAGCATGATAAATAGTCTGAGCAGAGTCTCCAACGGCTAAATAATAATAATAATAATAATAAATAGTCTAACAAAATTTCCCAAGTAATATACCTATGTCTAAAAGAAACAACATTTGCTAAGCTTGGCATACAACTAATTCTCTCTCAGTAGTCTCACCATTGTTTCTAATTGTTCGACATGCTCTTCCTCATTTTTAGAGTATATCAAGATGTCATCAATGAATACAATAACACAATTTTCCAGATAAGGACACAACATACCATCACCTCTATTATGCTATTGTCACCCATGCCCCTATCTAGCTACCTTGAACTTCTTGTATGGTGCAACATTTTGTTTCTCTTATGCATTCTGAGGCCTTATTATTTTTTTCTGCGATTTACCTTTATCTTTCCCTTTCCATCCATTATTAGATTCATTCTTACGTTTTGATTTCTCATAATGATGTTCCAATGTCCCAATAACTTCCTAAAGTGACTGAGGGTCATCATACTCAATCCAATCTATAAATGCTAATGGAAATCCACTAACAAATATCTGAACTTTAGCATTCTCATCCTTAAGATATGGTACATACCTCAATAACTCCAAGAATGTAGTCATATACTCCTCATCTATGATCAATCACATTTTAATCTCATAGAATTCCTTGGCTTTGCTAGCATAGTACCTTTCTGACAAGTATTTCTTCCTAAAAAGTCTCTTGAATTCATGCTAACTCAACTCTTTGGTTATAATGTCTCTGAACCTTTTTTACATCTTTCCACCAGATGTATTCTTTCACTTTGAGGTTGAAGATGGTTATTTTGACCTTTATATTCTCTATGTATTAATGCAACTCAAGGAATTTCTTCATCACTAGTAGCCATGCCTTTTCGTCTAGTAGCATGAAAACTTGTTCTCAGGAGCATGAAAACTTGTGTTTCTATCATAGAGTCAGGTAGCTGCGCTACCCATATAGAGCTTTAAGTATCTTCCACTTACTTTCCCAAGGAACGGTTCTCCATTTAACTTGTCGAGCTGGGCTACACCTCCATCTGTGCACGTATGGTCCAAGCCAATGCATTTTGAATTTTCCCAGAAATTTCTCAAACTTACTGTCATAGAGCAACACCAGATCATTGACTTTAAAAGTTTGTAGCTTGATGTGGTGATCGTGCTAGGCCTTTTCATGCTACCTTTGTACCTACTGATGAAATCTGACCAAAAATCGTTTTTCCTCAAGTTCTTCGAGCTATGCCAATCGCTCTTCTTGTGCCGTGCGGTCCGCCATCCCTGTGATTGCAATGATTCGCAAACTTGGTACAATGTATTCCACTGGAATGATAGCTTCTACACCATAGATCGACTGGAAAGGTGTATGCCCTATTAGTTTCTTACAAGTCGTCTAGTAAGCCCATAATACTGTGGGGACGCATAAGTCCCAATCACTTCGTTGCGCATTGCAAAATTTGGTCAACGTAGTTTCTAGTATCTTGTTAAAAGCTTCCACAGTCCCATTGGTTTGCAGGTGGTACAATGTACTCTTCTAATGATATACCTGGAATTATTCCATGAGCAAGTTGATAGTTTCATTCAAAAAATGTGTTCTTTCGTCGCTCATTAAGATCTTCGGACAGCCAAAACGGGTCAACACGTTGTCGAACAAAAACTTTGCAACTATAGTGGCTGTGCTATCTTTGATAGGCTATGCTTTCACCCATTGTGTTAGATATTTTGTCACGGTGATGATGTAGTGCGCACCTGTCTTTCCCTGTGGCTTAATGGGTGGGTCCTATAAAATTGATTGCCCATTTCTCAAATGACTGCAGTGTCACATGTGGATTCAATGGCATCTCATTCTACCATGATGGTTTCCCAGTCCTCTGGCAGACATCATAAGCCTTGCAATACGCTTTAGAATCCTGGTGCAAAGTTGGCCACCATAACCCTACACCAAGTATCTTATGCACGGTTTCACATCTTGCATAATGGCTTTCAGCAGCTCCTTTGTGTGCCTTCGCAAGGATCTGACTTTTGTCAAACTCTGCTACATATCATCACAATATCTCATCATTCCCCATTTTGTATAGCTGTCTTGTGATGATAGAAAAATATGTTGCATGCAGTGCTAATTCCTTCTTTTGTTGAACAAAGTATCCCTTCAGTGTAGTCCTTGTCATCAGAAAGAGGATTATATCATCGAAGTGGCCATCTGTGACATGCCCTACAAAAAGCTGAGCATCAAGTAGTCCATCCTCTAGATTAGTAGGTTGCTTCCCTGTTTCAATGTGCGAAAAATGATACGGTCCTGCGTTCAGGCATCCTGGCTTTACTACAACCTGAAAATCATATTCCTGGAACAATAATAACCACCTGTAGATGCACCCCCCAAAACAGGCTTATTGACCAGGTATTTTAGCGCGGAATGATCAATATACATTTTTAAATGTCCGCTGAGCAAATAGTGTCTATACTTTTGGAGTGCATAAACCATTGCTAACCCCTCATGCTCGGTTATGGAATAGTTTTTCTCTGCTTTCGATAATCGTCGACTTGCAAATGAAATAGGGTGGTCCAAGCCCTTGCCGCCTTCCTGAGTAAGCATTGCTCCTAGTGCGATGCATGACATGTCAACATGGACATGAAATTCTATATCCCATTTCGGAAAGACCAAGATTGGCACGGAAGCCAACTTCTCCTTTAGAAAATCCAAACTCTTCATGCAATCATCATTTGAATAGTAAGTGGCATTTTTATTTAGTAGTTTCTCCATCAACGTAGTAATCTGAGCATAGCTTTTAATAAAATTCTGATAGTAACCTGGGTGCCCTAAGGTAGTGCGTAGCTTTTTAACGCTTTGCGATGCTTCCAAATTCATAATGACTGCAATCTTCATCAAATCCACCATAAGCCCTTGTTGGCAGACCATGTGCCCTAACAGAGTTCCAAAAGGGACAAAGAAAGTACACTTCTTAAGGTTCAACACAATCTGGTGCCATTGGCAAGTATCCAACATCAATCGCAAGCTCGTGGCATGGTTTTTCACCAACCCAAACACAGTGCAATCATCCAGATACACCTCCAAGATATTATGAATTTATTCTTTGAACGTGGTGATGATAATGAACGAAATGATTGTTGGCGCATTTTTTAGTCCAAATGGCATAATTGTGTATTGGAAACAGCCCACTCCATCGCGAAGGTCATTTTTCTCCTATCTTTTGGTGTGATCTTAATTTGGTGGTACCCTGAGAACCCATCTGTGAATGAGTACGCTTCCTGTCCACCCACATTTTCCACCACTTTGTCTGTAAATGGTGGTGGGAACGGGTCATGTACGCAGGCATCGTTCAGCTTCCGGAGATCCACTGTTACCTTGATTTCTCCCTTCTGCTTTTTCTCATGTACTACCATAGGTCTGACCCAATCAAATTCCTCTACCAACTCAATAATTCCTGCTGTGAGCATCTTGTCCAATTCTTAACGGACCTTCTCTTTGTACTTTGGATTCAACCGGTAAGGCCTCTTCTTGACTCGCTTCACATCAGGTTTTAGGTTGATTTTCATTACTCCCAAGTCGTCGACAATTCCTTTTAAGTCTATAATTTTAGTCGGGAACAAGTCTTGATATTTGCAAAGTAGCTCCACAACTTTATCCACTATGGCAACATTCCAATAATCGCTTATCGTCACATACTTTGGTTCCGCCTCTATGCCAATGTTGACCTTCTTTGTTTTGAGCGGTGCCATGATCTCGAGATCCTCAATCGCGGGCTCTTAAACCTTGCAATTTCCCTTTGTTTCTGGAATGATAATATTTCATGGGTCCTCATCATCCTCCTCAACATTTATATTATAACATTCCAACGCGCAGTGCAATGGTGTCACCAGTTCCAGCCGAATTGCTTCTATTGGCCTCTGAGGTGTGCTAAAGATAACGATCTTTACTGCTTGCAGCACATCTTCAATAGTATCCCACCATCAATCCTCATAGGTGAAAGTTAATAAAAATCCCTCGCGTGAGATATCCCACTCGCTTGTACCATGCTGGAGCTTTGTTTTAGTATACCAATTCATGGGGATGACATCCAAAGCATGATAGAACAAATGCACCCATTTTGGTTGTGGTTTGCCTCCATTTCTCGAGGTGTGTATAGGGATCATCCCAACCATCATATTTGTCTTTTAGTCTCAGCTATGATTTTCCAAAGCGTAGGCACATCATTCTTCGACACTCACACCAATCCTTGAAACCTCCTTCATGCAAACCCCACCATCTTGCAGGCGTAGCGTGTAGTGCCCATTTCAATGCATCAAACTGTTGTTGTTCTAGTACTGCACTTCCAAATTTTCTGAGAAAGTCCTCCACTACAATCAATCCATCGTATGTTGGTAGATCAGGCACCTCTTTTGTTACACAGTGTAGTGACTTCATCATTGTATTACAATTGAGAATTTTCACTTCATGCAATCAATTCTGCCATCTCTCTATTTCTTCGTCACAATCCAAGGTGCATGAGCTTTCGTGCTCCCATGTAACCCCACCATCTGTGGTCAAATTCACCCAATCTTTCTCTCGTGTTGTTATCTTATAGATACAATCAAGCTCATCATCACTCTCTTCATCGTGCACCAGTTCAGTGTAGCGCGCACCTTCGGCCGGGTCGAGTGGTACTGCAATGCATAGTGTCGTTTTCTCAAAAATCATTTTGCGCTTCTTCAGGTTGATGATATTATTCATATTAGTTTCCCAATCTATGCCTAGTAGTGCAGGATAGGGATTTCTATCATCAGCAATCTTTATCACTTGAAAATCCACAAGTGCGCTAACTGCTTCAATGCCTACTGTGACTCCCTGTAGTCTCCCCATTGGTATGATCTTCTATTGATTGGCCATGCGTAACTGAACAGAAGACCACTGCAACGCGGGTTTACCCATACATTCCCATGTTTGTTTCAGCATCACATTCACATCTGATCCTAAGTCCAAAATCACTTGATCCATTTTGAATTCCCCGAGTTGTGCAGTTAGCCTCATTTCCCTTTGAGTGCACGACGCATGTTTTCTAAGTTTTTGTACCATGCGCGATTCCCCAGATCCTGCATACCTAATGATCAACTCTTGTAGGCCTTTTACCGCCCTGCTGTCACGAAGTAGTTTCATACATGTCTCCAAAATGTTAGAGAGTGTGGAAGGATCCATTCCTGATTCCGATTGATCCTTACTACCTGAAGTGGAGGCCTCCGTGAAGCTCTTCTTAGCTTCCATAAATGTTTCCTTCAGGTGCTCAAAATTGAATTCAACTTCCTTTGCAGGAGCCTTGCAAACCCATTTATTTTCTTCAGGTTGTCTCCCCTTGTTATCTCCTGTCGCGTTGCCACTTCTAAGGATCATATCCATAGTTGGGTCATCTTCGAGGGGTTCAGCCCTCATCAACTGTACATTCTGCATTAGGGCCAGCTGAAGTAGCCCTTTTTCATGCATCTTCGTTATAAAGGAATGGAAATCCTGTCTCATGATCAAACTGGTTACAATACAAACAAAATGTCCTATTATGATTGGTACAATCATGAGCATAGTGACCAGGCCCTCGAAATTATAGCAAATTAACTGTCTGTGACCCCTTTCAGGTCCCATTCCTCCTCTTCCTCGTTCGTGGCCCTGAAATCCAGTGTGCGTCATTGTCGCATTCAGATCCAGACCTTGCATCTCAGACTGCATTCTATAACCAAGAGTCCAGTCCATCATTAGCTCAAAGCTTCAGCAAGTGCGCTCATCATGGCCTACTGACCTGCAAAAATTACAGAACAACTATTGCAACGTCTGTGTATACTTCTGCAATAAATGACAATTGGTCTTATTATGTTTTCCCCCTATCCGGAAGATCATGCACCATAGTGCAGGCACCATGCTGGGCCTTGCTTGTGCCTCAGATCTTAGCGATATAGGTCCTCCCGCCACTAAGTAGTTCACAAATACAGGACAATGATCCTTATCATGTCCCTGACCCTTACATTTAACATACTAGACCTCTTCAAGCACCTTTGGTTGGGGGTCTTGTATTGTTTTAAGCTTTGCATCTCCAAACATAAATTTTGTAACTGTGCCTCGATCTGCTAGATTCCCAAGCTAGGATCCTAAATAGGGGTCTCATTTAGCCTCATTACCATTTCTAAAGCCTCTGCCTGTGTGGCATGTTTCTATTGTGACAATGACGTCCTAAAATGTGGTGATAATGATGCTACAAACTAGGCTTAGTGCTGTGCATTGCTCAATGTCATATTTGTTTCGTGAATCATACCTTTCAACATTTGATCCAAAATCTAGGGGGTCTCACTCGGGAGCTTCGTGATTTCCTTAAATCCAATAATCGACTGTGTCTTTGATTTCGGCCTACTAAACTCTCTGTTCAGCGTGGCTTGAATTTATGTGATCCTTGCATTCAGATGATCATTTAAATTTTTAATATACCACATTAGCATGTGGTCTTGTAGCGTGATTACCAGAGTTGCTTTCTTTATGTTATCATCCACTACGCCACGCACTTCCCATACTTCCCTTACCACAAACCAAAACTGGAATGGATCTTGATTTCCTACTCCCTTGAAGACTGGAAGCTTCATCACACTTGCCATACTAGATTGCGCAGGTGGTGGAGGTGAGCTAGGTGGAGATGGAGGTGAAAAAGGTGAAACGAGTGGCGGTGTGGGTGGAAGTCGTAGCCACAGGATCCTTTGCCTGATCAAACTGACCGCACTCAACGGTGAAACTTCCTCACATTCCTCCTCGCTCTCCCTTAATGGGGAAATCAACAGGCTATTTTATATTCCTACACTATTTATGTTTCTATAGGATCTTCCACTTTGCGTAGTCACAAACATTAACTTATTTGCATAACGCGTTTTTCGCACAATAACACTTTAATCCATGTATTCAAAGACCTTATGTACTTACCTTGCGGTCCTTTGAGGAAACATTGCTCTACCTCACTGCAGCTAAGAGTCACATCTACCACAAACTCAGTGATAAATCCACCTATAATTTGATCGAGCCAATGGTCGAAAGTGTGTGTGATTTTATCTTCTGAGGCTTCTAATATGTGCACCAAATCTAGAGTCCACACGATCATTTTATCAAGCCTACATCATCCTTGACTGTCTGCTAACTTCATAAGCCACTCATATAGCTCGGAGGGGAAGGAGGCAAAGAAATTTCATGTATTTCAGTGTATAAATAATGATCCAACCATTGTTCCTTATATATTCACGAATTTATGTTCTCTTGTGTCACGAACTCGTGAACGTTTTTAACTAACCACTATTCAATTTCCTTTTTCATTGGATTATGGTGTTCTGACATCAGACATCCCTTTAGTAGATCTCGATCCTGGCAACAGAACCATTTGTTGGCTTGATGGGGCCTGACCCAGGTTTAGAGGTGAATTAGCCAAAAAACTCCCGAAACTACCAGCCCTTTCGGAAACAGTCCACAGTTTGCGGATTGAGGTCTCACCAGAGGTAGTATGGGAGGGTGCTGGGACAAGGTTTTTTCACCTTATGCATGCCTTAATGAGTTCTGGAAAGTTCGTAGTTAGAACCTACACACTGCGCTGCTTCCACGCAATGGTTTATCCTTCACCACCAGGACAACTGCCTTGGCACAGCTATTTGAACAGTGTGAAGGAGGTATTCTCTCTAGGCTTTATCCTTATTGTGCTTATAGTTCTTAATTTAATTGTGTAGGCCCAATATTCTTATTTATTATTCAACATTCATAACTAGTGCGCACATATATAAAACTGTAACGAGATGCATAAGATAACAAAAACACAGATACATAGTCATTTAGAATCAACTTATCTTTATTATTACGTCTTTCAGATACAACCCCAACACCAACCCTATGCACTTAGTAGCAAGGGTCCACACAATTAGCTGTAGTCTCTAGGCCTCTGTGCACTCAGTTGCAGAGCCTTCTACCTACTCTTACAACCCTAGACTCTGACTTACATAGGTAGAGTTATTCCATCATCCACAAAGACTCAGTTATTTTTCCAAAGCTACTTTACATCTTATAGCCTCGCTCTATTTATACAATCCCATGGTCTGTGGACCATGGGCAGTCTGACATTACAATACAATAATATACATACTTAAGGGCAGACAACCCTTTGACTTGACCATTTACTTCGTGCTCCGCGCACTTCACAGAGTCTTTACAATGTAATTTTACTCAAAATTCAGGCTTTGAGCCCCAAAACTATGATGTGGGGGATCTGCTGCCCAACAAGTAACTTGAAATTTTACTGACCTAGAGCCTTAGTCACTTGCACAACAAAGGTGTGCCAGTGACTAGGGAAATTTTCAGCTAGTTTTGAGAAAGTGACCCCTAATTTTGTCCCACTTTTCAGGTCTAGGTCTCGGCCACTGCCCAGAACTTCACAAAAGTTCCAGAAATGAAAAATAACATTGAAATAATGACATGAATGAAAATACTTGAACAAGGATTTGATTGGAACCCTACTATCCATGACAAGCATTTTGTCAAACATGTCATAAATATGCATTCTATAGGTTATAACAACAAATCTGAGCATATGTGGTCTCATGATTATCTGAGAATCACTAAGAAGCATTAATGTCTTATCACATTAGCTACATTGTCATCTACTAAGTCATATATTAATCATTCATTTATTTACAAATTAAAACATAATGAGATCCATACATCATCATTGTCATGAAACATACTCATAACCAGTATATAAAAAACATAAATAAAAAGGACAGGACAACCATAAAATCCACATATAAAATGTTCATTTACACATGAATTACCAAGGGAAGGAGATCTTATTAATGGGTGAAAAATCCAAACAAATATGGGATTTCCATGAACCACCCATCCATAGATTGTACGAACCAAATCTTTCTTTCAACCAATCACCCCCGTGCCATATTCCAAGAATGAATGTGGGACTTGTTAGCCCCTGAGGTGCAATGCTGCTATTTTTAGCAGAAATGTCCCCTATTTTAGTTCCGCCAACCATGTCTCCTCTTGCTCCACTTTGGCCATAAGCCGAAATTCAAAAATATTACTCTTGCATCTATAATTGTATCGGGTCCTGATCCAAATGGATCCAAATACGCTTCTAAGTCTTCAAAATGTGTAAAAATCATGGCAAAGATAAAAACAATCGCATGAGAAGAGTCCTTAAAATGGCAGAGCAACATTATCGGGAGGCCAAAAACAAGTAAAAACAGTGAAAAACAGAGTATCAGATGCATAAACAAGTGAAGGCATAATAGCCGTCAGATCTGGCAGATCAACGATCCAGATCTGATCGGCAACATCGCAATCAGCAACCACATTAGAGCGCTTACAACGGCCTGGGGCTATCGTAATATGCTATTGCAACTAATCGCATCACGATATCGTAATCGGAGAAACATTATGGAGCGGGGCCTATACCCATACATGTATGTGATGCGATTACCCAGACCTGATGGCTATATAAACATTATTGCATAGATTTTGAAATCCGCTGAAAGGAATTTTTTAATGTATTTTCACATATTTTGTTATTTAACGAAATATAAAGAAAAAATGTCGATGTGATAAGACCCGAACCCAAAATGGTTCGTGAAGGGAAATATATAATATTTGAAGTCCGGAGGGAGCTAGTTTTCACGTTATTTTCATGATTTTTAAACGTATTTTTAAAATACAAAGGAGCAAGGCTGAAGCGACTTGTGATAGCGATGAAGACAGACCCAATAAAGGAATAGAACATATTTAAGGACTTTGGAAGTCCGGAATGAATAGAGTTTTGGTGGAATTTCATACTGTTGCAGCATTTCTCTGTGCAAAATAGAAAACAATTGTTTTTGGTATTCGAAAGGATTTCAAAGGCATGAAGAACCATTCCATTATGGTACAGGTGGCCACCATCCTTAGAAGCGTTTAGCAGTGATTGCTAACACCAGGAGAGGGATTCAAGTGGACAGAGGTTGGGAGACAGAGGTCGGGAGACAGATGGTTGGAAGGGGAAAATCCCACAGCATGATGTAGCCGAACCAACATAAGTGATTATGGAGCATCACTAGCACGAGCGAGCTACCTGGCAACACGGAAAAATTACCAGAATTTGGTTACTCTGTTGTTAGAAAAAGAGACCTCTGGTTCATGTCAGTCTAATCATGGCATCAAGTAGTTAGAAGCCAGAGGGGATAGATTAAAAGACACCTGGAGCCTTAGAGAACCTGAGAGCATTGTAAAAAGCCTATAAATGGCTAAAAGTTAGAACTATTAGGGGTTCAACTTTTGGAGACTAGGCATACTCTGTCCCTCCTAGCGTCTCATCTTCATTCCAGTAATACAAGCTTCTTTTGTTGTTACATGTTCAATTGCCATCTTCTCCTCTATTCTAAGCTTGCACTTGAATGGGTTATTCATGTTTTATTTTGTGTCTAAGGCCAGATAACTGTCACCTTATCTCTATGTTGATAAATTAGATTTGCAAGCTTTATTCACTTTCTGTAGCTGGCCATTCATATGTGTTTTTGTATGTATATGTTGGTATAGTAAGGATTCTCCATCCATTCATTGAATCTATAAACTATTGAGCATTAGTGGTCTAAAGCCTTATCAAGCTGAGGGTGTTCATGCATGTCTTGAGTGAAAACAGAGTTGAGACAGTCATATGACTTGATCCAAACCCCAATCCATTCCAATAGTTCAGAGATCGATATTGAAGATTTATATGTTACCAGGCATCTCCAAGCTACAACCTAGGAGAGCTTCCTAGAGTGCTAACATAACTGGCACCATTGTCTGGGAGAGGAGACTAAAGCTCAGCTTCCTTGGGGGATGGCATAGATCCAACTTTGATGATAGACAAAGCCTCAACACTATTTGGGTTGTAATCATCTATCCGGTGACTCTATAGGAGGACAAACCTCTTGGTGACTCCACTCCATAGTTCTGGCTCAATTTGTGAGGCATACTCAAAGAAATCCTCAGAAGCCACAAGCTTACCCAATACCTGACCCTAAAAAAATCATCAAAGAAAGAAAGGTGTTGTAAAAAGGAGCATCATGTTCAAATAGCTCTAAACAATATTCTATATCTCTTTAAGAAAATCCTGTAATAGAACAAATACATGTTGAGAGTATAGTATCTAATACAAGAAATGAAGAAAAAATCTGAGAGACATAGAGCTCTTTATTCGTTAGGTTCTTCTTTTGTTCTAAGCCCAAAGGAAACCTCTCCTCCTATCCATCATACTCGTTTAGTCCTATCAGTCACTCCTCAACACTCTGTTAATTAGAATTCCAGTACCCTTATAACCACCACAGCTATGGCAGCACCTACCAAAATGGAAAGAATCATAGCTACAAGGTATGGACCTCTGGTACTACCCACTCATTTGAATTCCATGCCTACTGGGGAATATCAGAAGTATAGGCCTAAGTTCACTGGGACTGAAGGTGTTATAGCTGAGGAACATCTCGGATCATTCTATAGCTATGTTGATAACTTGGACATTAGTGAAGATGATGTATGGATGAGAGTCTTTGTCCAAAGTCTAGATGGAGAGGCTAGAAAATGGTTCAAAGAACTGACCCAAAGGTCTATAGCAGATATTGACGCTTTAGATGATGCATTCCTAAAGCACCGGGGGGATAAGAAGGATCTACTCTACTACCACACCAAGTTTGGGAACTTAAAGAGGGAAAATGGTGAGTTGTTGTAGGATTTTAATAAGACGTCTAACTGCATGTACAACAAGATACTAGCGGAAGTAAAACCCATCACTACCTCTGCTAAACTCACCTATGCTAGTGCCTTTGATTCTAACCTTTGTCTACTATTGAGGGAGAGAAAATGTGCTACCTTGGCTGATATGTAGGATGCAACCTTGTAAGTAGAATCAAACATCATGGTAGCAGAGAGCCTTAAGGGGAATGTTGATAGAAGGAGACAACGGGGCGAAGCTTCATCATCTTCAGATCCCATGATAGATAAAATGACCAAGATGATAGAGTCATTACCCTCTAAAATCTCCAAATTAAAGGTTGAGCAACACCCTAGGAAATGAAGAGTTCCTAATACCTTTGCTCCTAGAAATACAAATCCATATAGAAGAGCTAATGAGCAGTTGCAGATTCTGCAAAGAAGAAAACATGCCAATGAAGACCAAAGGGTGAAGACCCCTTTCCAGAATGATGAGATCCATTGTCTAGAAGACAAAGGAAGTGCCTCCTTTTTTACCTCGTCTGCCTATGAAAGTCATTATTCAATGACCAGATCAACCAAGAGTGGGATGGTAAGCTATTATGCAAACTAATGATCAACACAAATATGATCTGAGGTCAAAGGTGAATAATGATAAGGAAACTCCTCATTAAAGAGTTGTTTTCCCTGCAATACAACAAGCTAAAAAGCATAAACGACTAGAAGTTGATCCCATCATCCTCAAAGCTCCAGCTCACAAGGTAAGAGGCCTTGACAAGTCTCCTTCTCCTTTTAGTTTTGAATTTGAAATTTAGAATCTAAGCATACCTATACCTCTGATTGAACTAGTGAAAATGAGTCCTTCAAGAGATCTACCATCGAGGCCCTTGAGCCTAAAGCCATCCAAGCCTCCACTGACTATGTAAAGCTGCAAGACAACAAACCAGTTGTTGTTCTCAGCCCAATGATTGAAAATTGTGATGACAACTCCACATCATTCTATGTCTCTTTGACTATTCATGACAAAATCCTTCACAACTGCCTTTTGGACACAGGAGCCAACCATGATCTAATGCCCAAGGAGGTCATGGATGAGTTTGGTCTTGACATTACCAAGTCTTATCATGATCTGTTTTCTTTTGACTCTAGAAAAGTGAAATTTTTGGGATTAATCAAAGACCTAGAGATCACCTTATCTTAGCTGCCAATGAAGAGCATGATGATGGATATTGTGGTAGCAGATGTACCCCCCAAGTTTGGGATGTTGCTCTCCAAAGGTTGGATCAAGAGATTAGGTGGAATATTGTAAAATGATCTGTCCTATGCTACTGTCCCAGTTTTTGGAGCCGAGAGTAGGAGATTATACAGAGAAGCTTAGTTGGCTTATATCATCAGTGATGAAAGGAATCCCACTAATCATCCCATCTATGCTATCGACACTAATTTTGGAGCCTGTATTCTTCATATTGAAGAATCCCAGTTGGCCTCCATGCAGCTTAGGAAACCGGTTTGCTAGACCACATAGGAAGAAGGCCCACAAATTTGGGACATGTTCTTTGATGGAGCTTGCTCTAAGGAAGCTACAAGGGAAGGTGTAGTCCTTGTGTCCCCCACACAAGAATGCATTCATTTATCTTTCAAGTTAACTTTTCAGGTCAGAAATAACATAGCAGAGTACAAATCCTTGATATTGGGCTTAAACGGTGCTAAAGAAATGAGCATCAAAGTTCTGAAGGTGTTTCGAGATGTAGACCTTATCATTCAGCAGGTGAACAAAACTTTCCAAGCAAAGCATCCAAGGCTGAAAGCATACAAAGATGAGGTATGGAAGCTCAAGGGTTATTTTAATAGTTTCAACATTTCTTACATCCCTAGAATGAAGAACCAACTTGTTGAATCCCTTGTTGTGTCTGTTAGCATGTTTATTCCTCTTTTGCCTCCTAAATTGATTTATGAAGTTCAGGTGAAATATAAACCATATCTGCCTGACAATGTCAAATACTGGAAAGTTTTTGAAGATGATGATCAAATTAATAGGTTTTTACAAGTCATTGATGAATTTTCTGAAATGCACGTTGACCAAGAAAACGAAACCATTGAACAATGCAACCAATCCAAGATAAAGGACAAGATTGGTCAGGACAACATTGTTCAGCTACCTAGCAACCATATACCCAAAGGATTGGTGCCGCTAGAGAAGCTATTTGATCATAATGATGTACCTTTTAAGCCTGCTAAAAAAGAAAATGAGTCTGTAGTTCATAGACACAATGTAGGGAGTCCAGCCCATCCAAATTACATAAATCTGTCCACTCACTTGTCTTTTGCCCAAAGTTCCAAGTATTGTATCCTGATGAAACAATTTGCTGATATTTTTTCTTGGGAGTACAGTGATCTTAGGACCTATGACGTCAACATCATTCAACATAAGATTCCATTGGAGAACAACACCATCCCTTTTAAGCAAAAATTAAGATCTATCATCCCTCTCTTATTGCCTTTGATTGAAAAGGAAATCAAGAAGATGTTGGATGCCAAGATCATAATTCCCCTAAGGTATTAAAAGTGGATAGCTAACCTTGTGGCAGTAAGAAAGAAGAATGGAGAAATCAGGCTTTGTGTTGACTTCAGGAATCTGAACAAATGCTCTAAAAAGGACAACTATCCCCTGCCTAATATGGAACACTTCTTGCAAAAAGTTTCAGGGGCTAGAGTCATGTTTTTCTTATATGGGTTTTCAGGTTACAATCAAATTGTTGTACATCTAGAAGATCAGGAAAAGACCACCTTCACTACTCCTTGGGGCACTTTCATGTACTCCAAGATGCCTTTTGGACTGATGAATGATGGGGCTACTCTTTAGAGGGCCATGAACATAGCCTTTGTGGGAGAGAAGGACAAGTTTGTATTTGTTTACTTTGATGACATAACAGTCTTTTATAGTAGTCACAAGGACCATTTGCAGCATCTGAAGAAGGTGTTTCTAAAGTGTAGACATTTTGGAATTTTTGTGAACCCAAAGAAGTCACAGTTTTCACTAGAAGGAGGAAAACTTCTTGGGACATATTGTTTCTACTAAAGGTGTGAAGATCAATCCAGCAAGAGTTCAAGCAATTCAGACATTGTCCATCCCAAGTTCAAAAATGGAAATTCAATATTTCCTGGTTAAGATTAACTTTGTCAGGAGGTTTATTCGAAACTTTGCAGAGCTAGTGAAGCACATCAATTCCATGCGAAAGAAAGGATCATAAATAAAATGGAAAGATGGTGCAAGAATCTCTTTTGAAGCCATCAAACAAGCTATCATGGAAGATCCCACTATAATTAGTCCAGATTATACCAGGGAATTTTATATCTTCTCTTTTGCCTCTTATGATACACTTGTAGCAGTTCTATTGTAGAAAAATGATGAAGGTGTAGAGCAACCTGTTGCCTTTTTTAGCAAAACTCTGAGGGAAGCTGAACTAAGGTATGACCTTATTGAAAAATAAGCTTATGCTATCATAAAATATTTAAAGGAATTCATAATTTATATTCTCAATTCCAAAGTGGTGGTGTATGTACCTTCAGCCTTAGTAAAATATGTCATAACTCAGCCAGATATTGATGGAAAGAGAGCTAAAGGGATTACAAAATTCGAGTTTAACATAGAGGTGAAGCCCACCAAGCTTTTCAAAGGCAAGGGCTTGGCTAAGCTTATGGCTGAGGAAAATTGCAGTCTGTTAGACATCAATTCCATGGGTTCAAATTTAGGTGGTGAGCAAATAGAGGAAGCAACAGAAGAGAAAGAGTAGAATCAGTCTTTGGCTGAAAATCTAGCCACCTGTGAATGATATTCTAGTATAGTTCATTTTTTACAGAAGCTAGAAGTCCCTCCATGGGACATCTCAAGTGAAGCTCGGACCATCAAGCTCAGATCAGCCAAATTCTACATTAATGAAAACCTATTCTATTGGAAAGACCCATTGGGGATACTCTTGAGATGTCTAGACAAAGGACAGTCTATGGAAGTCACGCACAAGTTCCATTCAAGAATCTACGGAGGGAATCATTATTAGAAAACCACAACCCAAAAGATCTTGAGAGCTGGGTATTATTGGCCTGCTCTATTCTCTGATGTGTTTTCTTTTGTGAAATCTTGTGACAAATGTCAGAGGTTTGTAGGAAGAAAACAACTAAAATCTTCGCCCTTCAAGCCATTACACGTCAATCGTCCCTTCCAGTAGTGGGGATTGGACTTCATAGGTGAGATCAATCCACATTCCAGTGGCCATCAGAAACGGATCTTGGTAGACACTGATTATTTCACCAAATGGATTGCTACCGTACCCACTAAAAATGCTAATCATCAGGTTATCATGAAGTTCTTGAATGAGAATATTTTTACTAGATTTGGTTGCCCAACCAAACTAGTCACTGATAATGTAGCAACTTTCAGAGTAGAAGAATTGGTGGACATGTGTGAATCGATGGGCATTCAATTGATGCATTCTACCTCATATTATCCTCAAGGCAATGGCTTGGCAGAATCATCTAATAAGAGTGTTGTAAGGATAATCAAAAAAATATTGGAGGAAAACAAAAGGAACTGGGCTTCCATGTTGAAGTTTTCACTATGGGCTGACAGAGTTACCAACAAGAATTCCATAGGAAATTCTCCATTTAAGCTGGTTTATGGGGCTAATGTTGTTCTTCCTATCCAGCTTATTCTCCCTATGGCCAAATTCTCGTAAGAAGAATAGGATGAAGAGGATGACATAGCGAAGAGAATGAGTAACTTGGTTGAATTATAACAGATCAGAGAACAACTGGTTGAGAAGTCAAGAATTCACAAAAAGAAGATCAAAGAAACCTTTGATAGATAGGAAAAAATGGATAGTTTTCATGTTGGTGACTGGGTTCTCAAATGGGATACATTGAAGGAAAAGAAGGGAAAGCATGCTAAATTTTATGCCTTATGGACAGGATCATTTGTCATTTCTCAAGTTTAGATGAACAATACTTTCATTTTGCGCAATTTGGAGGGGGAAGGTGTTTTTGATGGCCCAGTCAATGGGTAGTTTTTGAAACTTTACTTCATATGAGGTTTTAAGGCCTTAATATTGTAATACGTTTTTTCAGTTTTTGTTTTCTATGCAAATAAACTCCATGCCCAATGGAACACTAGGAAATAAGTTTTCTTTTGTTGTTTTTGGAAAGACAATAGTCTATAGTTCTTGAAACCTCACAAGGAGGCTTTCATCCCCAAAAGGAGCCAGTGTTAGCCCCTGAGGTGTAGTTCTGTTATTTTTAGCAGAAATGTACCCTGTTTTAGCTCCGATGGGCACATCTCCTCTTGCTCCGCTTTGGCCATAAGCTGGACTTCAAAAATATTAATCTCATATCTATAATTGCATCGGGTCCTGATCCAAATCGATCCAAATATGCTCTCTAGGTCTTCAAAATCTCGTAAATCATGCCAAAGATCGAAACAATCGCATGAGAAGAGCCCTTAGAATGGTGGAGAGAAACACTATCGGCAGGCAAAAAACACGTAAAAATAGTGAAATACAGAGTATCAGAGGCATAAACAAGTGAAGGCACAGTAGCCATCAGATCTGACCAATCAACAATCTAGATTTGATCGACAACATCGCAATAGGCAACCACAACAGAGTGCTTACAATGGGCCAGGGCTATCACGATATGCGATTGCGACTAATCGCATCACGATATCACAATCGGAGAAACATTATGGATTGGGGCCTATACCCATACATGTATGTGATGCGATTAGCCGGACCTAATGGCTATATAAACAATATTGCATAGATTTTGAGATCCGTCGAAAGGTGTTTTTTAATGTATTTTCACATATTTCATTATTTAATGAAATACAAAGAAACAACGTCAATGCGATAAGACCTGGAACCGAAAGGGTTCATGAAGGGAGATCTATAATATTTGATGATCAGAGGGAGCTAATTTTCACGTTATTTTCACGATTTTTAACGTATTTATAAAATACAAAGGAGCAAGGCTGAAGTGACTTGCGATAGCGATGACGATGGACCCAATAGAGGAATGGATCATATTTAAGGCCTTGGAAGTCCAAAATGAACAGAGTTTTGGTGGAATTTCACAGTGTTGCAGCATTTCTCTGTGTAAAATAAAAAACAATCATTTTTTATATTCGAAAGGATTTCAAAGGCTTGAAGACCCATTCCATGACGGTACAGGTGGCCACCATCCTTAGAGGTGTTTAACAATGATTGCTAATGCTAGAAGAGGGATTCAAGCAAACAAAGGTGGGGAGAGAGAGTCTAGGAGATAGATGGCCGAAAGGGGAAAATCCCACAGAATGATGTGGCCAAACCAATAGAAGTGATCATGGAGCATCACTAGCATGAGCGAGCTACTTGACAGCGTGACAAAATTACCAGAATTTGTGTACTACGTTGTTAGAAAAAGAGGCCTTTGGCTCATGTCTGTCTAATCATGGCAGTAAGTAGTTAGAACCCAGAGGGGATAGATTAAGACACCTCGAGCCTCACAGAGCCCAAGAGCATTGTAAAAAGCCTATAAATGGCTAAAAGTTAGAAGTATCAAGGGTTCAACTTTTGGAGACTGGGCATACTCTATTCCTCTTAGCGTCTCATCTTCATTCCAGTAATACAATCTTCTTTCGCTATTACATGTTCAATTTCCATCTTCTCCTCTATTCTCAGCTTTCACTTGAATGGGTTATTCATGTTTTCTTCTGTGTGTAATCCTAGATAACTATCATCTTGTCTCTACGTTGATAAATTAGATTTGCAAGCTCTCTTCACTTTCTGTTGTTGCTCATTCATATGTGTTTATGTATGTATCTACTAGTATAGTCAGGATTCTCCATCCATTCATTGAATCTATAAACTATTGAACATTAGTGGTCTAAAGCCTTGTTAAGTTGAGGGTATTCATGCATGTCTTGAGTGAAAACAGAGTTGAAACAATCATTTGACTTGATCCAAACCCCAATCCATTCCAATAGTTCAGAGAACAATATTGAAGATTTATATGTTACCAGGCATCTCCAAGATACATCCTAGGAGAGTTTCCTAGAGTGCTAACAGGACTCATAACCATAAATCAACCAAGGCTTTCCAAGTCTAGACCACCTCACCCTCATCAATATAACTAGGATTTATCGCAATCCCCACTAGATCATTAGGTCCTAAACACACATGGAAGCCACCAACATTATCCATGTACACCATGAGAAATTTTCCTATCTCCTAGTATGTAGGATTCACTGTACATCTTGCCATACAACAGTCGAGGATCCCTAGGAATAATAAACACCCCACCATCCAGGATTTATCGTATATGCTTCCATTCATCGACCAAGTATTCCTAGGCTTGATCGAGAGAACCCACCTCTAGGATTTATTGCATATCTCGCTACTCATCGGTCGAGGATTCCTAGGCCTACAGAGGTAGCACAAAATGTAGCTTTACCACAACCCATAGTCTGGTTTAGGGGTTGTAGGTCAAGTCCTTACCGCAATCCTTACTCTGATTCAGCGATCACTAGGCCATGTGTTCATTTTTTTTTAGAGACCACCTCACTCAGTTTTGAATCCATCCAACAATCTAGCTCAACCAAAACGTGAGAACCCCATCACAAAATGGCTATCTAGAAATGGAAAGGCAAGGCTCAAAAACAATGTCACACCTGGAAAAACCCATGCCAATGACAACAAGAGAATCAAATACATGTGTGCATGTATCATGCATGCTAAATATTGCAAGGAAATCACAAATGCAAATCGATACCTGCAAATAATCTCATTGTGGTTTCTTTCTCTTCCTTGCTTGATCTTCTTCTTCCTCTTTCCTTCTTGGTCCTTCCTTTACTTTCCTTGATGTAGTGCTAGAGTGCTCCAAGAATGCTCTAAGTGTACAAGAGTAAGAGAGAGAGATAATACAAAGAGAGATCCAAAACTGAAATGGGAAAATGTACCAATTGATCCTCAAAAGAATTTTTATTAATGAGGCATCTATTTTCTTTAATTTTACGTTATTTTCCTTCCTTTTCATCCTCACACGCAACCTGTGACCTTTCACCTTCCTTTTCACCTAATTTCCATTATTTTCATAAAGAAAATGCCAATTAATGCCTCATTCCTTTCCAAATCATTTTCAATTTCCTTTGTCAATTTCCTTCTCCATAATAAACCAAATGAACACCCACACTAGAATCTTTTTCCCAACATTCAATATGGAAGAAGTGTCCCATAACTGTGGTTATTATATTTCCTTTACTAACTTTTATTACATGGAATTTTCACTAGGGTTGTTATAACAAATTTATAGCTTTTGCAAATATATACAATGTGTCATGAGTAGTAACTATCGGTGCTGATATCTGTATTTCCAATGAAGTCATCAACAAATGACCCAGATTTGGAGAATTTTCTAGGACCTTTATTCTTGTTTTGATTCTCATGTTTTATTTTTCTTGTTAACTAAGAGAGTGTACAAACATGTTGTCAGTAACTTGATGTAGTTTCATGATTGACATACTTACAACTCCAGAGACATCAACATGAATTTCAATTTGGTATAAAACATTATTGTTGTGAATATTTACCTTCTCAATATTCATTTTTCTACTGCTATCATCATACTTTGCATTTTGGAATGTGACAAAACAATCATAAAAAATAATAGATTCCTTGGAAATTTGTGCCACTATTTCCCGATTTTCAGCAAAACAAACACTAATCCAATAAGGTAGAACAACATTGTCAACTTCTACATTTCTAACTTCTTGAACACCTATTGTTTGCATAGGTCTTCTGAAATTATTTGATTCACCAATAGACACTTACTTAGAAAGAAAAATTTTATCAGGCTATTTGTGCTTCACGCTACCTAATAGCTTGTCGTGAATCAATTTTGTATTTGTTGTATCTTTTATCATATTTTCACTTGATGATGGACATGAAACAACATCATTTATCTAGGTAATAAACTTCTCTATAGAAGTATTGGCACCTAATTCTTCAGTATTTTCTTCAACATGTATGATTGGCCCTTGATTTCTATGAGTATCATTTATAAAACTCACAAATTTATCTTTAGATATATTGATATTTGATTCTTCCATGATTTCTTCAGCATCTATTATTAGTGATTGTTTTCTTGTCAATGCATTTTGACAATCTTCACTCTACTCTCTAATTTTTGGAAACAAGTTTTCGTATTATTGTTTCCAAGTGTGCTCCAAATAGTCCCTCGTCATCAAATGCTTTAATTTCTTCAACTTCACTTAATTTAAAACTATGCATATTCTGTGTGATGTTTGTAACATGAGCCATATCTTTTACTATGATTTCTCTAATAGAAAGTGGCAAAGTAATAAATTGTTTTGTCCTTTTTGCTTTGAAATATTTAGCTAGTCAATGTATTGCCTATAAGCTTCAACAACAAAATACCTGTCTATAACAAATTTTGGCAATATAAATTGCTTATCCTAAAATCCATATATTTGAATTAGTGCATTACTTTCTCTTTGTTCATGCATAACTTTTCCCCATACAAAAAATTGTGCATGTCTAGATATACAACAAAGCTCTTGTTTAGTTATCATGTACTTGACTTGACTTACAAAATCATATTGAATTAAACAAAATCTTAAGGAAGCATTATTTTTCCATAATATAGAATGGAAAAATTGCATTGATTCTCATTTCAAATTGAATTTAGGATTACATGGTAACCCGTTAAATCCATCGCTAGAAATCAAATCTTTTATGAGTTATGAAATCATGAAGAACCTATTCGTCTTGGATATATTGGTTAATTGGGAAGCTAATAGAAATCATATCAGCCTAGTGGAATACATAGTTCTTTTTGTATGTGTGATAAATAATATAGAGAATTCATTTTGGAACACTTGTTTAGTTTCATGGCCCATGAAATTGCACAAAGCCAACAAAAGTCCCTAAACGGTTGTTTAAACAAAGAGATTTATAGAACAAAAAGATTGTAAGGAACTTGGTAACTTGGCAAAATAAATCCCCAACAACATTAGCCTCACCTGCTTCTGAGATCACAAAACTATTCACTTCATACAACGCCAAGTGAATATTAGACTTTGGTAGCTTGAGTATTTGTCTAAATGTCTTAGCATTCAAAGGAATCCACCCCATTGTTAGCATAATTGTTCTTTTTTTGCAATAAATATTTTTTCTCACAAATGAACAATTTATCTAAATCAAAAACTTTTGGCACACATGCAAAATTCACTAATTTAGTAGTTGAAATCTTGTTATTGGTTTTCTCTTCTATTGACATATTAGCATAACACTCATATTCAATTGACCAATCAAAGTTCTCATTGACAACATGAAGTACATTAATGGTATCAATGCAAATAGTTTCTCTTCTTTGTCTACTAATGATGTTGCTTTCATAGTGGAAAACACATTTTGAACCAATAATGTTTTCAATACTACTAAATTGCACAATTTTTTTTCAATTATATATATATTCACTAGATCTTAATTTTTCAAAAACAAAATTGTCTCCAATTATTGCAACTATGAAATCTGTTACACATAAAACTTTTCAATAAACAACAATTAAAGATACCAAACTAATGTTTATGGAAAGAAGTGAAAATATACCTCAAATATTTAAAACTATACCATCCATTTATTACACATCTTGCTTCTTTGTTACTATAAATTATTTACAATAATGGCAACAAGCTCACAGACTATCAATAATAATTTCCTCTACAAAAAATCATGCCAAGTTATGTCTATTATGAAACTACAAGACCGCATGATTGGTTCACACTACATAGTTATTATCATCTTTGAATTCTTAATAACCCGACACACAGATTTGAAATAGCTCATATATGCATGTGATTTGACCAATCATTGCAAATTTCTTCGCTCTCTTATCTACTAACCTAAATAAAAGGTGGTTAAAAAATTAATGGCATTTACTAAAAAGTCCATGAATATATGGAAAACGTTTTATACAAAATGAGAACATGTGTTGAAAATATGAAAATTAGCAAGTATGTATGAAGAAAGGAAGCTACAGAGAAGAGAACAACACTCCCGCACATTTGCAAGCTATGCACAACGTTTGTGCATTTTTCCAATCTTCTACAATTGTACAATTAGTAATTAGCTTAAGTTATAATAATCCAATTAACAAAGATGAAATAGTCATTTCCTTGCAATAGTTAAATTAATTACCTATTCATTTTGGACTCTACATGACAATAAATAAACAAATCTATCATTACAACTTATACAAAAACAACTAAATTCTACAAAAGTGTGTTGTATTGCATTTATAATTTCCTATGAAATTTATTACTTCAAAACAAAAAATGTATGTCGTTTACATTCTTACAATCACTCAAGTATAACAAAGCATGAATTACATCATGGTCACTCGAGTACAAATGTGAAATATGAGCATGGCATTACTAAAGAGGAAATTTATTCCGAATGTGATCAATAATTGTCTTATTCACTGTTGGGAACGAGATCCCCAAAGGACAATTTTGGGGCTAAAAAACCATATTTTTGGTTGAATTTTGTAATAAACTTATAATGAATCTAAATTTTGTGGTCGCAAAGCACGAAGGTGTCATGAGTCATAAAGGGTTGTCCACCCTTATTTTTGTCAAGTAAATTTGGCCGTAAAAGATCTACCCATGGTCTGCAAACCATGGAATTGTATAAAATGAGCTAAGTAAGTAAGATCTAAGTAGCTCAATAGTCACTAATATAGTCATAGCTTTGAAGTAAGAAGTCTAAGTGCCAGGTCGTAGCATAGGTAGAGGCTCTTCAGCTGAGTGCATAGAGGCCTAGGGTGGAAGTCCGTAGCTGAGTGTGCAGACCCCTACAACTGTCTACACAGGATGGATAGAGTCTATAATCATCTAAAGATATCAATAAAGAGAAGCATTCTATGAATTTTGTGTCTTTGTTTCCCTTTAATACATCTTGACATGCTATGTATGAATTTCATTTATAATGCGTATATGATGAACGAATGTATGTAATTACGTTGGCTAAGTGAACGCAAGTAAGAACATCTGTCTACATAGTGCTAACTGTGATTATCTAATAAGATAAGTAATATTCTTAAGATAACTTGACAATCTATGCAATACATTGCCTTAGCATCGTAAAAGTACCTGAATCAAAGGTTAGGGCTGTACAGAAGGTCTGTCGTACCCTTTCACAGAAGTATCAAAGGGAGCAATAAGGGGTTAGGCTAACAGAGCCCTAGAACTTAACTTCCTCCAAGAAAGTGGGAATAGAAGGAATAAATCAACGTCACAACCATCTCAGGGTGCAGAAACTTGGTTTGGAGACTTCAGTCCACGCTCTACGGGCTGATACTGAAAGGTCTAGTAGTGTAGGGATTTGTTTAGTTAACTAATGTTGAACTTGGATCAGGCCCCAACAAGCCAACAAATGGTTCCATTGCTGGGACCCGAAATTTGCAAAAGAGATGTGCGATGTCATATCACTGGAATCCAACTAAGAAAGAGATCGAAGACTATCTAGATAGGAAGATCCATGAATCCACGACGAAGGAAAAAATCAGTATGTGACTAACAAAGGAATAATGGTTGGATAGGTACCTATATATAGAGATCCATGAGATCTTTTTATGTTCCTTTTTGGTTGAGCTATACGAGTGGATTGCCAAGCTAACAGATAGCCAAGGAAGGTGGAAACTTGACAGTCCTATTATTTGGACCCTGAAGCTAGTACAGAAATTGGAAGCATGTGAGGATACGATCACCCATGCTGTTGACCATTGGCTTGATCAAACCATAGGGGGATTTGTAACTGAATGTGCGGTCGACACCCCAGTCAGCTATAGTGAAGTGGAGCAATGTTTTTTCAAAGGTCTGTGAGGTAAGTACTTGAAATATTTGAATACCTGGATTAAAATGTTATTGTGCAAAAAATGGGTTATGAAGCTACCTTGATGTTTGGGGCTACGCGAAGTAGAAATACTTACAGGAACAAAGGGAGAAAGGGTCCTGAATCTAGTCCATTAATTTCACCTACACAAGGTGATGAAGAGGGAATGGCACAGTCTTCTTTGCGGAGTGCTATCCAGTTAATAAGACAAGGATTTCCGCGACTGCCACCTCCACCCACACCACCCCCAACTTTACTACCATCGCTCGTGACTTCAACTAGACTGCCTCCAGCTGCACCGCAGTTTAGTATGGAACTTTCAGTAAAGCTGCCTTTGTTTAAGGGCTTGGGTAATGAAGACCAGGACTAGTTATGGTTCATCGTGAAAGTTGTATGGGAATCTTAGGGCATTAAAGATGATCACATGAAGAAGGAGATGTTGGTTAGTGCTTTGCAGGATCGCACGCTAACCAGGTACATCAAGTACTCTAATGATAACCCAAATGCTGGAGTGGCAGACATCTAGACCGCACTGAACAAAGAATTCAGTAGGCCTAAATCTAAGGCATAGTCGATTTTGAGGTTCAAGGAAATCGCGATGAAACCAGGTGAGATGACTTGGGAACTAGATCAGAGGTTGAAGTGTAAGATCTGTGAAGCTAATATGAACCTAACAGATGGACAACATCGCAAATGGTTGGTCGCTTCGGTCCTCCGCAACCTAAGGGTTGCGCTGTCACAACAGAAGATAATGACTCAGGCAAAGGCCTTGGAAATTGTAATGAGACTGCATGAAACACCGATGAAAGATCCAAATCTAAGGGTTGAACAAATCCATGCACGATTGAAAAATATTTGCCTTGAGATGCAAAGATTGAAGCAAGACAAAATAGTTCAACTCGAGGTGCACGGAGAGGTATGGTGCCAGAAATGCAAGGGTTAGGGGCATGACAAATACCATTGCCCAGTCACTGCAAACTACCTGGTAGGTGGAGGACCAATGCCTTTGAGGCTGGAAACTCAGGTAGGACCAAGTGCAGGACCTACATTATGGTGCACTATATGTCAGGTATTAGGAAAGCATGACATGGATAACTATCATTTGCTACAAAAGTTTGTATAGACTCCATAGGAATTGTTCTGCAAATATTGTAGGTCGACAGGGCATGATGAGTGCAACTGCGGAAGCTATGAATTGATGATGGATAGAACACCCGCCTATACGGTATAGGCAAAAACATGACCCCGTAAAAAAAGCACAGGGATGGCATGGACAAGCTTTCAGGGGTGCGGATGAGGCCGAGGTGGAGGAGGACTTAGTAGAGGTCGGGGACAGCTGATATACTACAATTACAAATGACCAGGATATTATGCCCGCGATTGCACTAGCCCAACAATTTCATCGTGAAAGTATTGCACTCTGTTTGATCATGAAACGAAAGACTGTCCTATGTTAATAGAAAGGATACATGACAAAGGGATGCTACCACCTCATCCAACTCAGAACCTATAGATGATGAGGTCTGAGCCACCAAAAAAGGACTAGAATGTGAATATAGTGCTCTGAAGTGGAATCACAATAGGAGATGACAAGGGGAAATAGCCCGAAGGTAGCACATGGGTTTGAAAGGCTCTAGCGAAGGAGGCTAAGTTTGATTTGGAGTGTGCACACACAAAATTCGTGGAAGCAAAGAAGAGCTTCGTTGAGGCCTCCACTGTACGAAGCAAGGATAAGCTTGATTAGGAGATGGACCCCTCTATGCTTACAACCTTCCTAGAGACCTACATAAAGTTACTGTGTGACAGCAAGGCTGTGAAGGGGTTACATAAGCTCATAAATAGATTCTCTGGAAACACTCTGAGTGAACCGCATGTAGTACAAAATATTGGTAAGCATAAAACAAGGATGAGACGAGAGATGAGATTGACCACGCATATAGGAGAGTATGAAATGGATCAGGTTATTATGGATCTGGTTCATATGTGAACGTCCTACCAAAACAGAAGTGGGAATGAATGGAGAGACCCGCATTGTAGTAGTCCCCCATTCAACTAAGGATGGAAATTCCACATAAGACATCCCCATGGGGTGGTTGCAAGGGATGACTATAGATATTGAAGGTGCAAGCACGCTGGCTAACTTTGAAGTAATATAAATCATGGATGATAGCAACCCCTACCATGCACTGCTTGGAATTGATTGGGCTACAGATATGAACACGGTAATCAACCTAAAGAAGTGAAAGATGATATTTGAGAAGAAATCGCTCTGTATAATAGTACCCATAGATCCTAGTGAGGGATTGTGCTATATTGAACTAGTCCACGATTATGAGAGCGATGACGATCTGGACTATATCTATAAGATGACAGCGCGAGACCAAGATTGGTTGAATCCAATGGTAGATGGATGAATTACATGGGATTGCGATACTTCATGCACCTTGGACTCTGATGAAGAATTAGAGCATTGGCAGAATCGGTTACATGAAGTAACTACACTGAGTTGTAGCATGATGACTAGTCACTGCACTATGTGTTGTTAGAGGTAAGAAATCTACCTGCTTATGATGGCCTGAATGATTAAGATCTTTTGGATGCTTTTGAGAGGGAGGTACCAAAAAATAAGTGCTTCCAGGCGTTGGACTGGGCACTACGTGCTATGCGTGCAAGATGGTGGGGTACGCACAAGGGAAGCTTTGAGGATTGGCATGAATGTAGGAGGATGATGAGAACATGCTTTGTTGGGTCCCTATAATACTAGTGATTACCCCATTACTATTGTAGTTATACCCCTTATTAATATTGTTGTACCCCTATTGCCCCCATATTGTTATTACTGTGCCCCATAGAATCCCTCTATTGTTATTTTTGTGGCTTTATATTGTTATTGTTAGGTCGGCTGGATTATAATGTAACTCCTTAGACTCCTATATATAGAAAGGAGGTTTTGTCATTTGTATCATCCAAGAATTGTTCATTTATGTAATGTAAAGGAGGTGGCCCCCTCGAAGAGGCTGAATTCTAAGGCGTTGATCTATCTTTTCTATCTTTTCTTGAGCTGGTTTCATAACATTTGGTATCAGAGCTTTGGATTCTAGGGTTTCGCTGCTCCAAACAGGTCATCGTGGAATTTTCGCTATAACTTTTTTTGTGACGTTTCAGAAGTCGAAAAAAAAATCCATTTGAGAAGAAATCATGCTGAACCTTGGATCCAAATTTCAGAGCTTTTCACGCGATATTTGCGGAGATATGATCTGAGGAAGTTGGTCTTTTTGCAGACTCCTGAATTACATTCAAAACAGGTGACCTGGGGAAAATCGTCATAACTTTCTCTCTAGGGATCGGATTGAATTTTAGTAAGAAGGTACAGAAAGAGGACGGATTGTAGTTTCTTGTGGGTGTTTTTCAGATCCAGAGGTTGAAACAATGACTCGTGGCATGTCGTACAAGTTCGCTCTACTGAACTAGTCTATAATCAAGTCACTGTGGGAGATTTCGCATAACTCTTCCTTGGAGAATCCAATTTGGGTTAGACTTGTGGCATTGGAAAGAGGACACAGAGGGCTACTACAGGTCACAAATTCAGAACTAGATAATCAGAAAGTACAGAGATACATCAGAGGCAATATTGAGCTCCTACAAAGTGAAAAAAGGTGTGTAGATTTTCTTTAATTTTTGCTTAAGCTTGGTTTGAAAATTTATTTTGAAGGATTTCAAAGGGCATATTAGAGAATTATTATCAGTAACTGATGCCCCGAGGAAAGAAAATGCAAACACCTAGTAAGGAACCTGAAAGCTCTAGCATGACTCATGAAGAAGAAGAAGAAATGCTATATGATATATCAAAATTACAAGAACAAGTGCAACAAGTGTCACTTGCACAAAAAGCAACAGAATCTAAGATGGATGGTTTAAGGAAAGATGTAGAAGCTAAGATGGATGGTTTAAAGAAGGGTGTAGAAGCTAAGATGGATTGTTTAAAGAAAGGTGTAGAAGCTAAGATGGATGGCATGGAAGCTAAGGTGAATGGCATGGACACTAAAATTGATGGCATGGATGATAAGATGGAAGAATTGAAGATAAATATGAATAAGTTGCTACAAGAAATGGTCACTAAGGGTGAAAGGGTACTAAAGGAAACTCATGATGAGAACAAAATAAATGTTAATCATGATTCCATAGACTCTAATGTTGGATCGAAGACTCACCATATTCCAAAAATCGATATGAGAAAGTTTGATGGCAAGGATCCCGCCACATGGATATTACAGATGGAGCAATTCTTCGATCTCAATAATGTGCAAAACACACAAAAGGTACGTATGGAAACTTTATATTTGGAACCAAATCAGTTTGTATGGTATCAATGGCTTTGCTTTCGTAAACAATTTATCACTTGGGCAATTTTTACGGAAGAATTGATAGCACATTATGAGGATACAAAAAGCAACATTTTTTTTAGCCAATTGATAAGTCTCAAACAAAAGGGTTCAATAATGGAGCACATTGAGGAGTTCCAAAAATTGAACATAAGGGTAAAAGATATTCCAGAGGAGCATAGGATTGATGTGTTCATAGGGTCTTTAAAGGATAATATCCAACATGATGTTCGCCTTTGGGAACCTGATTCATTAGAGAAGGCATTCAGGTTAGCAAGAAAAATGGAAAGCAAAATTATGGCAACCAAGAAGCATACCACTCACAACTATAAAGACGGAAGTGTTGTTGCCGCTAGTCTTCCACAACCTATAAGGTTGACACCACAACAATTGGAAGAAAAAAGAGAAAAAGGGCTTTGTTACAGTTGTGATAGCAAATACACTAAAGGTCATAAGTGTGCTGAGAAGAAATTATTCTACATAGATTGTGAAGAGGAAGAAGAAAAGGAGCAAGAAAGGTCAAAAGAAGAGGATATACTCCAGGAACAAAGCCTAGATAAAGAAGAAATGAATCCTACCATATCTTGTAATGCATTGGCGGGAATTACCACTCCTCAAACCATCAAGATAGAAGGACAAATCAAGAAGAAAAAGGTAATAGTGTTGATTGATTCAGGAAGTACCCACAATTTTATTCATTGTAAGGTAGCAAAAGAATTGAATTGCTTCTTATATCCAGCACCAGAGTGTCAAGTGATGGTTGCAAATGGAGGAACAATAAATTGGTCTGGAAAGTGCCATAATATCAAGCTATCCATGGGAGAATATGTATTGACTAGCCCAATGCTTTCCATTCCAATGGGAGGTGCTGATGTTGTACTAGGAGTCCAATGGCTACAATCCTTGGGTACAATAGCTTTTAATTTTCAAGAACTTTTCATGAAATTTTCTGTGCAAGGAAAGGAAGTTGAATTAAGGGGTATTGCAGGGAAACTGGGAAAGATAATCAGCTCTAACGATATGACAAAGCTTCTAAAAAAGGAACAAAGAGGTGTAATTGCACAATTATGTTCGCTAGATGTTTCCACATTGGAATCATCTATTTCTCCAGATCTCCAAAAAGTCTTGGACAATCATTCCAAGGTATTTGAGACTCCCAAAGGTCTCCCACCTATTCGTGATCATGATCATGCTATTCATCTGATTCCAGGAAGTGTTCCTCCAAACATCAGGCCGTACAGATATCCCATGCCCAAAAGAGTGAAATTGAACGTATGGTTGCAGAAATGCTAGAGGCTGGTATAATTCAACCAAGTCAAAGTTCTTTCTCTGCTCCAGTAGTATTGGTGCACAAGAAGGATGGATCATGGCGCATGTGTCCGAATTATAGGGAGCTCAACAAGCTCACTATTAAAGATAAGTTTTCCATTCCTGTCATTGATGAATTACTGGATGAATTGCATGGATCAATTTACTTCACCAAGTTGGATCTTCGTTCGGGATATCATCAAATCAGAATGAAGATTGAAGACATTCCGAAAACAACATTTAGAACTCATGAGGGTCATTATGAATTTTTGGTCATGCCTTTTGGCCTTACCAATGCACCTTCAACATTTCAAGGTTTGATGAATTCAATTTTCAAACCATTCCTTAGAAAATTTGTGTTAGTATTTTTTGATGATATACTAATCTACAGCAAGTCTTGGAAGGATCATGTTGAACATGTTGACAGGGTGCTACAACTATTGGAGGAGAAACAATTATATGCAAAAAGATCCAAATGTTTCTTTGGAGTACAAGAGGTGGAATATCTGGGTCATATTGTATCTCATGAAGGAGTTAAGGTAGACCCTAGCAAAATTAAAGCCATTAAGGAATGGAAAATCCCCACATCCATAAAGCATCTGCGAGGATTTCTAGGGTTGACAGGGTATTATCGCAAGTTTGTTAAGAATTATGGGAGAATAGCAGCACCTCTAACAACATTATTGAAGAAAGATGCATTTTCATGGACTCCAGAAGCAACAAAGGCCTTCGAACATCTTAAAGAGGCAATGTGCCAAGCACCAGTCTTAGCTACACCGGACTTCACAAAAAACTTTATTGTGGAATGTGATGCTTCAGGAAATGGAATTGGTGTTGTTTTAATGCAAGATGAAAGACCCATTGCTTTTGAAAGTCGTCCAATCAAGGGAAAGTTTTTACACAAAGCTATTTATGAGAAGGAAATGTTGGCAATACTCCATGCACTTAAGAAATGGCGACCCTACCTAATGGGAAGACACTTCAAGGTAAAAACGGATCATGATAGCCTTAAATACTTTTTAGAACAAAGATTATCCTCTGAAGAGCAACAAAAGTGGGTCACAAAGATGTTGGGTTATGACTTTGAAATCATCTACAAAAAAGGGAAGCAAAATGTGGTGGCAGATGCACTCTCAAGAAAGGATGAGGATGTGGAAGCATTGTTGTGTGCCATTTCTATTATCCAACCAGATTGGATAAACGAAGCAAGGGAGGAATGGAAGAATGACGAAGAAGTGTGGGCACTTATTCGAAAGTTACAACAAGATTCCAGTATGTCTGATACATTTAGCTGGCAAAATGATTCGTTATGGTACAAAGATCGCTTATACCTCTGTAAGAATTCCCAGCTAAAACAAAAGATTCTTATGGAATTGCACACTTCTCCCTTAGGAGGGCACTCAGGATTTTTAAAAACTTACCACAGGGTTAAGAAGGAATTTTTTTGGGATGGCCTTAAATCAGATATTCAAAAGTTTGTGGCAGAATGTTTGGTTTGCCAACAAAATAAAGTTGAAACAATTAAGACACCTGGTCTATTACAACCTTTATCCATTCCAAGCCAACGTTGGGAGGAGGTTTCAATGGATTTTATCACAGGTTTACCCAAGTCTGAGGGAAAGAGTGTCATCATGGTGGTAGTTGACAGACTTACCAAGTATGCACACTTTTGTGCATTATCACATCCATTTAAAGCCAGTACAGTTTCTACTGCATTTATGGAAACAAATCAAAAGCTACATGGAAACCCAAAGATTATTGTAAGTGACAGAGATCCCATTTTCACTGGAAATTTTTGGACAGAATTATTTTCTTGTCTTGGTACTCAGTTAGCTCATAGCTCATCTTATCATCCTCAATCTGATGGGAAAACTGAGATAGTAAAAAATGTTTGGAAGGATATCTTCGTTGCTTTGTATCTGATAAACAGACACAATGGGTCAAATGGTTGCCTTGGCTGAATGGTGGTATAACACTTCCTTCCATACAGCAACAAAAATGACCCCATTTATGGCACTTTATGGGTATCAACCACCATCCATCACATCATATTTAAGAGAAAATTCTAAGGTTCAGGCAGTGGAACATCACATCGAACATCAACAACAAGTCCTCCAACTCTTAAAGGATAACCTCGTGTTGGCACAGAATAGAATGAAACAACAGGCAGATCAACATCGCAGTGAAAGAAGTTTTGATGTAGGTGATTGGGTATTCCTACGGCTACAACCATATAAGAAAATGTCCCTCAAGCAAGCTAAGAAGGATAATAAATTATCACCAAAGTATTATGGTCCATACAAGGTGTTGCAAAAGATTGGTACTATGGCATACAAATTGGAGCTTCCTGCAGCTTCTCGATTGCACCCAGTTTTCCATGTTTCATGTTTAAAGAAGGTTATAGGCGACAAGCTCCCAGTTCAAACAATATTGCCAGAACTTGACGAGGAAGGAAAAATTATATTGGAACCGGAAGCAGTCACAGAAACAAGAACTCGACAGCTACGAAATCGATCAATTTCAGAGTATCTTATCAAGTGGAAGAACTTATCCACTGAAGATTCCACATGGGAGGATGAGAATTTTATGCAGAAGTATCCAGAACTACTCAAGCGTTGAGGACAACACTTTTTTGAAGGAGAGGGGCATGTTGGGTCCCTATAATACTAGTGATTACCCCATTACTATTGTAGTTATACCCCTTATTAATATTGTTGTACCCCTATTGCCCCCATATTGTTATTACTGTGCCCCATAGAATCCCTCTATTGTTATTTTTGTGGCTTTATATTATTATTGTTAGGTCGGCTAGATTATATTGTAACTCCTTAGACTCCTATATATAGAAAGAAGGTTTTGTCATTTGTATCATCCAAGAATTGTTCATTTATGTAATGTAAAGGAGGTGGCCCCCGCAAAGAGGCTGAATTCTAAGGCGTTGATCTATCTTTTCTATCTTTTCTTGAGTTGGTTTCATAACATGCTTTGGGAAGCTAAGGGTATGACTGACAGACAAATATGATGGGTAGGATGATCCATGCATGCACTTGGCCAAATGGCTTAGGGTTATGCAGAGAAGCCCTGTCATGAATGGGTGCACTTGTTTTATCACACCCTGGATATCATCTCGATGAAATGGTACATAGAAACAGAGCTCCACCATGGTATCGGTGAATGGAATGTTATGCGCGAAGGATTCATAATGACATTCAGCTTCGAAGATGGATTCGACTATATCAATAAAGCGCTACAAGAAGTAAAAGCAACAATCTTTAGGATACCATCAGATCCTTTGGACCTAATTCAGCTTGATTGGCTACTCAACTGAGTCATGTGTTGGAATGCTATAATGTAACTACTAAAGAAGAGGATGAGGATCCACGAAAAATTAACATCCTTGAAACAGAAGGTCATCGCGAGGTTGAAGGACCGCAGATTGAGAATCTTGATATAATCGTGCCACTGAAAACAAAACAAATAAACATTGGAATGGAGATAGAGCCCAAATTTGTGAATATTGGAGATTACTGGGACAATGTAATGGTAGATAAGGTAGTGTTTCTCAACTTTCTTTGGGTGCCACGCTACAACCGCACCCTGGTTACAGTATTGGTCATCAAGCAGTTGCTATGCTTGGTGCATGATAGGTGTCTGTGATTGGAGGAGACAATCCCCATCACTGAAATGTTGATCCACAAGATCACGCAGTTGCTTTACACTTGAGAGAACTCGGCCATGATATTTGGTGGAAAAGGTGGTGAGCAGGGTCTTGCAGAGTCCATGAAAGTAAAGTTTAAGCTGGTGAAGAAGCCGCACGGATATGCCATATCCAACATCTGCAACCCTGCTTTAAAGGTAGCTATGCATATTTTAGCAAGGAAAGTGATGAGGAAGTGTAGCACCAATGAGGTTCTAGTGTTTTTCGTCACATTAGCAGCCCAGTGCGCTGATGTAGTCTAGTTCAACTAGTTAGACTACCTTCGTGGTGAGTTCCTAACAAACTACTATGAAGCATAGGATCTAAGCAAGACATTCCACTATGTGTCGCTCTTGCTGTGAGTTGTGCTAGTAGGATGGGAGCTGATAGAGGATAGTCAATTCCCTTCGGTCACTCGAGATCTACAAGAAGCAGTGAAGTACGCTTCGCTATGGGAGACCAAGGTTGTGCATCGAATCAAGGACATCATGATCTTCTGGATCTTGATGGAGATGAACATCTGCATGGCCATCAATCACAAAACATGGTTGTCACCTATGGTGTACACCAACCCACAGGGCTATGCTGAGTTTAAAGAAGACTTTCACCATGTGTCCATCAGGACACAGAAGGACGCTACACAGAAATGGTACGACTTGCCTTACCTGGCAATGGATGACGCCATTGATGTGATACTTGATCAATGGTTGGTAAAGTGGCGTGCTACAACATACATGGAAATGGGAGGGAGAAAATTCACTGCATAGAGAAAGAAGGAGGAGGTCAAGCTTAAGATGACATAGCTAACTGAAAATAGGAAAAAGTAGGCTGCTGATAAGGTCCAGGCAAAGCACAATGCCTCTCAGAAGAAAACAGGTGGAATAGAGCAGGGCTCTGACAAGGGCACGAGGTTGCCTTCACCTAAGATAGAGGAAGAGATGGATAAGAAGGCAAAGTAGCATGGTGTGGACCCTCAGGCGACTTCCGCCCACATCAAGTGTCCAAGAGAGTGGGAGAAAGGAGCATCCAGGAGGAAATCAAAGGTTACTATGACATCAGTGAACCCCATCATGCTAACAAAGGGTGATCTGCACAACATCGGTGACACGGTGCGAGATGTCACGACAGAGGCCCTACAACAGTTTGAGCAGCATCAACAGATAATATTTGGGGCCATCTAAACACATCTGCAAGAGCTGCAGACCTGCATGACATAGGCTAGCACAATGTGTACCCACCTTGCTATCGATAATTCAAAAGCTTCCGATATTCTATGCACAAAGGCCTCCATTGCAATAGTTCTACCTGATGGAGCACTGACTATGGAGAACTAAGCTGACAGGCCCACTACCAGTGCCCTAAAGGGTGTATGGTTGAATCTGGCAACGCTTCCTGGTGAAGCACTCCACCTCTTCCAGGATGGAGTGATTGCAGAACTGAGGGCCCGTGAGCATCGCACCCTCCAAGTGATTAGTGAACAACGAATAAACAATGAGCGGATGACACTACAACAAGACTATTCCATCACCATTGTGACTAAGGTAACCAATCAGAATAGGCGCATTATGTAGGTTGTCGAGGAGGCATGCCGAATGGTCCCAGATTTGGCCATTCTTGAGGAGGAGCCAGTCGAAGTGCACATCTGAAAGCTGGCTGAGAAGGTGTGTGATACTCAGACACAAATGGAAAGGGTTCATTTGGAGATGAACCTACAAATCACCGAATTATAGTTGCATGCCCAGCCTTCAACTCTACTAGAAGTGAAGGAGTAGCGGGTAACCACTAGCACAGAAGCAATAGCAGCAGTGGATAGTGCAGTAGTAGACTGCATACAAATTTTTGAATAGTCGTTTGAGGTCCTGAAAAGCTTGCAGGAGGACCCCAATGTAGATTGATTAGAGATGGAAGCACACAAACTACAATAGCACTATGATGATGTTAAGGGAATAGTGTGAACCGTCTCGCTAACACAAAGGCTAGCAATGTTGCAGGAGTCCAAGCAATTGAAAGAACAGGTGGATGCAATGTTGCACAAGGAAGCAGTGCTGAAGGCAAGATTGAATCCTTAGCTGGATGAGGTTTACATGGTAACGGGCTCTATTGAATGAAATTTTGTGACTTTTCAAGCAACTCAACAAAAGCTTGAGGTCGACAGTTCAGGATTGCCAATAGAGCATATGGTTGAAGACACGAAGTAGGCTACCACACAATGCATGGTTGAGGCTGAGGTCATATGAGTTGAGCTGGAAGGGCATCGCAAAAAGATCTCTGTGCCTACCGAGTGACTTGAGGGTGAATCACGATGTTTGTGTTTGGGGCTTGTTGGGAACGAGATCCCCCAAGGATAGTTTTTGGGCTAAAAGCCCATATTTTGGGTCAATTTTTTTAATAAACTTGTAAAGAATCTGCATTTTATGGTCGTGGAGTGCGAAGGTGTCATGAGTAATAAAGGGTTTTCTGCCCTTGTTTTTGTAAAGTAAAGTCAACTGTAATAGATCTACCCATGGTTTGCGGACCATGGGATTGTATAAAAAGAGTTAAGAAAGTAAGCTCTAAGTAGCTCAATAGTCACTAAGCTAGTCATATCTTTGAAGTAAGAAGTCTAAGTTCTGGGTCGTAGCATAGGTAGAGGCTCTAGAGTTGAGTGTGCAGAGGACTAGGGTGGAAGTCTGTAGCTAAGTGCGCAGACCCCTGCAGCTATGTGCGCAGTGTGGATAGAGTTTGTAATCATCTGAAGGTATCAATAAAGAGAAGCATTCTACAAATTGTGTGTGTTTGTTTCCTATTAATACATCTTCACATGTTATGTATGAATTTCATTTATAATGCTTATACGATGCGTGAATGTATGTTATTACGTTGGTTAAGTGAATGCAAGTAAGAACATCTATTTACGCAGTGCTAAATATGATTATCTAATAAGATAAGTAAGATTCTTAAGATAACTTGACAATCTTCGAAATACGCTGCCTTAGCAGCACGAAAGTATCTAAATCGAAGGTTAGGGCTGCACGAATGTTTGTCATACCCTTTCACATAGGTATCAAAGGGAGGAATAAAGGGCTAGGTTAATAGAGCCCTAGAACTTAAAGACCTGTGCAAAGGTAGGAATACAAGGAATAAACCAACATAACAACCATCTTAGGGTGCGGAAACTTGGTTCCAACATCCCCCCATAATGCTTTAGGTGAGACTTCGGTCCACACTCCATGGGCTAATGCCGAAAGGGCTAGTAGTGTAAGGATTTGTTTGGCTAACTAACGTTGAACCTGGGTCAGGCCCAACATTCACAGAAATAATATTCCTTGCTATTTCTTATAATTTCTCACACCATATATATTATAATAATTGTTTAGTTCTTTTTCTATTTGAAGTAATGTCAACATTGAAATTTCGAACAAGTATAAAAATGTAATCACGAAGTATGAATTGTGCCCTTGTTATTATTATTTCTTCAATGATTGAAGAAACAAGTACATGTGGAGAAATATATACATTTATTATGCATATTCAACCTTAAAAATATACTTCTGACAATTTTATTTTATTATGCTAATCTGAATATTTTTCATTGATACAATTTCTATGTTTTCTTATATACAAGTAAGTACTCCACGAAGACAATTTGATATGATGAAATTGAATTTATGAGATTTAGTATTGGACGATGGAAATTTTAAATGCGTTTCATGGATACAGAGGATCATAACATTCATTAAGTCTTCATCACGCACAATGTCATTCACATGAACATGAATACTTCACATATTCAAACATGAAATCATTAAAGTATTTTATCTTGCTATCAACTTCTTTATGTACCCCGAGTTCCATGACGCTTATGTTCATAAGCATTTCATTTCTTTAAATTATTATTTAGACAAAAATTATTATGTGTTAGTCATTAAAGAAGATATTGCAATTCCATCATTCTTAGGGGTGACAGTGTTGTGTAAACTAGTTCATATGTCGATATGCCAGTTGGATCAAATGCAATTCCATTCAACATTAAAGCTTGTGATCGCTAAATGATTCTAGAACAAGCTATTTGTATCAAAAATTGTTTGCAGACTATAGTTGTAAATCTCTTTCTATTACATGTCAATGGTTTTGAAACACATAACATCTGAGTCTGATAAGATGAAATATTTTTTTCATACAGTGCGCTATACTTGTTTCTTTAAGGTTTTTTGATATCTGGATTTACAAAATATATCCATAACACATCAACATTTTTGCTATGTTTTATATATTTTTTACATATTCCATCCACACAATTAAGGAAGGAATATTCTATATTATAGTTCCCTACATATAGGTCAACAAGAACAATGCATTTGATAAAGATTCTCAATGGTGATGTCATTGTTTTCTCATATGTAACAAATCCTATTTCCTTATTGTGAGATTCGTTAACTTCATTAAGAACTGTAGCTCTTCATTTATAGGTGACAACATTTTTTCGTTATTCTTCTATACATCTATGTTTTTGTAAATAGGTATGGAAACAATCCATCCATTGGAGCAAGCCTATAACACCTATCGTTTATATATTTTATTTCATCATATTTTTTATTCACTCTCATTTTATTAAGGATTTCAATAAATTTGTTATCTTTTTTACACATTGCTGTATGCAATTCATAGAATTTGACTTTCTATTTCCAAAAATTGTATACTAGTTTTAAATTGGTTTCTCAAAAATCAAAGAATATTTGATCGGTTGCACTTGGAGTAGGTGACCTAAAAATATTACATCAATATTTCCAAAAAAATTCAACAAAGTATGCTTAATTTCACATAAGCACTTGTCAACATGGTATAATAATGTTGAACCTATCAAAGGTTCCTCTTTGATCAACATAACATGAAGTTGTTCACAATGTTTTGTCAATGTATCTAATTTTTCACCTTTAAGAGAAAGATATTTTGATTTGTTAAATGGTAAATGAAATGAAAAATGCAATAGTATACCACCTAGATTGAATGCATTATTCCCTCTATATGGTGTGATGATTCCTTTGAATTGAGATGATTCATATACGAACATGTTGTTGTACAACAAACTAAATATTGGAATATTGGTATAACAGTAAACATTTTCCCAACACTTGCACCACCTGTTACAAGTACATACAATTGGTCATTTGAATTTTTTTTCTTCTCATCCACTATTTCTTTCTCTATCCTTGACTTTTATGGGTTAAGTGTTCTCATGATTTCATATTCTTGGTTAAGCTTTCTCATGATTTCATAGAATTTTATTTCTTCTAGTCCTTGTGGCTACTTTATAAGTTGATAAAGTCTCTCAATAATCGATTTTTCATTTCTATTCTTTTTCAAATGTTGAATATCAAATTCGATATCATAATCTTGATAACTTTTTTCACTTTATATTTCTTCACATGTGGGTAAATTTTTTTCAAACAATTCACTGTCTCTGTTTTTGAGATCAACAACTATGTTATCAATATCAAAACACATTGTCATTGTTTCATTTGTAATTTTCGCTCATTATATTTTATGATTTTCTCAAATAAAAAATATGAATTCTCCCAACCTGAATATTGTTCTTTAAATACATTCATGTCAATACAATGTGGGACATACAACATTAATCATTCTTTGTAATAGTTATCAGCATCAATATATTTATTATACTTTATTTACCTTTTAACATATGGTATCTCCATGCCTCTTCTTTATTTTCCTTATAGTGTATAACATGATGTGCATTCTGCTAAAGATACATGTTCAAATTTTTCTTCTCATTTCACATAGTGATCAATATTCGATAAACATGTTATGTCTTCTTAATCATTCGGTTCACAGTCTAGGTATTTTGGTTTCTTTAGTGAAAATGTTCAATCATCTATTATTGAAGTATTAATAAATATACATTTCCTTGAGCTAGTATTCAATGGAATTGAAAACACCATAAATACAAATTGTTGTGCAGACGTTGTTGTTAGTTCAATAAAGATTTTCCAGATCTTGCAATTGTTTCTATGATATCACCATAATTTTTTTCACATTCACTTTGTAGACATCTAAACATTGATGCCATTGATTTATCTATCTCTTTCATATATGAAATACAATAAGTAGTTGTAGAATATGAGTCAAGTACAAATGGAGAATCAATATTTGCATCCCAGATTAACGGAATATGTTGAGCAAAGCTGTTAGTCCAAATGTCTGTTCGTTCTCTTTTCAACAAAATTATTCTTGATTTCAAAGTACACTGAATTGTGTAGATATAATCATATTTAGTTATACCTATTTTTTCCCAAACAATATCAAATGTACATGTCTCATCATGTTCCATGTGATTTGTTGCATCAAATATTTCTCCTACATTCACCTTTGTTTTCGCATTGTCGAATTCCATAGGCTCAAATATTTGTGTTCTCGGCATTGGTGGTAATGGAAAATTGAACCTACAATGAATATTTTTTTCTTTCCTACAGGGGCTTGTGTGATGATGAAGTTGAACAATTTTCAGATTTGTAGGTATCTTTTTTATTCACAAGACATGTACTTTTCATTGAATTTATTGATCTCAATATTCGTACTTGTTCCATAGATGAGAACAATTTTAATCCATAACATTCCATGTTCATGTTGCCTTCCTCGATTTTGAAATTTTGGTACAAAGAAATGGTAAATGACATCACCAGAGTACTTGGACTCATGTGAAATTAAATAACGTGCAACATTCATTCTACTTCCATAATATCAGACACAAGTAACAAGGTCATTTGTTATCAAGGTACCAATATTATCTTCATCTACTTCATATTCAGTAGACAATTTTTTTCTCAATGTATTTGTTGCAAAGCCTTTGCTAAAATATCTGGGATTTGTTTGGCACTGCTAAATGAAGAAAACAAAGTTGGTGGACCTAATTTCCAGATCATTTCATATAATATCTTGCACAAATGTGAAATATAGTCTAGTGACGTCCATATTCATCTAATATCCATATAGGCAATGTTCAATGCAAGAATGTGTTTCAAATTTGTTGTTGTTTTAACATCTTTAGCTATTAGCTTTTTTCCTTTTAACTCTATTAGGTTTTTTCCTTTTAACTTTATTATTTTTTTTTCCTTTAAACTTTCCATTTATTATACAAATAAAAAAAAAATGAATACTTTATTGAGGATAATTTAATTTTTTTGTAAAAAATAATCATTATATGATACAAAAAAATCATGATCTTGATGCAAAACTTTAGACTCAGCAATATCGTGATATGTAAAGTTTCTCGTAATGCCATATCATCATTTTTTCCCATAACACTATTTGGGAAATCTCATCTTTTCCAAATGTATCTTTGAATAGACGTCCATATTCATCTAATATCCATATAGGCAATGTTCAATGCAAGAATGTGTTTCAAATTTGTTGTTGTTTTAACATCTTTAGCTATTAGCTTTTTTCCTTTTAACTCTATTAGGTTTTTTCCTTTTAACTTTATTATTTTTTTTTCCTTTAAACTTTCCATTTATTATACAAATAAAAAAAAAATGAATACTTTATTGAGGATAATTTAATTTTTTTGTAAAAAATAATCATTATATGATACAAAAAAATCATGATCTTGATGCAAAACTTTAGACTCAGCAATATCGTGATATGTAAAGTTTCTCGTAATGCCATATCATCATTTTTTCCCATAACACTATTTGGGAAATCTCATCTTTTCCAAATGTATCTTTGAATATCCCTAATGGACTATAGCCTTCACCCGAAGCAATGTTTATTTGAATATTACGAAGGTCATAAATACTATATGAATCCATAAATCCATGTAATAGTGTGTATATGTTCTTTATCACTATAATAATTACCATCATTTCTTTCTATATCTACATATATCTCATATGCATATGCATTTTTATTTTGACCAAAGGTTTATTTCCAATTTATATTTATTCTGACATTCTCTAGTCTATGGAGTGGAGTTTTACACAATCATCACAATACCATGATGACTTTATCAACACTTATTTTCCCAACAAAAAATATTCTTTTAAACACTAAATGTCTTTTAATTTTCATGGCCATAGTAATAGATTCATTTATGTCATGAGGAAGTGAAATTTGAATTCTATTATGTTAGCAGGTACATTAATTATTCCACTAGTCAATGCTAATTGTGGTTTTCTAAAACATTGTCTAAGTTGCCCTAATTGATAAATTCATAATTGCAATGATATCATTGGTTCCTCCAATTCATTAAGTTATTTGACTATGGAAATTTGTCTATTAAGGCTAATTTTCTTTGGAACTACAAATTCAATAACTTTTTCATTGTCTAATGCCTTTTTGCATTTTTTGCATACACTTTTAATTTTGGACACATTGTTGATTCATTTTTCTATGGCATCTCTTTTACACCATGTTTGATTGCAAATTACACAATCATAAACAATAAAATCTCGTATTTTATTAAAATACTTTTATTCAACCACTGTTTCAAATCTATAATAAGTTTCTTGCGGAAGAATCAATCTAGTATGTTTTTGGAAACCCTAAGAGACTATGGGTTTATGGAAACCCTACGAGACCTTGAACTCCTCTTCCTCTGTTGCTAACTTCACTAACAATTTCAATGGCCCCTGAGGAGGGGAAGCCTCCCCCTCCACCCCTATCTGAAAGATATGTAGATTCTTTCTTCCAACCCCTAGCAGCATCCCTCCCCAAGTGTGCACAACTCGTTTTTGTTGCGTCCAAATTTATGAACATAAATGATGAGATAAAAAAATGTTTCCTATTCATATGGTGCGTGCCACACTTCCATGATCTATGATGAATGAGCCTTGATAGGAAAATTCACTGGTATGTGACCTTCTCCAAGGTCGATTGAAATATGGCTAGGTAAAACATGGAAGCCAGTGATGAACATATAGATTTCTCTCTCAGTTGTTGACAATGGGTTATTCATTTTATTATTCAAAATAAAAGAGGACATAGACATACTGTTTTGAAATGTGTCATATTTCCTTGGCTCTATAGGAATGTATCTAAATAAATGGAATCTAGACTTCAATCCAGATGAGGAAATCCACACTATCATTCCAGTGTGGGTCAAACTTTCATGGATCCCAGTCTCCTATTGGAGCAATGACTGTCTCATAGCTATTCATAATGGGTTTGGGAAGTACATGGACAAATATGAATGCAAAGTCTCCCATTTTTTGCCAAAATATGTGTAGAAGTAGAATTGGAAAAAGAACTACTCACGGAAATCAATATAAATTTGGGAGAATGGAAGCATAGACAAATTCTAGACTATGAACAAATACCTTTCAAATTTAGACACTACCATGACTACGGCCACTTCACTAGAGACTGTGCCAAAATTGAGAAATATAAAAGTACATAGCTCCCTTTGATCATGAGAGGCAGTGTTAGAAACCAAAAAAATGATCTCTGAAAGGAAAAGGAACAATTCAAAAGCCTCGAGAAACTATGTTAGGCCCCTATACTACTAGTGTAACCCCTTATTGTTATTAGTACAACCCCCTTATTATATTGTTGTACCCATATTGTTTCTATTGTGCCCCATAGAAGCCCACTATTGTTATTATTGTGCCCTTACTTTATTATTGTTATGTTGGCTCTGATTATATTATGACTCCTTAGACTCCTATATATAGAAAGGAGGTCTTGTCATTTCTATCATCCATGAATTGTTCATTTATGTAATGTAAAGGAGGTTGCCCCCTCATAGAGGCTGAATCCTAAGGCGTTGATCTATCTTTTCTATATTTTCTTGAGCTGGTTTCATAACATTTGGTATCAAAGCTTTGGATTTCGCTGCTCCAAACAAACTCCTGAATTACATTCCAAACAAGTGACCTAGGAAAAATCGTCATAACTTTCTCTCTAAGCATTGAATTGAAATTTTGTAAGAAGTTACAGAAAGAGGACGGACTATAGTTTCTTGTATATATTTTTCAGAGCCAAATGTTGAAACAGTGACTCGCGGCAGATCGTATAAGTTCGCTCTACTGAACTAGTCTATAATCAGGTCAGTATGGGAGATTTCGTATAACTCTTCCTTGGAGAATCCAATTTGGATCAGATTGATGGAATTAGAAAGAAGACACATAGGGCTACTTCAAGTCGTAATTTCAGAACTAGAAGATTTGAAATTATAGAGTTACAGTCGTTTCAAGATCGAGCTCCTAAAATCAAGAAAAAGTGAGATGAGGAAGTTTGATGGCAAGGATCCGGTAATTGGATACTACAGATGGAAAAATATTTTGATCTAGATGGTGTACCACTATTAAAAAAGGTATGTATTGCATCCTTGTATTTAGAACCAGATCCATTTTTATGGTATCAAGGGCTTTGTTCTCGTAAACCTCTTATTACGTGGCCAATTTTCACGGAGGAACTGATAGAACATTATGAGGATACAAAGAGAAACACCTTGTTTAGCCAATTGATAAATCTCAAACAAAAGTGTTCAATGGAAGAACACATTGAGGACTTTCAAAAATTCAATATAAGGGTAAATGATATCCCAGAGAAGGAAACGATTGATTTCTTGATAGGTACTTTAAAGGATAACATTCAACATGAACTTCGTCTTTGGGAACCTAATTCATTACAGAAGGCATTCAAGTGGGCAAGAAAAATTAAAAGCAAAATTATGGAAACAAGGAATCCAATCACTCACAACTATAATTATGGAAGTTTTTCTTCTCCTAGCCTTCCATAACCTACAAGGGTGACACCACAACAATTGGAAGAAAAAAGAGAAAAAGGGCTTTGTTACAATTGTGATAGCAAATGCATTAAAGGTCATAAGTGTGCTGAGAAGAAATTATTTTACATAGATTATGATGAGGAGGAAGAAAAGGATCAAGAAACATCAAAAGAAGAGTATATACACGAGGAACCAACCCCAGAGAAAGAAGAAATGAATCCGACCATATCTTGTAAAGCATTGGCAAGAATTAGCACTCCTCAAACTTTGAAGATAGAAGGACATATCAAGAAGAAAAAGGTTCAATAAGTGAAATATCACATCGAGAAAGAAGAGATGAATCCAACCATATCTTGTAATGGATTAGCTAGAATTACCACTCCTCAAATTATTAAGATAGAAGGACATATCAAGAAGAAAAATATTCAAAAAGTGAAAGATCACATCGAGCATCAAGAAATGAATCCGACCATATCTTGTAAAGCATTGGAAGAAATTACCACTCCTCAAACCCTAAAGCTAGAAGGACATATCAAGAAGAAAAAAGTTCAAGCAGTGAAAGATCACATCAAGCATCAACAACAAGTTCTCCAACTTTTAAAGGATAATGCCACTTTGGTGCAGAATCGAATGAAACAACTGGTAGATCAACATCGCAGTGAAAAATGTTTTGGTGTAGGTGATTGGGTATTTTTACGGCTACATCTCAAGCAAGCTATTTATGAGAAGGAAATGTTGGAAATACTACATGCACTTAAGAAATGGTGACCTTACCCAATGGGAAGACACTTAAAGGTAAAAATGGATCATGATAGCCTTAAATACTTTTTAGAAAAAATGTTATTTCTAGAAGAACAGAAAAATGGGTCACAAATATATTGGGTTATGAGTTTGACATCATCTATAGAAAAGGGAAGAAAAATTTTGTTGCAGATGCACTCTCAAGAAAGGATGAGGATATGGAAGCATTGCTTTGTGCTATTTCTATTATCCAACCAAATTGGATAAATGAAGCAAGGGATGAATTGAAGAAGGATGAAGAAGTGTGGCCACTCATTCAAAAGTTGTAGAAGATCCCAATTCAAACAATATTGCCAAAACTTGAAGAGGAAGGAAAAATCATATTGGAACCTGGAGCAGTCATAGAAACAAGGACCCGACAGCTACGAAATCGATCAATTTCAGAGTATCTCATCAAGTGGAAGAACTTACCTGCTGAAGATTCCACATGGGAGGATAAGAATATTCTACAGAAACATCAAGAACTACTCAAGCATTGAGGACAACACTTTTTGAAGGAGAGGGGCATGTTAGGCCCCTATACTACTAGTGTAACCCCTTATTGTTACTAGTACAACCCCCTTATTATATTGTTGTACCCATATTATTACTATTGTGCCCCATAGAAGCCCACTATTGTTATTATTGTGCCCTTACTTTATTATTGCTATGTCGACTCTGATTATATTATGACTCCTTAGACTCCTATATGTAGAAAGGAGGTCTTGTCATTTGTATCATCCAAGAATTGTTCATTTATGTAATGTAAAGGAGGTTGCCCCCTCGAAGAGGCTGAATTCTAAAGCGTTGATTTATCTTTTCTATATTTTCTTGAGTTGGTTTCATAACAAACTATATCCAACATCATAACCCCTCCTCTTTGAACCTCTCAAATTCCTCAGTGAAGTAGAAATGGAAACTCCCCTCCAAAAAGAAGGGAAATTATTCAAGGATGATTTGGTAGTCAAAGAAGGTGAAATAGTATCATAGAGTAACCTGAATGAAGCTGTGTGTCAAGCCACTCCCTCCAAGGAAACCCTTGCCCCTGAAACTCTAAGTGTCACTCCAGGCAGTATGAAGAAGGACATAGAAAGATTAATCACTTGTCACATGAATCAAAATTTACCTTGTGTAGATGACTATAGTAGTTAGGAAACAGGAAACTCAAAGAAAAAATGTAGACGAAAGAATAAGGAATTGCAATAAAAAGAAGTTGAATTGAACAAAAAATTAGGAAATCAAATAGTCATTTTAAAAATTCTCGAATGGAAATGGACAAAAAGAAAATAAGGAAATGATGGGGGATTATCTCAAACCATTCAAATTAATGAAAGTGATATCCTGGAATATCAAGGGGCTAGGAAACCCTGCCAAAACCCTAGCAGTGAGAGACATAATTAAACAAGAATATTCGATGGTGGTATTTCTTCAAGAAACAAAATTAGAGGAAACAAAGGCCCTCAACGTAGCTGAAAACTTCTGGAAATATTGCTCTAGTTCTATCAAGTCATCTAGAGGAGCCTCTAGAGGGCTTAGTATTTTTTGGTCAAAAAGAATTTCTCCCTGGTGGAAGAAATAAAAATGAAATCTTGGTTGATGGCTCTCATGGATGAAAGATATACAGAGGAAAGAATCATTGTCATACATATTTATCGACAACTTCTATAGATTGAAGAGGCCAAATTATGCGAATATTTAGAGTCCTAAATGAGAGGAGCCATCATCCCAATAGTGTGATGGGATGTGACTTTAACACCATCCTAAATATCATAAAGAAAAGAGGAGGGACTTCGACTAGGGATCCATCCATAGATAGAATGGAGGAAACTATAGAGAGATGGGATATGATAGATATCAAGCCCAAGTCTAAGAAATATACATGGTCCAAAAGATGTTTGGAGAACACTTTATAGCAGCCCACTTGGACCACTTCTTGATTCACAACAGCTAGCCTCTCAAGGGCCTTCATTGGTTTTTGGCTATAGAAGTGTAAGGGGAATCATACCATCGACCCATCACAATCAACCTAGAGAGTATAGAAATCCTAGGGCCACTACCATTCTTGTTTAAAGAAAATTGGAACCTCTCTCAAGAGGTTGGGAAACTTGTGATGTAGGTTTGGTTGTCTCATGTATAGGGCTCCATGAGTATTGTTTGGGAAACCAAATTTAAAGATATTAAAAAGGAATTGAGGGAGGGGTTGAAAGAGAATTATCAACCTCTAGGGAAAGAAAGGAGATAATAAGTTCAAGATTCAGATGAGCACTATAAGATGATGGAGGAAGCACATATAGAAGTAAAACATATCCAAAAGGAAAAGGACCTCTCCAGACATATTCATAATTTAAGTCGGCAAGAGGAAAATAAGTGGAGATTAAAATATCATAATATCTGGTTAAAAGAAGGGGACTCTAACACATCCTTCTTTCATAAATAGGTTATGTCTCAGGAGAATCGAAATATAATAAGGGAGATAAATCCTAAATGAAAGCAAAAGGTCATCACCTTTGTAGAAATAAAAAATGAGGCCTTTAAATTTTTCAAAGCTCTTCTCAATAAATATCATATCCCTCTCGACAATGCTAATGATTTCTGTGGGAAATCCCATAGGAAATCTCCCCATCTGTCAATCAGTCTCTTTTATGCAAAATAATGGAAGAAGAAACTCAAAAAGTGGTCTAGTCCTTGGAGCCCGAGAAAGGACAAGGTCCATATGGCTTGTCCATCTTATTTTATCAATTATACTGGAAAATTATAAAAAGGGATATTATTAGAATGTCGAAACATAGAAGAGTGAGAAGGAAGATTGGAGGAAGCACTAATTGATCCTTCCTTCCCTTAATTCCAATAGAAGCCAATCCCTCAATTTTCTCAATATTTCACCCTATCTCGCTATGTAATTCTTCCTATAAAATCTTCACAAAAATCATAATTAACAAGATTAAACCTCTTCTTCCTTCCTTCATCTCTGAGAATCAAGGTAGGTTTATGCAACATCGAAATATACTCGATAATATCATTCTGGTTAAGGAGGAAATCCACTATAGTAAAGAAGTATGAGAAGTTGGAGTGGTTAACAAATTGGATATGGAAAATGTGTTTCACAGGGTAAATAATTCCCTTATATTTCTTGTCACGGAAAAATTAGGTTTCAATAATGAATTTATTTTATGGATTAATGCTTGTATTGGCTCTCTTTAGATTTATCCTTTGTTAAATGGATAACCAACCCCTTTCTTTTCTACCTCCCGAGGCCTATGGCAAGGATACCCTTTGTTGCCTCTTTTATATATAATAATGGTTGAACTGTTGTTTCGAAACATTGAGTCTGAGAGGCTGATAATATCTCTCCATGACCTAAGAATTATAATGAATGTTCATGAAATAAATCACAGTCATATTCTTGATGGAACCCTCTTTCTTGGGCGTGCCTCCTTAGCGGTTACCTTAAGATTCAAAAAGGTACTGAATTGGTATCTCCCTTTATCTAAGGGATTGATAAACAAATTTCAATTTCAATTGATCGGATGGAATTTCCTAGAGGTGAATTTGATGCAAATTGCTTGCTTACTGGGTTTTCCTGTGGATGTTAATTGAATCTCATTTTCTGGTGTTTGAATCTCGACATCCTTTAAGCAGGCTTCAGGAGAGGATTAGAAATTTTTTATGCATAAAATTAGGAAAAGAGTTCAATCCTTGGGAGTAATGTGGCTCAACCTATAGGGAAGAGTTATTATAATCAAATATGTTCTCTCCTCTCTTCCGGTGTACCTGGGAGCTTGCCTTTTAGCTCCAAAGAATATAAATCAACAAATAAAGAGGATAATTTAGAAGTTCTTATGGCAAGGGGGCAAAAGTAACAACCAAATATTCCACCTTGTTAATTGTAATTTGGCAATACAACCAAAGAGGTTAGGTGGATTAACAATCAAGGACCCTGAATTTATGAATTTGGCTCATTGGGAAAAAATGGTACGGAGACTCCTCTCAGAATCCAATGAGTGGTGGAAAAAGGCTTTCAGAAGAAATTATTTTCACAAAAATCGTCATAGTAGGCTAGAAGGAGAAGTATGGGATGGTAAAGGTTAAAAATTCGGAGAGTGTATAAAGCTTTGTTATCATTCATGATGGAACATCTCAGTTGGCAACCTGGCAATGGGAAATGTATTCGCCTATGGAAATATTTCTCTCCCCTATCTGACCTCATCTCCAATCCTAGGTTTGTAGATTTATCTAAGTGGATGGAAGAGCATGGTTACAACCATCTTGTGAACATATCCTATTGGGACTATCAAGGGCTATGGTGTGGGTGGTCAGCTTTGGACATGCCCATCCATTTGTTGAATTATTACCATTCCATGATCATTCGATTGAAGGGTTTTGCAGTTATCATTACAAGAAGTCTGGAGAGTCAGGTATTGCTGGGAGGCAAGAGTAAAATATATATAGTCAAATATGGTTATTATCTTCTTATTAATAACCCTTCCTCCCCCACCTTTAATATCCGGGGAATATTTGGAACAAGATTGGGCTTCCTATGGTTAATATTGTTTTCTTGGAAAGGGTGCATGAGAAGATCCTCACTAAAAAAAAATTAAGGAAAAGGAATGTACATGGCCCCTCTTACTGTGTGCTCTATGGTAAAGTGGAGGAAACTATTAATATTAATTTTTAATGTCCTTTCTCTATGGAAACCTAGAAGTTCGGTTTAGTTCCCTTGGTTCATTGTTCCTCCATTCCTGAGGATTGGAATGAGATCTTTATTCATTGGAAGAAAATATTTCCCTGCTCTAAGAATTCCCTCTTAATGCGTTGTTGTATGGTGATTCACAAATATCTTTGCTGGTCGATTTGGCATTGTCGAAACCAAGTGATATTTCAAGATAAGTGTTGTGTTCCATAATATGTAGCAATCGAAGGAATGATGCTTATTTTCAAGGTGATTTCTTTTAGCTGGTTTGATTATTCAGACATGAATTTTTTGAATACTAATGGAAAATATTGGCTTAGGATTTCTAGTTCCAAATCCCAAGCTCTCAGTTCAAAGTCTCATGTGGCTCCTCCTTTTTGTAATTGGCTGATTAGGGAGGCCTTTGATGAATGGCAAAGAAATATTCATCAGGTCTAGCTCTATTTTGATGGAGCTTCAAAAGGTAACCCGTGGGAGGCTAGAGTGGGAGGGATTCTTTTAAAGCTCGAAGAAAATACTGAATTATTGTTCAAATTGGGACTCAAAAAAGCCACAAAAAATCAATCTGAAGTGATCTCTCTCTTGCAGGGCTTGAAAATCAGTGTCTACAAGGGCATCAGGAATTTGATCATTATTGGTGATTCAATGGTAGATATCCAAAAATATTTGAGCCTTTCCAAGAATGAGAACCTCATTGAGTCTAAAACCTCTCCAATCCTCATAATAATAATGTGTTTCCTTAGAAAACTTAGAAAAATTCAAATATTCAAAATTTTCCATGTTAAAAGAGCCAACAATCAATTCGCAGATGCTCAATCCAACATTGGAGCAGAGTTAGAGAAAAGATACATAATAATTGAAAACATAAGTGATATATGTCATATTCCATAAAATTGTTATATAACGCAATACCTTTGGAGTAGAATTGAAATACGGGACCTCATAAGAATATGAAAGAAATTAAGATTGACAACATTTCGAGGATTCAATGGAGAGCATGGGAAAGGCGAAGATTGGTTGGAAGTTAATGCACAGGTGGGAATGCAGTATAAAGGTGGCGATGAACCATAATAAGTGGGAATTATGCCCTCAGTCATTCTCCTAGTTCATAAATATGACTTCAATCGAGGGAAGATATGGTACCATCAAATTTCGAATCAAGTAGGATTTGGCAGTGATGGAGAGGGAGGAAATTGGCCTCACAATGTTGAAGAGATGATATTCATTTATGGTTGACAATATTGGAAAGAATGGCGAGAATTACTAGGCCCTTATTTATAATGTTAGTTGAGGCAAATTAACCATCGAATATCTCTAGTGTAGGGGAGAATAGCCTCACCGAGAAATGGAAGTGGCAGCGACATGGTGGAGTCTCGATATAGTGGGTGTATAGGGTATATAGTTTATATTTCTCGTAAGCATGTTGTGAAGGAAATTAATGAAAATATGGTTTTCATGAATACTCAATTGTATGGTTTCGGAAAGGATATTGAAGTTATCCAAAAATCCATGGAACTCTTGACTATAGGTGTTATGAAAATAAGACATAAGGTGGAGAATATTGAAGTGCAGGTGGAGTGATCCACCATGGGTGTGCTGAAAGAAGTTTTCCATTTCAGTGATGGATCTTGCTCCTCCAACAGAGGGTTACGCTGGCTCTGAAATCTATGGCTTGGACCTTGGGGAAGGTAGAAACGAGGAACTAGGTATGCCTCTTGAAGAGGCTCTAGGAGAAGTCGACCCTAGAAGTTGTGAGTACCAGTTATATTTTTCTTTTTAAATCTATGTTTTGTCGAATAGTAGTGCACTATGGAGTTTTTTGAAATATTTAGAGTATAAAATATGTAAAGAGTATATATGTGAATAATATAGGTAGCAATAGGATCTCTTTATTATTAATCTACTAAAAAATTCTAGAGTAATCTCTCCATGACTGTAAGGGATCTTACCGTTTCCAACTTTATTAATGAAAATTGCTACCCATTCTATTGAAAAAAAAAATTCTATAATCAAACACACGTAATGATTCCTTATGTTCATTAGCAAATATGATATCCTATATTGACTTTTTTTGTTTCAGTCATCTTTTATTCCGTCTTGTTTCTATAACATTTTTGTTTCTTATCTATTTTTCAAGTTCATACAATCAAGAACATGAACTTTTTCTTACACTAACAGGCTTTGTATTAATTCCATACTATCTTCTTCGATTTTCATGTTCTTAGATCTATAATTTAATGTTAGGATATTTCGACACATAGGAAAGAGTTAAGTATAACTTAGTCTAGTATAGAGTTAGGTAAATTGTGTTTCTCTACTATGTACATTTTGTAACTTAAAATCTGAGGGTCACGATATGTAGTGATCCAACGGTTCATTCTCTCCTCAATATTACCGACACTTGATCCGTGGCTTAACACCCGATTGGTCCATGATCTCTATTTAAAGAGCATGGAGGGTCATTTGTAGGTTAACTGTTCATGAGAGAAGCTTATGTAAAATTTCATTCTTTTATTAATAAATTGCCTGAAGTGGCTGTTGTGGGGAAAAGTATCCGACTCGGATGACCCTATCCCTACTCTAAAGGTGACAGTCTTTAGCAACAACTGAAAGTAAAGCTTTAATGTTTTCCTTTATGAAAGCACAGAGAGAAGGAAGAAAAGATTAACCAACCGGTGTCTTTCGCTTTTGTCGATCCTTATCCTCTCTCTTTGTCTCTTGTTCCCAGCTCCTTGCTCCCTTCGCCAGTCCAGCTACACACAGATCCTGCACAACAGAGAGAAGAAAACTACAAGATACATGTACTCATAACTGATGCATGGATTAGAGTGAATCAAATATACAAGTAAATATAATACATCAATGCAATACAAGTATATAGGAGAACATTCAAAGCTTTATTGATAAAAGTAACAGGGTTCTGAGAAGGTTACAACCATCAATGGTTCCAATCCAGCAGCACCTCCCCAGCAGCAAGAAATATCCTCTTCACCTCTATAAAAGCAATCACCCAATAGCTCTAACTGTAAACCAACAGCACTTCCTTGCTTTGCACAAAATTCCAGCCCCCCTAGACCTCATAGAAGAGCTCTATATATAGGAGAGAAGAAGAAAGGATGAGTCAGCTTGAGACTGACATAAAGCTGCCTTGTGTCCTCTCCCTCTTCAGTTAAACTTCAGTTCTTGAGTCCACTTGGAGATCCTTGCTTACACATGGAGATCAAGTACCTCTTACTCATCACAGGGCGAATCCCATGAACCAAGTGTCAGTTTGGAAGCTTCCTGGGCAATTGACACCTTGCAGAATGACTGTGCCACTTGGCCAATCTCGCCCAGCGCAGGTAGCCTTCATTAGATTTGACTTTCAGCGCAGGTACAAGGAGGAGCAGTTACATTCCAGCGCAGATGCTCAGTGGAGCAGCTGACATGATCCAAAAATAGCCTGTTTTTGAGTGTTTTCGGGTGGAGAACTGATGGGAAGTGCTGTGGTTTGCTGACCTTGTTCTTCTAGGGGTAAGAACAACATGTTTAGGGACTGAGGATCCCTGTAATTATTGACATTTCATGCTCCATGCTGCGAGGCACAAAAATGTCTATAACAGTTGCCCCCTAAAGTATGAGGCCGTTTATCGGGTGAAATGCTTTATCTAGAGGGTCCGAAGTTCATTCCAGTGCTGAGGAGGCGCCCTGTAATACAATACAATACAATACATTATTTTTCATTCTGTTTTCATGATCTAGCTAAGGCGGGCATTCCCATGCTCAGCTTTATAAATACATTTTGGTACATATAACAGACGATCGTCTGATGGCAGACTGATAATTCTCTGCTGAAATTATCATCCTTTGAGTAGGATGATCATCTGCTGCAATGATGTACATGACAAATGCTTTTATATTTCCTGAATATGTATCGCAGCCCGGATGGATGAAACTAGATCCGGGGTCTTCAAACTCGTTCGATCTTCACTCTAAGTACAAGTCGATCCATGTGAGAATTTCGCTGAAGTCGAACATGGAAAGACCTCGCTTGATTACCGGCCAATAATGAAAACCGTTAACAAGCGCGAGAGGAATCACCGATAATGATAATGACCCTCAAGGTACTGCAGTACAATTCACGTGGCGTGAATAAAGGACTTGGCGTCGAACGCCACGCAAAATCCTCTGGTCGAAGGTCATTGATGTATACCTGTCGCCGGAAGTGAGAAACTTGCCATTGAGGCATGCAAGCTTCAAAGTACTGATGGGGTTGTTCCTAGATCAACTTCTTGGATAATGAGCTGAAGTCGACAAGAAGTGATCCATCAAAGGAGGGGCTTAATGAATCCCACATCAATGACACGGAACGGAGCTAATGATTTTAGCGGAGGTGAAAACAAACTGTGATATATGATTCAGGGTGGCGATCATGAATGGATGAGGGATAATGTATGGCAGTGGATGGGACACGGTTGACACTTTTAGAACGACCCATCTTGAACATATAACGACACTGATGCGATGGATCGGTAGCATTACCCCAAATGTGGATGGTTTGGCGAAGACCATGGTGATGAGACCGGTGAATGAAACAACCCAACCCGATGTGGAACGGAGGAAAAGTGTCATGTTCAAGAGTGACTTGCTACCATTAAGCTTTGATGTTCTCCCAATTTTTCCCCAGTCATTTCTGACCAGTACCTCTTTATTTTTGTCAAGCTTGAGGAGGATAACATATGCTTGTTCTATAACCTACCCTTCGGGCAAGCCCATCGCTATGATTTAACGAGCCTAGCGATAGGGAAACTCGTTCTCGTCTAAAGACAAGTTTGTCGCTATTTAATCATTTTAACGAGTCTAACGACAAGGAAAACTCGGTCCTTTTCATTTTTAGAGAGTCTGAAAAGGTACAGAAAGTTAACTCCATAATTCCTTTTTCGTCATCTAATCCCTTAAGTCCGAAAAAATATAAAACAATACAGAAGGGATGAGTTTTCGATTGCTTTAACGAGTCGAACAAAACAAGCGCTCGATCTTTTTGTGCAATAATCCCTCAGGTCCAAAAAGATTAAAATCTAGAGGAGGGATAGCTCTTCCGGTCGCTTTAACGAGCTGGAAGGCCAAAACTCGGAAAACTTTTCATATTTTACGAGTCAGTGAAAAGAGCTCAAAGAAGACTCGTCTTTTGAGGAACGAGTGATAAACAGGGATAGCAGCAGATTCCAGGTACAAATTGGAATTTTCCAATCACGGTAGTGTCACAAGGATGGCTAAGTGAAATCACTCTTCGCAGATGTTCCTCAAAAAGGGTAAACACACAAATGGAAGTGAATGATCGGCCAAATGACGGTGGAGGTGACGGTGCACAAACACGACCAAGGCTTTTATGGCTGATGAATTTACGATCTCAGAAGGGTATTTACCGGTTCATTTTTTCTGAATGAGCTTGAACTCTAAAGGAAAGCCTGCTCATAAACTTATGTTTATTTTTTAACGAGCATGAACTATGCGCTAAAACTGCTCGGATCTTGCGTTTATTTTTTAACGAGCATGAACTATGTGCTAAAACTGCTCGATGATAAGTTTACATGCCCCCAGCATAATAATGCAAATCGAAGTGCATGCCCCCCAAGCTTCATTGCATCCAATTCGGTGGTTGGAATGAAGGTTTACCTTGGGGATTTGTTTCATTTTTTTAATGAGGTTGACTTAGTAAAAGAACTATCCTCATGACTCCTTGTTTCATTTTTTAACGAGGTTGACACGAGATAAGAACCGTCCTCGGGGCTTTAGATCCATTAGAAACAGAAAGTTTCATATTCCATCGTAGCCATTTCTACCAGATTACTTGGAGGTGGTAAGGCGAAAGTGCCCATCGACGGGGGGTTTTTTAGGAAGATGAATCCGATATTTTGGAGAGAACAATTGTTCCCATGGATCATAGGAATGCTTCACGTAGTAAATGGTGGCACAACTTTTGTCGAAGTTGTCATCGAACTGCTTGGTTGATCATTTCCTTTACTGTTCGACGACTGCGGATTCCCGCAGTTTTTGCACTTTGTCGAAATCAAAGCATCATTTTTCTGTTCAGAGGTCGACACCATTAGTACCTCGCACCGGGAAGTATCTCCATTATCAACCAGATTTTGACTTGGTTCGGGAAACGGATCAGTCAATACAGCTGGGGTTTGTGAATTCTTTAAGAATTTTTTAAACTCGGCTTTATATGGACAATCTTTTGTCCAATGATCCTCATCACATATCTGACACCCCGAAGGTGGTTTCCCTTTTCCAAAAGAAGTTTTTCGAGGAGACGAATCTCCTTGTTTTTTCTTCTCTTTGTTTTGATTTTTCTTGCCTCTTGGTTGTTTGGAGTTTTTGCCTTTATCCGTAGATACAGCATTTACTTCCGAAGCAAGAATTTCTTGATTTTCTTTTTGATTCGAAGTCTTATGGGCTTTCTTATTTGAATCCTTTGTCGACTTAGCGTTTGCAGTTCCAATCACGCCATCACCGGCATGAGAGTCACTATTCGATCCGGGAGGAGGAGGGATTGAAAACTCCGGTCTGGGGGCGTCAGGTATCTTATCATAGAGCGTGCCCGACTGAGTATATACTAAGTCCAAATATTGAGCACGAGCAATAACCTGCTCCTCTGTTACGACGCCTCCCTTGGCCACATCTTCTGTTATAGCAGGAAGAAGCGACTTTATAAACCACTCAGCTAATAGCTGATCTGGAACATAGGTCTTTACCATTCTGCGACGACGACGCCACTCATGTATATGATCTGATATATGTGTGGCTGTTGTCTGCTTGAAATTGGTCAAGATCTCTGTTCCAGTTTCGTACCTTATAGGTAACTGAAAGTGTGTTAAGAAAGTCGTGGCTAGGGAACTAAAATTGTCGAAAGAGGCTCTAGGTAATTCAATATACCATTTAGCCGCCGGACCAGTCAATGTCCTCTGGAAAAGGCGAAGCCTTATTGAATCATCATTCAAGGTATTCGACGAACACCACAGATGGAATGTCATCACATGATTCGACGGGTCTTCGCCAGGATTTCCATTGAATTTAGGAATGTCCGAAGGAAGTTTGTGAGGAATCGCTGGCCACCAATGGGCATAGGCGATTGGATCGTTCGTCAATCGATGTAAATCTGGTAATTCTAGAGTTGCCACGAATGGCAACTGCTGACTCAGGTTTGGCGAGGCGTACCCAGGATACGATGGAATCGCCTGAGTAGTAGGTCTTTGCATACCAGCATAGTGCAACTGATGTTGATATGACTGATACGGCTGGTGGGCTTGGCCACTGTAAAGTGGTTGATTTAACCCGTTCTGAATATAGGGTTGCCCACTATTCGCAAAGATCTGTTGCTCAGATCCCTGGTACACCTGTTGAAACTGAGGTTGTTGGTATTGCACCATCCATGGTTGTGAAGCCATGTTTTGCTGTGCGACACTAACCGACGGACCAAGATGCGGGGTTACGGTTCCCGTTTGTATCTGTGTCGTCCCGGTAGTTGGTGATTGTGGTTGTGTTGCAGGGTCAATGGGCTGTTGCATTACAACTTGGGGTTGACATACAACAGGTATCGATTGAACTTGCCACACGGTTACAATTGCTGGCGTCGTCGGGATACTAGACATAGGTACACATTGTTGCATGGAATATACAACTCTTGGTTGTTGGGGTAACATAGGTACCCAACCACTCGTCGTTACTTCAGTCAAACCTGAATGTTGTTGAAAACTGCCGTATGGGTATCCTCCCGGAAGGTGAAGTGAAAGGGCATATTGCCCCCCATACGGTAACAATCCGGAGTTCAAGGGTATAGATTGCCTTTGAGGACTGGATGGCCCAAACTGATTTCCAAAGGGATCAATTTGTCTAGTTTCAACATAAGAATTACCGGGTATTATACCGGAAGAACAAACTGGAACAGACCAAGTTGTCGTGATAGTCCCTGGGTGGACTCCTTCTAGCTGATGAGGGTTAGTCGGGACAGCTGGTATGCCGGCAAACATCGTTGGATTGACAGCAGGAGCTTCTGCTGTCGCTGTGTCATTTGGCACAGTCCTAGATGTCGACGGTTGCTCAGACATTTTAAGTCTATCCAATAAACTGCCTAACGATTCTACAGGAACTTCCTGTGGCGATGGACAAACTTCTGATGCAGAAGGAAAAAGAGTGGTGCCTACTCCAAAATGAGTTGGAGTATTTGCTTGCTGGTCCTCTACGATTTCCTCTATTGCGATCAGACCAGGAGGAAGAGGAAGACCGTCAGGTCCGTAAAAGATTTCTGGTGCCGAAGAAGGGGTTGCTTCGACAGCGACAGTTGTTTGAACAACAAGACTCTGTGGACCGGTTTCAGATGGAACTGGTTCAGTTATGCAAGTACTTGTCTTCAGACTAGGATCAGTACAACTGTCCCTCTGTTGCTGTTGAACTTCTTCAATAGAGGCAGGGATTCCAGAAATATTAGGAGTGACCAGAATCTCAGATGTTGTCGGAACTGTTGTTCTAACTTTAATGGGAGATTTCGACCCGGTCAAGCGAGTTCGCTTTGTCCGTACTACTCTCGATTCCGGAGACAAAGACGGTTGACTCGCGAGTCTCCTCGAACGACGGAGTTTTAATTGACTTTCCTCCACGGTTGCGGATTACTTGATCAACTAAAATACAAAAAGGGGAATTATGTTTCCGTATTGAATGAATTTTATTAGACGCTTTTAGACACAACTTTGCTTTTTCATGTTTTAAGAGTCGAGAAAAAGCTAAAGATGACTCTAGTCGCCTTCGATGTATTAACGAGCCCGAAGTGACAAATGCTCGGTTGGACCTTTTCAGTTATAGAGTTTGAAAAGGGCCAAAAGAAACTTCTCTGGAGATCTAGGCAGAGGGTGTGCCAAACCTCTCGCGAAACAACAGAATACGTTTTACGGTACGGGTGGTCGATCTTCGTGAATGCTGTGTTCACTGCATCGCGATCAGTGGTGCGGTCGACACGGCTTCCTAAGGATAAAGGATAAATGCCTATAGGGGTCTCCCAATATACGCGACGGTATGCGGGAGCACAAGTCCGTATTAGTGCTATCGTCCCTCAGGAGGAATCACCCACCTTCGTAGAGATCGACAGTCACTACGTTTAACGACGCCGGAACACGTCTCTACCTAGACCTCTATTGTGAGCGTTATGTTACAATGCGTTTTTAGATTCATTCAATATATTTTAAGTTGATCTTGTTTAGCAGTTTGTCTTTCAGGATCACCACGAGATGTATTGGTACAAATTCCTAAATGCAGCTAAAATGATAAGCAAGCTTTATAATCTTTTTAGCTTTGAAAATCCTAACTACTGAGGGGAGAGAAAAACATTATCTTTCCACACAGAGCACCAAGCACAAACTAATGCACTTTCTCCTAGATCAGTCACGCAAACTTATCAAAATATGCAAATGCAAGATGCATGTATTTCTTTTCTTTTCCCTTAATGCTGATGTAGACAAAAAGGAAATTGTCATATAATTTTCGAATTCAATTTGAAGCGTAAACAAACAAGTTTTGTCTAAAATGAAAAGACGCTTTACAAGCACTTGTTTTGACACTAAAAATGTATGAATTCAAACCATAAAATGAAAAACAAACAAACTCAAACAGCCATGAACAGTAATAAAACTAGCTCTTAAGATCACAAAGACACTTTTACAGTTCAGGATCTAAGAGGTCACCGCTATACTGGTTCGTTTTTCACAATGGGAAACTGTAACTGAAGAAAGAAATACTGAAAGAACACTCACAGTTTCATCACACAACTGAGGTGGAATAATGTCAAGGAAAGTGGTTTACAGCAAGTACAATGACCAGCAAGCAATCAGCAGAAATCAGTGAAAACAGGGCTCAGACACTAAGGGAAACCTCAGCAAGACACTGGCTAACTGGACCAGTGCAGGCTCTGGTCTGTCAGTTTGATTCTCAGCGCAGTTTCCGAAGGGAGTACCTGCGCTGAAATGCAGACTGCCTGTGGACAGCCTGCACTGAGACACGAGAGTTGCGTTTACAAGGAATTCCGGGTCATAAAAAGCTCAAAAATGCACTGTTTTTGCTGAAATAAAAAGCTATAGGTCAAGTACAGGCTAAGGGATGATCAAGAGGATGAAAAGCTGTCACAAAGAGTACAAGAGTCTTTTGTAGATCAGCTCTTCAAATCATGAATCTGCTCAGTAAATGAGCAAGAGTAGCAGCCCCTCTACTTCGCTTTTGATATAGTCAAAAGCTTTTCGATTTGGTACTCTTTGGTTCAGGAAATGAATAGCAAAGATACTACAAACACCAACAAGATACTAGGCTCCCCAGTGGAGTCGCCAGTTTGTTGTGGGGAAAAGTATCCGACTCGGATGACCCTATCCCTACTCTAAAGGTGACAGTCTTTAGCAACAACTGAAAGTAAAGCTTTAATGTTTTCCTTTATGAAAGTACAGAGAGAAGGAAGAAAAGATTAACCAACCGGTGTCTTTCGCTTTTGTCGATCCTTATCCTCTCTCTTTGTCTCTTGTTCCCAGCTCCTTGCTCCCTTCGCCGGTCCAGCTACACACAGATCCTGCACAACAAAGAGAAGAAAACTACAAGATACATGTACTCATAACTGATGCATGGATTAGAGTGAATCAAATATACAAGTAAATACAATACATCAATGCAATACAAGTATATAGGAGAACATTCAAAGCTTTATTGATAAAAGTAACAGGGTTCTGAGAAGGTTACAACCATCAATGGCTCCAATCCAGCAGCACCTCCCCAGCAGCAAGAAATCTCCTCTTCACCTCTATAAAAGCAATCACCCAATAGCTCTAACTGTAAACCAACAACACTTCCTTGCTTTGCACAAAATTCCAGCCCCCCTAGACCTCATAGAAGAGCTCTATATATAGGAGAGAAGAAGAAAGGATGAGTCAGCTTGAGACTGACATAAAGCTGCCTTGTGTCCTCTCCCTCTTCAGTTAAACTTCAGTTCTTGAGTCCACTTGGAGATCCTTGCTTACACATGGAGATCAAGTACCTCTTACTCATCACAGGGCGAATCCCATGAACCAAGTGTCAGTTTGGAAGCTTCCTGGGAAATTGACACCTTGCACAATGACTGTGCCACTTGGCCAATCTCGCCCAGCGCAGGTAGCCTTCATTAGATTTGACTTTCAGCGCAGGTACAAGGAGGAGCAGTTGCATTCCAGCGCAGATGCTCAGTGGAGCAGCTGACATGATCCAAAAATAGCCTGTTTTTGAGTGTTTTCGGGTGGAGAACTGATGGGAAGTGCTGTGGTTTGCTGACCTTGTTCTTCTAGGGGTAAGAACAACATGTTTAGGGACTGAGGATCCCTGTAATTATTGACATTTCATGCTCCATGCTGCGAGGCACAAAAATGTCTATAACAGTGGCCACGTTGGCTCAGGCCGTGGACTATTTCCCTCTTTGAGGGTTTTAACCATGTCAAAATATTGGTGTATTGATTTGTGATCTATGTGTGAGCGGTGTCCTTTGGTGTTCTGTCTGAGGAGCTTACCCTGTAAATTCCTACAAGGTATTAGAGCTATTTGAGGGCCACGTCCATTGGTGATCCAAATCTGAAGCCGGTAAAACTGCATCTGACTACCGTTTCCTAGATCTACTGTTTCTGACTGCTTTCGGGCCGAGAGGACTACTCTGTGGTGTTAGGAGCATCTGTTCCAGTGAGGAACCCCTTTCGTTTCATGTGAAAAGGTTTCTGGTAGCCCTAGCTACGTCATTTTTAAGATCTAGAGGGATACAGTGTTTATTTGTAGTTTACAGTTATTTTCTCTTTGTTTATTTCGGTTTTGGTTTATTTAGGTTTTTGTTTTTTTGTTTTTATTAGCAGATCTATACCTTTCATTTCTATGTATGCTCTTTTCCCCGCGAATTTGTGCAATCTGGGCAAATCAAAAACAGAAAGGAAGGATTTTTCTCATGCGTATGCTCTTTTCCGCTGCACCTTAGTGTGATCTCGGAAAATCAGAAACATTGAGGAAAATATTTGGTTTCCGGCTAAAGCTAACTTCGAGCCGTAAGGTTAGTTTTTTTTGTATGTCCGTGTTGGGTTTTGTGTTTTTTTGTTTTGTAGGGAAAGAAGAGCTTTCTCAAGCAAGCACACAACCCAAAGCACCCCCCCCCCCCCCGCTCTCTCTCTCTCTCTCTCTCTCTCAAACTTTTAGTTTAGCTCACTTTGTCCAAAGCTAATTTATGAGATTAGAGGTCTTGAGTTCAAGTCTCCTTTTTGTGGGGGCGTATTTTTCATTTCCGCACATTCCCGCACTTCGTCAGCATCTTCATAAACTTTTCTTCAAAAAGCCATAACTTCTTCATCCGGAAGCCATTTTCAGAGCTGTTTTTTTTTAACCAGCCTAATTTTTCAAGATCTTTCCATTGGAAAACTTAGTTTCAACATCTATAGCTTCAATTTCTATTAAAATGGAAAGTCTATGCCAAGTTATTCTTGACAGAACCAACTACTTCCAATGGTGGTCCTACATTGTGGATTTACTTAGAAGTAAAGGTCTCTACAGAATAGCCTTAGGCCAAGAAACCAAACTGAAAGATGAAGATAAGGCAGCTACATGGGAAAATAGGCAAGATCAAGCATGAGGGTTGATAAGGATGTCTATTTCTCCAGATCTTAGATTCCATATTGCAGAACTTGATACTCCTGAGGAAGCAATGAAACATATCACTAAAGTTTTTGGAATAAAAAATGAACTTAAAGCCTATCAACTCGAAAATGAGTTGCTTACATTGGACCCCAATAATTTTTCTTGCATTGAATATTTTTTGTCCAAGTTCAAGACCCTTGGACTTCTCTTGGAAGGTGTTAAGGTTAAGAAAGAAGATAGTAGCCTTATCTATTCCATTCTTACTAAGTTGGGACCAGCCTATTCTGTGTTTGTTTCCACCTTCCATTCTACAAGAGAAGCCTTCATTTCTCAAGGACAAGCCTACAAGTCCCCTTCCTTTGATTCCTTTTGTGATTCTTTAATAAGAGAACAAGAAAAACTCTTACACCTTGGTCTTCTTCATCTTGGAAACTCTTCTAAGAAAGCGTTAGCCACCCAGCAGCAACCAAATTCAAAGAATCCTAAGAAGTTGTATCCTAAAAGGAATGGTCCTAAACTAAACAAGGGTCCTACGCAATTTCAGCCTCAAAATGAAAAATAATTTCAACAAAATGATAAGACAAATAAAAACAAAGGAAAGAAGATTGATAGACATTGCAACTTTTGTAATCGAGATGGCCACTTAGAATCCAAATTCTTCAAGAAGATGGAAGCCTTGGAAGCAGCAATGAAGAAGCATAACATCCATTTGGAGCACTCTTCAACTTCAACTTCATCTTCAGGGATAGAACTTTCTGCATGTGGTTGTCAAGCATCTCGGTCTGGCTATGCACTAAATGTATCTTCTTCTTTTCATTCTCATGAGTGGCTCATTGATTCTGCAGCTTCTTATCACATGGCCAAAAAAAAAGCCATGTTTTCTTCCTTAAATGATTGTAACACCAAAAATATATATGTTGGTGATGATAGATCTCTTAGTGTTGTAGGGACAGGAACTATTCATATAGACAATGGTCAATTTAATGATGTATTATGTGTTCCAACCTTATCCTGCAACCTTCTATCTGTATATCAGATAACTCATTCAGGTGAAGGTAAAATCGTTGAATTTTCACCTCACAATGTTGTAATTAAGGACGTAAAAGATCCGAGACAGATTTTAGCTACTAGCATTGCTGATGATTCTACAAGGTTGTATAAGTTTCACAACTTTGGGTCATCAAATCTTCCCTCGGTATTTGTTGCTCATAATGATGAAGTGAGTAAAATTTGGCATGAGCGATTTGGTCACTTAAACTATCGCTCTCTTCAGAATCTATGTGAAGAAAATATGGTGACAGGTCTTCCAATGGTATCTTGCAGAGATGGTGTTTGTTCCGGATGTGTACTCGGAAAACATCATCGGGACAGTTTTGAAAAACGTGCCTCTTGGCACGTCTCAGCCCCTTTACAGCTTGTGCATTGTGATTTATGTGGTCCACTTCTAGTTGTTTCATTCTCTGGCTACAAGTATTTCTTAACTTTCATTGATGATTTCTCAAGATGCACTTGGGTATACTTCTTAAAACTCAAGAGTGAAGTATTTAACATGTTCTTGGCCTTTAAGGCCTTTGTTGAAAAACAATCTGGACATCAAATTCTTAAGCTGATATCTGATAATGGCAGAGAATATGTTAACAAAAAAGTCGTCAACTTTTGCACTGAGAATGGAATTCAAATGCAACATACTATTCCATATACTCCACAACAAAATGGTGTAGCTGAAAGGAAGAATCACACTGTTGGGTCCCTATAATACTAGTGATTACCCCATTACTATTGTACTTATACCCCTTATTTATATTTTTGTGCCCCTATTACCCCGATGTTGTTATTTCTGTGCCCCATAGAATCCCTCTATTGTTATTTTTGTGGCTTTATATTATTATTGTTAGGTCGGCTGGATTATATTGTGACTCCTTAAACTCCAACATATAGAAAGGAGGTTTTGTCATTTGTATCATCCAAGAATTATTCATTTATGTAATGTAAAGGAGGTTGCCCCCTTGAAGAGGCTAAATTCTAAGGCGTTGATCTATCTTCTCTATCTTTTCTTGAGCTGGTTTCATAACATTTGGTATCAGAGCTTTGGATTCTAGGGTTTCGCTGCTCCAAACAGGTCATCGTGGCATTTTCGCTATAGCTTTTTTTCTATGACGTTTCAGAAGTTGCAAAAAAAAACCCATTTGAGAAGAAATCGCGCTGAACCTTGGGTCTAAATTTCAGAGCTTTTCGTGCAATATTTGCGGAGATATGATCTGAGGAAGTTGGTCTTTTTGCAGACTCCTGAATTACATTCAAAACAGGTGACCTGAGGAAAATCATCATAACTTTCTCTCTGGGGATCGGATTGAAATTTCGTAAGAAGGTACAGAAATAGGATGGACTTTAGTTTCTTGTATGCGTGTTTCAGATCCAAAGGTTGAAACAGTGACTCGTGGCACATTGTACAAGTTCACTCTACTGAACTAGTCTAAAAGCGAGTCACTGTGGGAGATTTCACATAACTCTTCATTGGAGAATCCAATTTGGGTCAGACTTGTGGCATTGGTAAGAGGATGTAGAAGGCTACTACAAGTATCAATTTCAAAACTATATGATCCAAAATTACAGAGATAAATCAGAGGCAATATCGAGCTCCTACAAAGTGAAAAAAGGTGTAGATTTTCTTAAATTTTTGCTTAAGCTTGGTTTGAAAATTTATTTTGAAGGAATTCAAAGGGCATAGTAGAGAATTATTATCGATAAATAATACCCCGAGGAAAGAAAATGCAAACACCTAGTAAGGAACTTGAAAGCTCTAGCATCACTCATGAAGAAGAGGAAGAAATGCAACATGATATATCAAAATTACAAGACCAAGTGCAACAACTGTCCCTTGCACAAAAAGGAATGGAATCTAAGATGGATGGTTTAAAGAAAGATGTAGAAGCAAAGATGGATGGTTTAAAGAAAGGTGTAGAAGCTAAGATGGACTGTTTAAAGAAAGGCATAGAAGCTAAGATGATTGACGTGGAAGCTAAGATGGATGATTTGAAGATAGATTTGAAGATAGACATGGACCAATTGAAGATAAATATGAATAAGTTGCTACAAGAAATGGTCCCTAAGGGTGAAAGGCTACTAAAGGAAACTCATGATGAGAACAAAAGAAATGTTAATCATGATTCCATAGACGCTAATGTTGGATCGAAGACTCACCATATTCCAAAAATCGATATGAGGAAGTTTGATGGCAAGGATCCTGCCACATGGATATTACAGATGGAGCAATTCTTCGATCTCAATAATGTGCAAAACACACAAAAGGTACGTATGGCAACTTTATATTTGGAACCAAATCAGTTTGTATGGTATCAATGGCTTTGCTCTCGTAAACCATTTATCACTTGGGCAATTTTTACGAAAGAATTGATAGCACATTATGAGGATACAAAAAGCAACACTTTTTTTAGCCAATTGATAAGTCTCAAACAAAAGGGTTCAATAATGGAGCACATTGAGGAGTTCCAAAAATTGAACATAAGGGTAAAAGATATTCCAGAGGAGCATAGGATTGATGTGTTCATAGGGTCTTTAAAGGATAATATCCAACATGATGTTCGCCTTTGGGAACCTGATTCATTAGAGAAGGCATTCAGGTTAGCAAGAAAAATGGAAAGCAAAATTATGGCAACCAGGAAGCATACCACTCACAACTATAAAGATAGAAGTGTTGTTTCCCCTAGTCTTCCACAACCTATAAGGTTGACACCACAACAATTGGAAGAAAAAAGAGAAAAAGGGCTTTGTTACAGTTGTGATAGCAAATACACTAAAGGTCATAAGTGTGCTGAGAAGAAATTATTCTACATAGATTGTGAAGAGGAAGAAGAAAAGGAGCAAGAAAGGTCAAAAGAAGAGGATATACTCTAGGAACAAAGCCTAGATGAAGAACAAATAAATCCGACCATATCTTGTAATGCATTGGCGGGAATTACCACTCCTCAAACCATCAAGATAGAAGGACAAATCAAGAAGAAAAAGGTAATAGTGTTGATTGATTCAGGAAGCACCCACAATTTTATTCATTGTAGGGTAGCAAAAGAATTGAATTGCTTCCTATATCCAACACCAGAGTGTCAAGTGATGATTGCAAATGGAGGAACAATAAATTGCATATGTATTGACTAGCCCAATGTTTTCCATTCCAATGGGAGGTGCTGATGTTGTACTAGGAGTCCAATGGCTACAATCCTTGGGTACAATAGCTTTTAATTTTCAAGAACTTTTCATCAAATTTTCTACGAAAGGAAAGGAAGTTGAATTAAGGGGTATTGCAGGGAAACCAGGAAAGATAATCAGCTCTAATGGTATGACAAAGCTTCTAAAAAAGGAGCAAAGAGGTGTAATTGCACAATTATGTTCGCTAGATGTTTCCACATCAGAATCATCTATTTCTCCAGATCTCCAAAAAGTCCTGGACAATCATTCCAAGGTATTTGAGACTCCCAAAGGTCTCCCACCTATGCGTGATCATGATCATGCTATTCATCTGATTCCAGGAAGTGTTCCTCCAAACATCAGGCCGTACAGATATCCCTATGTCCAAAAACGTGAAATTGAACGTATGGTTGCAGAAATGCTAGAGGCTGGTATAATTCAACCAAGTCAAAGTTCTTTCTCTACTCCAGTAGTATTGGTGCACAAGAAGGATGGATCATGGCGCATGTGTCCAGATTATAGGGAGCTCAACAAGCTCACTATTAAAGATAAGTTCCCCATTCCTGTCATTGATGAATTACTGGATGAATTGCATGGATCAATTTACTTCACCAAGTTGGATCTTCATTCAGGATATCATCAAATCAGAATGAAGATTGAAGACATTCCGAAAACGGCATTTAAAACTCATGAGGGTCATTATGAATTTTTGGTCATGCCTTTTGGCCTTACCAATGCACCTTCAACATTTCAAGGTTTGATGAATTCAATTTTCAAACCATTCCTTAGAAAATTTGTGTTAGTATTTTTTGATGATATACTAATCTACAGCAAGTCTTGGAAGGATCATGTTGAACATGTTGACAGGGTGCTACAACTATTGGAGGAGAAACAATTATATGCAAAAAGATCCAAATGTTTCTTTGGAGTCCAGGAGGTGGAATATTTGGGTCATATTGTATCTCATGAAGGAGTTAAGGTAGACCCTAGCAAAATTAAAGCCATTAAGGAATGGAAAATCCCCACATCCATAAAGCATCTGCGAGGATTTCTTGGGTTGACAGGGTATTATCGCAAGTTTGTTAAGAATTATGGGAGAATAGCAGCACCTCTAACAACATTATTGAAGAAAGATGCATTTTCATGGACTCCGGAAGCAACAAAGGCCTTTGAACATCTTAAAGAGGCAATGTGCCAAGCACCGGTCTTAGCTACACCGGACTTCACAAAAACCTTTATTGTGGAATGTGATGCTTCAGGAAATGGAATTGGTGCTGTTCTAATGCAAGATGAAAGACCCATTGCTTTTGAAAGTCGTCCAATCAAGGGAAAGTTTTTAAGCAAAGCTATTTATGAGAAGGAAATGTTGGCAATACTCCATGCACTTAAGAAATGGCGACCCTACCTAATGGGAAGACACTTCAAGGTAAAAACGGATCATGATAGCCTTAAATACTTTTTAGAACAAAGATTATCCTCTGAAGAGCAACAAAAGTGGGTCACAAAGATGTTGGGTTATGACTTTGAAATCATCTACAAAAAAGGGAAGCAAAATGTGGTGGCAGATGCACTCTCAAGAAAGGATGAGGATGTGGAAGCATTGTTGTGCGCCATTTCTATTATCCAACCAGATTGGATAAACGAAGCAAGGGAGGAATGGAAGAATGATGAAGAAGTGTGGGCACTTATTCGAAAGCTACAACAAGATTCCAGTACGTCTGATACATTTAGCTGGAAAAATGATTCGTTATGGTACAAAGATCGCTTATACCTCTGTAAGAATTCCCAGCTAAAACAAAAGATTCTTATGGAATTGCACACTTCTCCCTTAGGAGGGCACTCAGGATTTTTAAAAACTTACCACAAGGTTAAGAAGGAATTTTTTTGGGATGGCCTTAAATCAGATATTCAAAAGTTTGTGGGGGAATGTTTGGTTTGCCAACAAAATAAAGTTGAAACAATTAAGACACCGAGTCTATTACAACCTTTATCCATTCCAAGCCAACGTTGGGAGGAGGTTTCAATGGATTTTATCACAGGTTTACCCAAGTCTGAGGGAAAGAGTGTCATCATGGTGGTAGTTGACAGACTTACCAAGTATGCACACTTTTGTGCATTATCACATCCATTTAAAGCCAGTACAGTTTCTACTGCATTTATGGAAACAATTCAAAAGCTACATGGAAACCCAAAGATTATTGTAAGTGACAGAGATCCCATTTTCACTGGAAATTTTTGGACAGAATTATTTTCTTGTCTTGGTACTCAGTTAGCTCATAGCTCATCTTATCATCCTCAATCTGATGGGAAAACTGAGATAGTAAACAAATGTTTGGAAGGATATCTTCGTTGCTTTGTATCTGATAAACAGACACAATGGGTCAAATGGTTGCCTCTGGCTGAATGGTGGTATAACACTTCCTTCCATACAGCAACAAAAATGACCCCATTTATGGCACTTTATGGGTATCAACCACCATCCATCACATCATATTTAAGAGAAAATTCTAAGGTTCAGGCAGTGGAACATCACATCGAACATCAACAACAAGTCCTCCAACTCTTAAAGGATAACCTCGTGTTGGCACAAAATAGAATGAAACAACAGATAGATCAACATCGCAGTGAAAAAAGTTTTGATGTAGGTGATTGGGTATTCCTACGGCTACAACCATATAAGAAAATGTCCCTAAAGCAAGCTAAGAAGGATAATAAATTATCACCAAAGTATTATGGTCCGTACAAGGTGTTGCAAAAGATTGGTACTATGGCATACAAATTGGAGCTTCCTGCAGCTTCTCGATTGCACCCAGTTTTCCATGTTTCATGTTTAAAGAAGGTTATAGGCGACAAGCTCCCAATTCAAACAATATTGCCAAAACTTGACGAGGAAGGAAAAATTATATTGGAACCGAAAGCAGTCACAGAAACAAGAACTCGACAGCTACGAAATCGATCAATTTCAGAGTATCTTATCAAGTGGAAGAACTTATCTGTTGAAGATTCCACATGGGAGGATGAGAATTTTATGCAGAAGTACCCAGAACTACTCAAGCGTTGAGGACAACACTTTTTTGAAGGAGAGGGGCATGTTGGGTCCCTATAATACTAGTGATTACCCCATTACTATTGTAGTTATACCCCTTATTTATATTGTTGTGCCCCTATTACCCCCATGTTGTTATTTCTGTGCCCCATAGAATCCCTCTATTGTTATTTTTGTGGCTTTATATTATTATTGTTAGGTCGGCTGGATTATATTGTGACTCCTTAGACTCCTATATATAGAAAGGAGGTTTTGTCATTTGTATCATCCAAGAATTGTTCATTTATGTAATGTAAAGGAGGTTTCCCCCTCGAAGAGGCTGAATTCTAAGGCGTTGATCTATCTTCTCTATCTTTTCTTGAGCTGGTTTCATAACACACACCTTAAAGGAAATGGCTAATTGTATGCTTCAATCTAAAGGACTTAGTCTTAATTATTGGGCAGAAGCAATTAACTGTGAAAATTACTGATCCGGATTTAAACAGGAACGCAATAGATTACAGAGATAACCATAAATATAGAGATGCGATAACCATAAATACAGAGATGCAGCAGAAATAATACTTCATTTCATTACTGTAGAATACTGAAATATGCTTACAAATAGAAATGGAAAGAAACCAGCTAGGGCGATGGTAGCTTATCTCTGAGAAGAGATGTGGCGGCTACATGCCTCTGAACTGTTCTGAACTGTGTTACAATGAGGCTCGAAGGCCTATTTATTGTTGAGAAACAATGGAAAACCCTTCACATCCCAAAACCTAACCCTAGAAGATGAAACACCAAATTGTGGGCCCCGTTTGGGTAAATTGGTACATCCATTTCCCGGGGTCGTAACTTTGGCATACGATCTCCGTTTGACGCGTACGATAGCTCGTTAGAAAGATCTATCCGAGTACTACCACTTTGGGAGGCAACATGGGTCCATGGACCCATGTTGTCCCAGATTCCCAAGAAAACGTCGTTTAGGGCCTCAAAATGGCTCCGGAAGTTCAGGACCCGAAAAACTGCTAAAAATAGTAAACTGTGCTACAATTTAGGAAACTGAAAAAGCTGAAAGAGACAGTTGTGGGGGTCCAAATGGGTTGGTGGGTGGCCACCAACATCCACCTGGATCATTCCTCCCCCCTTAGGAAGCAATGGTCCCCATTGCGTTGAGTCCCTCCATCTGCTGAACTTGTCCTGCAATCTCTGATGTGTCCAGTGATGGTGGGAAGCATGGTCGACGATGGTCCACATTGAACATTTGGTGCAGGCGAAGGAATGGAGGAATGTTGTGCTTCAAAGCATTGTTGCCCGTAGCCTTGGTACTGGTGTAAGGGCCATGTCGGAGTTGCCTAAGTTTCTGATGGGTTCTGGTAAGGCGTTCTCTTTGCAGATATAACCAAACTTTGTCGCCCACCTGAAACTTGTGTGGTACCCCTGTGGGTGAGGAGATGTTGTTCCTGTGTTCTGTCATGACCGTATCCCTTTGCTGCTGTTGCTGCGTGGAGGAACCCTTTGTAGGGGTTATGGATGTAGCAATGATCTTCCCCTTACTTTGGGAGTGAACCAGATAGATGAATTTCCTGGTCTGTGATATGAGCTTGCTGCCTTTCTTGGTAGTGATCGAAGATGTGGCAGTAGGTGGGGCTACCTCCGGTATCCTGTATAATGAATTATTCAAAGAAATAATGACAGCACGAGGGCTGGACTCATACACAGCATGTCACCTCCACAAGTATGGCTGGCCTAACAATACATCACAAACATCCAGAGGTGTAACATCACACAATACCTCGTCTGTGAAGGGTTTGATGCTGTAGGGAAGGCGGCACTGCTGGCGAACTTTCAGATCTCGTCCTTCATGAAGCCACACGATACTGTACGGCTGTGGGTGTGGTGTAGTCGGTAGGCCCAACCGCTTCACGACCTCTGCTGAAACGAGGTTCTTTTGGCTGCCACTGTCGACAATGAATTGCAGCGGCGAACCCTTCATCCACATCTGTGAGTGGAAAAGACGCTCCCCTTCCTCTGGATTTTCGAGCTCATCTTTCTGGATCTTGGCGGTGGCAACAGTGGCGTTGGGATCCACATCAATGATCTGCTTCCCTTTGCCATTCCCCTTGCCGGGTTCTGGCTCAGGATCGGAACATGCATCTGATTCGGAAGCCTTCAACTCGGCCACCAGCGACTGCTTGGTCCGACACTCACTTGTGTTATGAGTGGGACTCTTGTGGAACTCACACCACTTTCCTGTGTCCTTCTTCGGCTTCGTGGTGTTGTTCTTTTCTTGCGGCTTCGACAGGTTGTCTTGGGTCACCCCGCCTTGGCTTTGTCCTTTGGGCTTCGGATTTGCAGATCCAAAGTCTCGCTTCTTCTGTTTGAACTTTTGCTCGATTTTGACAGCGTATCGATATGCTGTGCCGAGTGAGGAGATGTTCAAGAACCCCATCTCTTCCTGGATGTATCTGTGTAGGCAGCCACGATATTTGAGTACCAGATGCAGCTCAGAATCTTTGATACCCAACTGTGTGCGAAGGGTATGAAAAATGTTTGTGAACTCCGGCACATCTTGGTCTCGTCCCTGCCGCAGTGTGGTCCATTTGATGTATTTGTCCTCATAGCTTCCGACAGGGTAGTACTGCTCCTTGATGGCATCCCGGAAGTCATTCCAAGTGGGTGCGGCTGAAAATAGTGAGCCTGTACTTTCATCCTTCTGCTCGCAGTAGGTTTCCCACCAGTCCTTGATGTGGGGGGCTGCTTTGAGAAGAGTGAAAACAATCTTTTCCCGACTTGAAAATTCATGAACAGAAAAATACCCATCTAGCAGATTTAACCATTTATCTACAGCATCTGCGTCTATTTGACCCTCGAAGATGGGGATTTCAAAATTAACTTGTACCTTGAACGGTGTGGCGTTTCCAGAGTCGCTGTTGGAAGCCGATGCGTCGCCTCTGGGTAGCCACTGAAGGATCTACGCAAAGCTATCCATCATCGCGTTCCTTTGCCGCTCGAGTGCTTCTTCGAGCAAGATTTTGATAGGATCTCCTGCCCCCTCATCTTTCTTCTCATCCGCCATGGGAGGCCGTCGGGATTTGCGAGGCTGGTCTTGCAAAGGTTCGACCAGTTCAAGCCCTAACTCCTTATATCCCGACCTTGTTGGGGACATGCAAAGAAAAACAGAGAAAAAGCAGACCGCTCTGATACCACTGATCCAGATTTAAACAGGAACGCAATAGATTACAGAGATAACCATAAATATAGAGATGCGATAACCATAAATACATAGATGCAGCAGAAATAATACTTCATTTCATTACTGTAGAATACTGAAATATGCTTACAAACAGAAATGGAAAGAAACCAGCTAGGGCGATGGTAGCTTATCTCTGAGAAGAGATGTGGCGGCTACATGCCTCTGAACTGTTCTGAACTGTGTTACAATGAGGCTCGAAGGCCTATTTATTGTTGAGAAACAATGGAAAACCCTTCACATCCCAAAACCTAACCCTAGAAGATGAAACACCAAATTGTGGGCCCCGTTTGGGTAAATTGGTACATCCATTTCCCGGGGTCGTAACTTTGGCATACGATCTCCGTTTGATGCGTACGATAGCTCGTTAGAAAGATCTATCCGAGTACTACCACTTTGGGAGGCAACATGGGTCCATGGATCTAGGACCCATGTTGCCCTAGATTCCCAAAAAAATGTCGTTTAGGGCCTCAAAATGGCTCCGGAAGTTCAGGACCCGAAAAACTGCTAAAAATAGTAAACTGTGCTACAATTTAGGAAACTGAAAAAGCTGAAAGAGACAGTTGTGGGGGTCCAAATGGGTTGGTGGGTGGCCACCAACATCCACCTGGATCATTCCTCCCCCCTTAGGAAGCAATGGTCCCCATTGCGTTGAGTCCCTCCATCTGCTGAACTTGTCCTGCAATCTCTGATGTGTCCAGTGATGGTGGGAAGCATGGTCGACGATGGTCCACATTGAACATTTGGTGCAGGCGAAGGAATGGAGGAATGCTGTGCTTCAAAGCATTGTTGCCCGTAGCCTTGGTACTGGTGTAAGGGCCATGTCGGAGTTGCCTGAGTTTCTGATGGGTTCTGGTAAGGCGTTCTCTTTGCAGATATAACCAAACTTTGTCACCCACCTGAAACTTGTTTGGTACCCCTGTGGGTGAGGAGAAGTTGTTCCTGTGTTCTGTCATGACCGTATCCCTTTGCTGCTGCTGCTGCGTGGAGGAACCCTTTGCAGGGGTTATGGATGTAGCAACGATCTTCCCCTTACTTTGGGAGTGAACCAGACAGATGAATTTCCTGGTCTGTGATATGAGCTTGCTGCCTTTCTTGGTAGTGATCGAAGATGTGGCAGTAGGTGGGGCTACCTCCGGTATCCTGTATAATGTATTATTCAAAGAAATAATGACAGCACAGGGCCTGGACTCATACACAGCATGTCGCCTCCACAAGTATGGCTGACCTAACAATACATCACAAACATCCAGAGGTGTAACATCACACAATACCTCGTCTGTGAAGGGTTTGATGCTGTAGGGAAGGCGACACTGCTGGCGAACTTTCAGATCTCGTCCTTCATGAAGCCACCCGATACTGTACGGCTGTGGGTGTGGTGTAGTCGGTAGGCCCAACCGCTTCACGACCTCTGCTGAAACGAGTGTCTTTTGGCTGCCACTGTCGACAATGAATTGCAGCGGCGAACCCTTCACCCACATCTGTGAGTGGAAAAGACGCTCCCCTTCCTCTGGATTTTCGAGCTGATCTTTCTGGATCTTGGCGGTGGCAACAGTGGCGTTGGGATCCACATCAATGATCTGCTTCCCTTTGCCATTCCCCTTGCCGGGTTCTGGCTCAGGATCGGAACATGCATCTGATTCGGAAGCCTTCAACTCGGCCACCAGCGACTGCTTGGTCCGACACTCACTTGTGTTATGAGTGGGACTCTTGTGGAACTCACACCACTTTCCTGTGTCCTTCTTCGGCTTCGTGGTGTTTTTCTTTTCTTGCGGCTTTGACGGGTTGTCTTGGGTCACCCCGCCTTGGCTTTGTCCTTTGGGCTTCGGATTTGCAGATCCAAAGTCTCGCTTCTTCTGTTTGAACTTTTGCTCGATTTTGACAGCGTATCGATATGCTGTGCCGAGTGAGGAGATGTTCAAGAACCCCATCTCTTCCTGGATGTATCTGTGTAGGCAGCCACGATATTTGAGTACCATATGTAGCTCAGAATCTTTGATACCCAACTGTGTGCGAAGGGTATGAAAAATGTTTGTGAACTCCGGCACATCTTGGTCTCGTCCCTGCCGCAGTGTGGTCCATTTGATGTATTTGTCCTCATAGCTTCCGACAAGGTAGTACTGCTCCTTGATGGCATCCCGGAAGTCATTCCAAGTGGGTGCGGCTGAAAATAGTGAGCCTGTACTTTCATCCTTCTGCTCGCAGTAGGTTTCCCACCAGTCCTTGACGTGGGGGGCTGCTTTGAGAAGAGCGAAAACAATCTTTTCCCGACTTGAAAATTCATGAACAGAAAAATACCCATCTAGCAGATTTAACCATTTATCTACGGCATCTGCGTCTATTTGACCCTCGAAGATGGGGATTTCAAAATTAACTTGTACCTTGAACGGTGTGGCGTTTCCAGAGTCGCTGTTGGAAGCCGATGCGTCGCCTCTCGGTAGCCGCTGAAGGATCTGCGCAAAGCTGTCCATCATCGCGTTCCTTTTCCACTCGAGTGCTTCTTCGAGCAAGATTTTGATAGGATCTCCTGCCCCCTCGTCTTTCTTCTCATCCGCCATGGGAGGCCGTCGGGATTTGCGAGGCTGGTCTTGCAAAGGTTCGACCAGTTCAAGCCCTAACTCCTTATATCCCGACCTCGTTGGGGACATGCAAAGAAAAACAGAGAAAAAGCAGACCGCTCTGATACCACTGATCCAGATTTAAACAGGAACGCAATAGATTACAGAGATAACCATAAATATAGAGATGCGATAACCATAAATACAGAGATGCAGCAGAAATAATACTTCATTTCATTACTGTAGAATACTGAAATATGCTTACAAACAGAAATGGAAAGAAACCAGCTAGGGCGATGGTAGCTTATCTCTGAGAAGAGATGTGGCGGCTACATGCCTCTGAACTGTTCTGAACTGTGTTACAATGAGGCTCGAAGGCCTATTTGTTGTTGAGAAACAATGGAAAACCCTTCACATCCCAAAACCTAACCCTAGAAGATGAAACACCAAATTGTGGGCCCCGTTTGGGTAAATTGGTACATCCATTTCCCGGGGTCGTAACTTTGGCATACGATCTCCGTTTGACGCGTACGATAGCTCGTTAGAAAGATCTATCCGAGTACTACCACTTTGGGAGGCAACATGGGTCCATGGACCCATGTTTCCCCAGATTCCCAAAAAAACGTTGTTTAGGACCTCAGAATGGCTCCGGAAGTTCAGGACCCGAAAAACTGTTAAAAATAGTAAACTGTGCTACAATTTAGGAAACTGAAAAAGCTGAAAGAGACAGTTGTGGGGGTCCAAATGGGTTGGTGGGTGGCCACCAACATCCACCTGGATCAATTACATAATAAATTGCACTCCTACTAAGGTTTTAAAGAATATCACTCCAGAAGAAGCATGGAGCTCAATTAAACCAGATGTAAGTCACTTTCATGTTTTTGGAAGTGAAGCATGGGCCCATATTCTAGATGAGAAACATAAAGCTTTAGAACCTAAGAGTGAAAAGTGTATTTTTGTTGGATATTCTGAAGATGTCAAAGGATATAGACTTATTCCACTTAAGTCCAAAAATGTTATCATTAGAAGAGATGTAAAGTTTGCTGAAAATATATTGGCCTACGAGCCTAGTTTGGCAGATGTGCCACCTCTCCCTATCTCTTCTACTTTTGAAAATATTTCTTCTTCAGATGATGAAAGCGAGGATGAAAATCCTCCCCCACCTTCTCTGGATCCTCCTTCAGCTCCTCAGCTTCCAAAATGAGTCCATGCTACTCGAGATGCACCAGGTGATCTTGCCGGTGATCCTATAGATTAGCAACGTACACGTTCTCAGTTTGATAGAGCCTCTTCTTTACTGGCTCAAGATTCAGTGAATTATGATCCTCACACCTTTGCAGAAGTTTTAGGCCATCCAGAATGGGAAGCAGCTATGAATGAAGAATATCATTCATTATTGGAAAATGATACATGGGATCTTGTTCCTCTACCAAAGGGAAGAAAACTTGTTAGATGCAAATGGGTTTACAGAACCAAGTATGGACCAGATGGGAAATTTGATAAACATAAAGCTCGTCTTGTTGCTAATGGTTTTTCACAAGTTGAAGGCATTGACTACACTAAAACCTTCTCCCCTGTTGCCAAAATGAACTCTATCCACCTTGTTCTTTCCCTTGCTGCCTCTTTCAAATGGGAAGTCCATCAGATGGATGTTAAATATGCCTTCTTGCATGGGGACTTGCATGAAGAAATCTATATGGAACAACCTATTGGCTTTATACAAACAGACTCCAGCCTTGTATGTCGGCTTGAGAAATCCCTTTATGGTCTCAAGCAAGCTCCTCGAGCTTGGTATGCCAAAATGGAGAACTTTCTTTTAGAAAATGGCTTTTCTAGGTCTCATTCTGACAATACTGTCTACACCAAGAAAGTGGGCAAGTCTCTTATCATTCTTGTTCTTTATGTTGATGATCTTATCCTGATTGGTAGTGATCCCAACCTTATAAACCATGTGAAGTCTAGCCTTAAAAGGAATTTTGAAATGACAGACTTAGGACACTTACATTATTTTCTTGGTCTTCAAGTCTTGCAATCCAAGGAAGGTATTCCCCTTCCCTGTCCAAGTATGCCTGTGATATTCTATGCCATTTTCACATGGAAGACTGTAAGCTAGCCCCTTCTCCCTTTCAGTTTGGAGTCAAACTTTTAGTCACTTGTACTTCTCCTGAATTTGATGCTACCTTATACCGTCAACTTGTAGGAAAACTTTTATATCTAACCCATACTCGTCCTGACCTTTCCTTTGTTGTTGGCCTTGTTGCTCAGTTTATGCAAAACCCATATGAAAGTCATTGGAAAGCAACTAAAAGAATACTTCGTTATGTTCGAGGTACAGTTCAGTTTGGGATTCATTATAGTGCCAAAGAAGCCCCTCTATTGGTTGGTTTCACTGATTCCGATTGGGCTGGTGACCCTGATGATCGGAAGTCTACTGCAGGTTATGTGTTCACTCTTGGTTCAGGACCTATTAAATGGGCTTGCAAGAAACAAGGTGCCATTTCTCTTTCTTTAGCAGAAGCAGAGTATCGTGGTGCCGTAGAAGCTAGTAAGGAAGCCTTGTGGCTTCGTCAGATCCTGTCAGAGTTTGGCTTTTAGTAGCAACATCCAACTACACTTTGGTGTGATAATCAAAGTGCCATTCAACTATGCAAAGATCCAGTCCAACATCAGCGTAGCAAACACATTGAACTGCACATGCACTTCATTAGAAAGCTCATTCACGACCATGTTCTTGAAGTGCAATATTGTTCAACAGATGATCAAGTTGCAGACATCTTTACAAAGGCTCTCATAGAGGCGAAGTTCACTAAACTTCGATTTATGGTTGGAGTTCAGGAAGTTGTCACTAAGGGGGGATAGGCTCTAGTGCCTCCTTAAGGGGGGATGTTAGGATATTCTGACACATAGGAAATAGTTAAGTATAACTTGGTCTAGTATAGAGTTAGGTAAATTGTGTTTCTTTACTATGTACATTTTGTAACTTACAATCCGATGGTCACGATATGTAGTGATTCGATGGTTCATTCTCTCCTCGGTATTACCGACACTTGATCCATGGCTTAACACCCGATTGGTCCATGATCTCTATTCAAAGAGCATGGAGGGTCATTTGTAGGTTAACTGTTCATGAGAGAAGCTTATGTAAAATTTCATTCTTTTATTAATAAATTGCCTGAAGTGGCCGTGTTGGCTCAGGCCGTGGACTATTTCCCTCTTTGAGGGTTTTAACCACGTCAAAATACTGGTGTATTGATCTGTGATCTGTGTGTGAGTGGTGTCATTTAGTGTTCTGTCTGAGGAACTTACCCTGTAAATTCCTACATTTAATGGCTTGGATAGTTTTCTAAAAGCACTTGTTTCATAAATGTCCTTGTTTTAATATGGTTTTTGAGCCGATGCATTGATAGTCATTATTTCTTCTTTCTATTTATAAACTCTTTCAATTTCTATGCCATTTTCATTCACATTCATGTTTTTCAAGTCATATGTATTAATGCCACTATGTTTTTTATCTTCTTCTATACATTCTTTTTCGTTAATTGTTTCAATAGGAAGTAAAATGTTCTTTTGTTGTACTATTTTTTTAAGAGGTTCATAATACAAATGAACTAATCCCATTCCAAATTGCATAATATGTCATTTCTTTCTAGCTTTTTCAAACCCATGAAATTTAGACAGAATAGCAAAAGTGTTAGTGGACCATATACATATAGTTATGTTCAAGATATTCTGTATCCAGTCATAAACATAAAATTTGTCATATATCTTCCCTTTTCCATATGGAATTTCTAATCGTATAATATATCCTTTCCAATCTACTATTCCAGGAAATTACTTAATTGCATGTTAGTTCATGTATTTTTCTATGTAGTTTAATGAAAAATGAATCATTATGCATCGTCGCATTGCAAAGCATTTGTGCAATTATGTGTCATAAACAGGGAACATCAGACTCATTTCTCATCAACTAACATATTTGTTTAAAACAAATTTCACTATAAATACTCCTAAACCTGAAAGATATGTTAAACATACATTTTCCCATCCTTTTTTCTATCTGCATCCATCCATGCTTTTTTTATTCATATTTTATTATATTTATGATCAATTGCTATTGAACAATTTTTCTTGCACATGAGTGGTTAGAAGTGTCTCACAATTTAATTCTCTTCATGGAACAATATGTCATAACTTTCTTCGTACAAATCTGAATTAAAAGGCAAACAATTTTTCATTCTTGTCTTCGACCAAAGTATCATGGAAATTTTTATCCAGTTCAATAACCAATATATACAAAATATGTCCCCCTAAATTCCTCGTTTTTCCCTAGTGATAGTATTCTAAATTTATTTTGTAATCCCTTTCAGATAAACATCCAAGCTATCTATACCATACATATGTATTCATGAATCTATATTCAATTCACATTTGTAAGGTAATATGGGTTCGACCTTCCCTTCATGTAAATAATTCCTTAAATGTTCTGTATTTACTTCACACAATTTTGTTTACATGTATCTAAAATGCAAGAGAGTTGTCATACTATCGAACAAGCAATCTCCCACAACATATGCAAAATTGCTCAAACTAAATAGATTATGTTGCCTTAATATTCAATCTATACCATTCCATTCTATAGTAAACAAATTATTCTTGATTGATTCTTTAGCAATCATGCTTAAAACATGCTTATTCATTGATGCTCTAGCAATCACATTTCAAGAAAAACTTTAATTTCACTATGAATTGTTGCTCAATGATAAGCACAACATAAAAATCATATAGGAAAATGAGTAAAACGATATAGATACCAACAATTCATGTAAAAATCTTATCTATGAAAAAGATATATAATATAAAAAAATGAACCACAACGTACCTGATATAGATGTCGTAAAATATGTATGTATTCTCCAAAAGAGATGTTGTGTATAATACTTATTCTAACAAGAAAAATGCTTAGTTCTCGTCATAAATTATTGATTCTGATAACCATGAGAAAAAAACATTTGTAATGATCCCCCCATCCCCTAGAATTATGAAATATATCAATATGGATTGACAATAAGCATGCCAAAAAAAGAATGCATGACCAACACCCGGCCAATAAAACTACTGACATGTTACTTGTTAAAATTATGCCACAAGAGTTCTATAAAGCTTATAACATTTGATTTATTTATTATTCTTAATCCAATGAGAAAAATGTAGTGACACTTCAATTGTTGTTTTATTATTATTATTATGATGTCACAAAATCTTCATAAAATTGAGACTCTTTGGTTTATGATTTATGCCAAAGAACGAGTATGCAACAAAAAATGGAAACTTTCTATGGAAAAGTTCCATACTTTCACATTAACTTCCCCCATGCACAATTCTCAAGTAGATATAGCTATAATGAGTGTTTCCCCCTTCGAATCAATCAGGTTATTTCCTTGTTGATTCTTGCTCTATTTAGTGGTAGAGAAACCTTATAACACCTATCTAGAAAAACAACAACATAGAGCTCTAAGTCTAAGAAAAAATAGAAGATCTATGTATGGCACCGAAGCATAGATGAAAACACCTTTGACTTTCAATTGTTTCTGAATGGAATCTCTAAATATCTTATGAAAAACAACAAATTTTGAACATAAAGAAGGGAGAGCTAATAGAGATTGTAGATGTTATTCAAGATCAATTGAAAATCAAAGTATTTTGCAAAATATTAGGATGAACTGGGAGAAAAACCAACACTCGAACGACCATGGTTTTTTCTCTTTGCAAAGTGCAAGTTGTCTGCACAAGCCTTTGCTAATAGTTGTTCAGAGACATAGCTACTTTACGTGCTAGGAAAATCATTTATTTGGTTACTTTTTAAACTCTTTCACATTTAGAACTTCTACAGATATGGTTATATGGAAAAACAATTAAACAAAATTAATTAGTTGACGAAAGATTATGTTTTTAGCTAATATAGAGCTAATATTTTTTTTTAATTATCCTCAATGAATAATTTTCCAAACACAGAGCATGTCGATGAGAACCAAGGTGCAAAAGCGATAGTAAACAATCTGATGCAACACGTTTATTTTTTTCATTTGCATACTCTAGCATAAGAAAAAATGATTCACAATGTCGACTTTGATTTTAAGCTTTTGAATTTGTTGTTAATGTTAGCTTTGAGTATGGACAATATCAACATTCATTTTGCAAAGGACACGTAGTGAAAGATGGATGGACAAGAAAATGGGGATGCAGAAGGATATTTATGTTGTTGATGCACAATGAATTTAACTATGAACAAATTTTGAATTAATATTACCATGTTTATTTTTGTGGATATTTATTGTTGTGAAGCTTTCACTGTATGGACAATGGAAAATGCACGTCAGAACAAGGTCCTTTTATAGCTTGTGTTTTCTACAAAAGAGATTCAATTCAATTTTTGTGTTTCAAACAAATTTCATTATGTGGAGTTTTCTCCAAAATCGATATAATGTTTAGTAAATTATTCAACAATATTTAGAATTAAAATATTACCAATCATATATTATAATAATAATAATAATAATAATAATTCCGAATAACTGTGTAGAAATAAAAATCGTAATTATGTTATCTAAATACACTATTAATCTAGTCTAGATTTGTAATCGTGCTAATGCCTTCAAAGCAATGTTGATGGCATACAAATGCATAAGTGATAGTAAGTGATCTAGTGCAACCTGTATCCAAATACAAAATAATTACCATAATTTCTATAATTTCTATAATAATAACAAATGACCTCATTAGGCTAGCCTAAAAAAAACACATGAACCGATAGTACGACTTATTGGGCATCGAAATGATACAACCTAAAATTACTGTGGTAGGATTAATTAGTACAAATTTCATAGGTCACACATATATGGTATCCTTCTTGAACTGAATTAAAAACATTCACACACTTTCCACACATAAGTGCACCGATCTATATCTACAAATACTAATGATAAATCTAGTCTAATAATCAAACCCAACAAAAGAATCGATAGATTAGAAGAATATAAGAATCTACAATTGCAATATTGATGTTGTATAACTAGCACAAGTGAGAATGAGAAATTTAATGCAAACTATATCTGAATATTAAAGAATTACCATAATCAGAATAATAATCACAATTGAATTGAAATAAAATAATTGATGGAGGGACATAATTCCCCTAGTGGGGGGAATTTTCTTTTTGGTATTTGTCAGTGGCTGATAAATAATTTTAAAATAAAAGGAAGTTTAATTTTGTGAGTGGCCATCTCAATAGTTAGTGCTATGACACTAGCACTGGCACTGACACTGTTATGCTACTTATTTTCCCAACGATACCAAAATTGACGTGGTTGTAGGTCCTTTACCTAGATGAAGTGGTGGGGGGGATAAAAAATAATGAATCTCCAATTAATAGTATTACTGGGGATTTTCTTGTGTGAAGCAAAGGAAGGTATGCATAGTGCTAAGATTCACCCCTTCATTTTTAAGCTGGTGTAATACATAAAATGATTTGTCATATTTAAGACATTTTTCTTAGTGTATGTTAAATTTGGCTCATGCAATGAGTAGAAACAATTCGATGATCCAAAATGTTAAGTGGAAATTCCATGTCATTACTTCTTACATTATGAAAACTATGATTTCTTCAGAAAAGAAATGAACTTGTTTTGCAATGAGGTGTAGTGTAACCCATAACGTTATTGTTTATGGTATTTTAAATTATGCACCTATGATTTTGAAACTTACAACTTATTGAGTACCGGAGTAATAAAGCCGAAAAGCCTTTCATTGGCAAGAATTGCTATAAATTTTAGAGGTGAAATGTGTATGCTATCCTTCTCGAACTAGATTAAAAAATATTTCAATCTTTTTCACACATAAGTGCATCGATCTCGATCTGCAAATACTAATGATAAAGCTTGTGCAATAATCATTTATTGAAAATGAAAAATCCTATGAATCTAGAATAGGTATAAAACATGAGCTAACAAAACGAACTCAAAAAAAGAACCAATAGGTTAGTAGAATAGTACAATCCACAATTGCAATGAGGAAAGTAGCACAAAAATCGCACTAGGAATAGATAAAGCCAAACTATTAATTAAGAAAAAGTTAACTGAATGGCTAAAATGAAGAAGATCTTACATAGTTTACCTATGTGCTATGATACAATCACAACAGAATGCTCTAAAGAAAATCCCAACGATTACCCAAAGGCCCTACTCAATGATAATGTTCTGTGTCAGCAATATGCGGAAACGATGCACTACCAACACACCAGAAATCTTGTTAGATAAAAAACTAAACATTTTGATCAACTTGTTATTAATGATGGTATCATATGCCCATATTCTCATCATAGTATTAGAATCGATAAAATGAAAATTTTTGGTCAATGATCCATCGTATTGATTGAATGGAAGTAAGTTTTAAAAAATTGAAAATGAAATAGTGATGTTTCCCATTTAATTTTTGTTATATTCTTTATTGCAATAAATTAGTGTTTCTTATTTAATAGAATATAGTAATGTTTCTTATTTAATGTTTATTAGACATTCTTTCTCCATAATGAAACTTCTCTGTACACTGAAATTTATATGCAGAAAACTTTCTTCCTAAGCACAAATGTCAATGACCACCTCTTGCAGAACGATTGCAGTTTCCGAACTCCAACAGAATCAACTTCTTATGCCCTAAAGACTTTTCTTATCAATTGATTAAAGGTTGTGCTCTTCACACAATAAAAAAACTGTTTATGGTTATCTTTATATAAATAGGCATATGTCTTCAAATTCATAGCAAATCCACTATGGGAAGCCTCCACACTCCTCAAAGTCACAAACCTTCTACACAATTCATGTACTCGTTCACTCATAAACAAGCTTTTTAATCAAAAAATTTAAAACAAATACCTTTGGTCATGTCAAAACCTATCAAGAATGTTGGTACCCACTACTATGTTGTTAACTCACTTTAGGAAGAACTAAAGATGTGTGGAAAATAGTAATTTTTCCTCACCCCTGCATAATTGACTTATTTTACACTAAAGACATTGCTACTTAATTGACTAAATATTGTGTTGTTATAATGAAATATTTTCACTTATCTAATCTTTTTCTTTCCCCATAGTTCTTTCACAATATTCTTATTATTACTACTTATTATTGGTAATATGTTAATTGTAAATATTGTTAAATAATTTACTAAACATTATACCAAGTGTAGTGAAAACTATGCAGATTGAAATTTGTCCAAAGCATGAAAAGTTAATCGAATATTTTATTGTAGAAAATGCCCCTATTCTCATGCACATCACCCATCCTATGCACAATAAAAGCTTTACAAAATCAAAGTTTCACAAAAGGAAACATGGTAATACTAATTCAAAATTTGTTCACTGTTAAATTAATTATGCATCGGCAACATAAATTTCCTTCTGCACCCCTATTTTCTCACCCATACACCATTCTCTACATGTCCTTTGGACAATGAACATTCACATTGTGGAGAGTCAAACCCAACATTAGCAAGAAATATGAAGGCATAAAATCAAGAAAAGTTAGATTGATGATATATTTAAATTACTAGAGCGACTCTGCAAACATAGAGTCAAAGATTATAATGATAATTTACCAATTTTATTAGCAAGTGTAACACAGATTGAAGTTTATGGAGTGCAATTCTAGAGCTCAAAGAAAAAGCTCAATACTTTTTTAGCTAGAATAGTTGGCGCTATGGCATTTCTCATTTATTTCGTCTAAAACCATTCTAGAATGATTTAGTCTAAAGCACGAATCCATTTCAACCTTCTAAATTAGAAAATGGAAATACTGGCCTTAAAGATGGAGTGATTGCAATTAGCAAATGAAGCATTGATTTTTCTTCTAGATAATTTGGCTCACGTAGAGGACGTCAATGCTAATGGGGATGCTAATGAAAGAGATGATGATATCATGGTCATTAACCAAAGTTCCTCCCTTGTCATCTTGAGGTATAATTTAATAAAGCCCACATCAATTCTGACATTGATGATATGTAGTAATTTAGATAAGTACTATTTTTTTCATTGATAAAGAAAATTAGCATACAATAGCTATCCTTCAAGTTTTTAAACATTAAAACAATAAATATTGTTTGAATTTGAAAATAAAAAAAAATAATTTCCATTCATGACATTTATTTGTATTTCTCTATTAAATTTGTTCCCTTTACCCTAAGTTAAAATAAATTGTTACTGATTCAACTGTTCTTTTGCTCAGAGTAACTTAATTTCAAAATTTTTCTGAAACTTCATTTTCATTGATTTTTATTTTCCTTTCCATCTAACAAAAACATTTACATGAAAAGTAGATATACATACCCCATCTTCCACACAGCCAAAGCTCCGCACAATAAAACAAAATAATAATAACATATTAACATTAATAGTTTAACATTAATTTCCCGATACACCCCCCATTCTCCCAAATATACCTCGTCCTAATTTTGTCCATCCCAAATAAATATCCTAATATAAAATCTCAACAATGTAAAATATTTGCACACTAAAAAGTAATATTATTAATTTTTATGTTCTCCCACACATAACCCATCCTATGAAAAGATTCAATTCTAAGATCCATGCAAAGAGCAGTAACACATTACCAGAGAATTCATTAAACAACCCATTCTCTCACACATACCTCATTTTCAAGATCCTTTTTCATAATGATATCTTAATTATTATGTTCTTCCAAATATACGATGTCCTCTCCAAAGATTCATAGCTCTAAAATCAGAGCTCTATGCAACTACTCTCCCATGCATACTTTGTCCTCTACATAGTATAATCTCTGTGCAAAGAAATATTTTAACATTAATTTCATTCTTGTCGAATAAAGTTCCCTATACACCCTTGTTCTCTCGCATATACCTCATCTCTTCACACATGGAAAGTTTGTAACATTAAATTTTTCCTTACTGAATAAATTTCCCTATGCACCATTGTTCTCCTAGACATGCACTATCCTACACATAGTAAAATATCCACACAATGAAACATAATAAAATTCATCATTCTCCCACACATACTCCATCCTCCATAAACATTCATATGATATACGATCTAGGAAATTCTAAATGTATCTCTGGACAATGAAACATTAAGTTGATATTTGTGTAGCACCACCCTCTACTCAATCAACCAATGTAAATGACCTAAAACCACATAAGTTATATCATCATTAGGAAGAGGAGTACCATAGTAGTGTCAGTGCCATTGTTAGTGTTAGAGAACTCACCAACGGAATGGCCACTAAGAAACTTAGTTTTTTTATTTTATTTTTTTCTAAATCAATTATCAGGCACTAACAAATACCATAAGAAAAATGTTCTCCACCAAAAGAACTATATCCCATCAGAATTTGTCAGGCCAATAAATAATTAGAAATAAGATTTCCAGAAAATTAGAGAATTATTTTTGAATTTATGGAGAATAGAAATATACAACATTTTCCCGAAAGTTTGGTTAAAATTGCAAAAAAGTTAGCAAAATAATGCACAACCAATATAATTTGACTGCGAGGAAGATGCTCTAGCATTGAATGAGGTAAGTATTAATAATGAATATAAATTGTAAAGCACAATTACTATATCTTTTAATTTTATTTAAATTATAATGGATTGACACGCTATTGTGCCATTTTATAAAATTTCATTTTTTTTAATATTTCGGGGAATTTGTAATAGTTAATAAATAATATATCATGAAGTAATGCAATAAATACATTAAATAAACTTATTTAACATAAAACTACATGCTCCCTGATGGGGGTGTCCAATGATCATGACAAGTGGATGTGTGTTAGAGTACAGAGCCAGATGGGCCTCCACGCTTAACATGAACGTCATAAAGGTCATTGGGACCTGTGATCCTCCTACGAGCATTACTTAATATGAAAAAGTTAGGAGGGTGTCCATTTGCAGATGTTGCGCGATCAGGAGGGAGTGTTGGGTGTAAGAGAGTAGTGAGGTATTGGCATCCTGGCTCAGGTGAAGGCTTGGTGAAATGCTGTAGGACGAGTTCAGTGCAGGCCCGTATACGGGGAATTCGAGCCTATAAGCACTCTATCCATGGGATCCGGGAGAGAACTGGAATAGTTGTCACGATGAGAATTACAGTCCTGAGGTTGGAGTGTGTGTGTGGTCGACTCTCACTTCCCCTACTGTACTCTGGGTCTACGTCAGGAATGGGATTGCTCCTTTGGAGAGGCCATGTGGTGGAGAAATTAAGTCACGACTCTTCCCCTAGAGCAGATTATCCACTTTAGAGACTAGTAGTGCACCTCGAGGTCACCGACAAATAGCGGAGAGGGGTACGAGAATTGCACTAGGTATACTGTGAATCCTAACAATGGGGAGGTAAGTAGTGTATTTTTATGTTTCATCCATATTAGGCTTGTGTGGTGGGTTTCACAGTGCAACCCGATTTGTCCCCGTGGAGGTGAAACTAGTGGAGGAGTCAGTTATATGCTGAGACAGAGAGGTTGCACTCACAGAGGTGGAGCCAATCACCATATGGAAAACCGTTTGTCACAACGTGCCCATTTTAGGCTCAGAATCGACTGAGAGCCACCAATTTGATGTTGTGGCAGCCATGTCTCTAGGTCGCTCCTCGGGCCGTGTAGAGGCCCCGACCACCCTAGAATCCATGGTGGCACAATTGAAGAATCTCCATCTAAGCATGGAGACTATGAGGGAACAACATTACAATGACTGGAATGAACTAGTGGCCTACATCAATGACCTCCAACACATGCAGAATGAACTCCTGAACTCCATAGATGGCCTTCAACGAAAACTCTGGTGAATAAATGACCACCTCCATGCATTGGATATGCAGGTGGATCATATTGATTACCACATGCATGAGCGAGCAACATTCTTTGTAGCCCCACTAGCGTTTCCCCCCAACCCATCCCCATAATATGTAATTTTGGAAACTTATCTTTTTGTGCTACTTTTGGTTCGGAAATAACCAATTATTAGACGGGTTGTCTTGGCTTCTTCACAAGCTTAATCTTGTCCAAAGAAGAACACTTGTTAGTTTTCAAACCTATTATTTTGCCTAACGTGGTAGCAATGATGTACTTAAATAATCTGTTCATGTATTTTTTTTGACATTATAATAATATAATGCATATTTTTTTACTAAAAAAAACCACATGCATATAATCTAATTATTTCATATGTGATATGAGTTTTATTGCACATCCATTTAAAAATAAACCAATTCATGCACTTTATTGTAGAATTCATGTACTTTATTATAGAAATCATTGAAGTAACTTAATTATATTCCTAGTAATCATCATTTAAAGATTTATAATTTTCTTCCCACTACGTGCACTTAGGTTCCATGATTCTTCATCAGTTGAAGACTAAATCCGTTCTACTCCTAGCATATGTTCCTAGTAAGAATTTAAATTGCGGACTTATAAATTTGGTAATAATTAATAGATTCACGTATTAGGAATTTAAAATCATCTTTTTCTATTGCCATTGTAGTGTTGGTATTGGTGTCAATAGACAAGATATGGACTTGTATGCATGCGTTCTTTCATGCTTATCTCGTGATGGGATGCTAATGTGATATGAGACATATCTTGTAGGTGAAAACCACATGAAAGTAACAATTGTTTTTCCCATGGTATTTGGGGTGATAATTTGTTTGATACGATCAATATTAATGAAAATGAAATGTAATTAATGAGTTTATTTAGTGCATTTTCATGAAGAAGAATTAAATATAAATGTATTATGTTAGTGATGGAGTGGACTAAGCTACAATGCTTAATGATGCTTTTTGAACATATGTAACATTCATTATTGGTTAGAGAGTTAGATTTTACTTGTAGACTTGAGATGTTGTTGTAATGCTCGTGTTAAGTATATCATTGGGACTAGTGCAAAATATTTTGAAACGAGGTCCACATAAAGTTTGAGGAGGCTAGGACTCGTAGCAAGCTTTGCCTTGCAAAGATATGAATATGGCTTCTTGCTGGTAGTTGCCATGAAATAATTGATAAGAGGTTAGGGCCTTCGATCTGGTGGTGGCCAACAAAGTATAGTAGAGGTTGAACCTCCAAGATGGTAGTGGCCTACTAGTCTATTTAATGAATCTTTTTTTATTAATAATAGAAGAATCTGAGTAGCACAGTAGCGATGGGGTCGTTTTTGTCCTTGAAGGGTTTCCACCATATATTTTTGGTGTCTTATGTACATGATTATTTTGGTGTTGATGTGTTGACTTTATGTTGTCTTTTAATGTTATTTACATATTCATATATATTCATGTTATGATGCATATGATTGTTTAGTGATTTGACAAAAAGATGTTAAAATTGAATAAACCCTATCACTATTGATTCACCCCATGTCTCTTAGTAATGAACTAATTCTAGCACTACCATTATATTGATTTCAGATTCTCATTAACAATGGTTGATAACAACAATGTGAAGAGTGAACATATTGTCATAAATATTGACCTCACTCAATTTGTCCCTAATTCAACCTGCAACATAAACACTAGTATTTTAATTAGATAAAAGATGGATAAAATTAGACTATTAAAAATCATATTCAATCATAATAAAATGTAAAAATAATTACCTATTTCTTATATTGTATTCAAATTATATATAATAAACCGCTCCTCTATAGCTATTGGTTCTATTTCACAAACCACAAATTTATTTCTATTACACCCTTAAAAAAATGTAATTGGGTTGTGTTTTTGTGTTTCTAAATCATGAACTATATATAAATTTTATAACATTTCTAAAATATTTTGGCCCAATTAAATTGTTTCTAAAGCATGAACTATATATAAAATTTATAACATTTCTAAAATATTTTGGCCCAATTAAATTTATATATATTCCCTTATTTTTATTATTTTCTTTCATGTCATTATAATTCATATAATACATGGTTGGGCATACATGATATTTATTTTCTGTATGGTGAGCCAACATGCTCCATAATTTCAATTATGTTGTTTTATCCAACATGCATATCATCCATGGAAAAGTTGCCCACCCCATGTAAACAAATTGGAGAAATCTTGTATGTTTTCCCATTGTTATAGAAATTATTGTCGAACACAGGATGTAGGCGTGGTTCCTCGTTTTAGCATAATGCTTACATCTTAAGGGAACCTCCATCTTTCCATCCATATCATGGTCATAATATTACTTTTCTCTTTAATTGGAAACATATCCATATGTTTTTAAAATTTACTTTTGACATTTCCATTTCCATTTATATTAATTCTTAATGTCTTATTTGATGTTTGCCTTCTGATCCCCTTTCTTTAAAACTACTCTCACTATCCAAACAAAACTTAAAGAATATCTATTTAGTTTTCTTTTAGATACATAATAATCAATGAAGCACAACTAATATGCCTACTTTTAATTGAATTAGTATCACTAAAAGGCATTTTTTTAGTGAGGACTAGCATCATAGAGAATTAAATCAATACAAATACTTGGCTTACATTCATTTCTGTTTGTTAAATTATATCAAGCTTTGGATTAGTTGGATGGAGATAAAGGAAATGGTATCCTAATTTATTGTGTTGAATATTTGATTCATGACAGCTAATTCGGACATATTTACTGTTTTTTTTGTTTCCTCATATAATATTATAGAAATAAGAAGTAGTTAAAAAAATGTGAAGTTAAAACACTTACTTAGGTAAGTCATAGATATAGTAATTCATTTAATATTTCCTCTAGCAATTCTAACTGTTATATTTAATTATAAATTTTGGTTTAGAAAGTATAATTATAAATGTTAAGCATACTCCCAAGGGAATTAAAATAGACATCTTCTTCTGAATTTGTGGTCCATGATAGCTAATTTGAAATTAAAATAGACATCTTCTTCTGAATTTGTGGTCCATGATAGCTAATTTGAATATATTTATGGGTTTTCATTTTCTTATATGACTATAAAAAATAATGCCTGGTCCATGATAACTAATTTGGATATGGGATTCGTTTTCTTATATGATTATAAAATATAAGAAGCATTTAAAAAAAGTAAAATGTATATTTATATAAAAAATAAATAAACAAAAACATATACTTATCTAAGAATTTATTTAATATTGCCTCAAGACATTCCAATTAAATTTTGATTCATCAATTATGATCATAAATATAAAACATATCCTTATGGGAATGAAAATGGACATCGTCATCGAATTGGAGATTAAAATTATCTTAAAATTATCTATTGTGTGCTTCATTATTCCCTAAACATGTGAATATATCACATTCCATCACAAACATGTGAATATTTCACATTCCATCACTTTGGATCACAATTGCCAGTGCTTCCACTACCTTGGGCACTAAACTAGAATATGGTAAGAAGAAAGAATGGCATTATAAAATTTCTATGATTTAATGACATTTTGGTAGAACTTTAATGAAATGATACTTAAATATTAAGAGTTCAACGCTATAGATTTCAAAATGATTACTTAAAATCCAACTACATTTCATGCTTACATTTGAATCGTCTTAGTACAAGTATATGAAGATGAAAACATAATAAATCCATGTTATCAGGTATTCTTAAATACAATATATATTTCATTAAACATTTCTAGTTAACCATTAAAAGAAAAATACCCTTTTAGATTATATAAAAGATAACATCTACACGTATATTTGATTTCATGCTTTTAAGGATTAGTTTTTTTAATAATTTTAGCATTATACATTTGATGTCTTGGAAACTTATTCATATAAGACTAAGGAAATTACATCAATGAAGTTAAATTTGGGTTGAACATTAAGTTTTTATGTCTCTTTCCTCCCTTATATAAATGTGTAATGTAATCATTTCTCGAATATTCCTTTTGTTTTGGAATTTTCAAACACATTTTTTATGTTTACTTTCAAAAACATTAGAATTTTAACGTATATCATATTCTTATGAGTTATACACTTGATGAGTTGGAAACTTATGCATATGAAGTTTAAGAATCAGACGACCAATATATAACTAGCTAACAATTATTCTATAAGCTATTTGCATAAGCGATGATGGAAGAAACGCGATCTAATCAATTAAATGAAGTTATAAAAGGTTATCATATGGAATGACTATCATATGACGTGATTAGTGAGAAGGGATGAAATAAGAAAGATAATTTCCTTGACTTTATCATATACATTGGAAAATAGGGAAATAAAGTTAAGTCTGGGTTCAAGATGATGCATTTATCTCCCTTCGTGATGTTTGTCTTATATGACATTTTCATATCAACGATATGTTTCAACTTTGAATTTCTTGGGGTGGATTTTGATTCACAATGGTATTTCATTTTGTTATCATATTGATAGTTGATGTTAGTGGGGGACGATGAAGGAAAGTGTTCAATCATATTTTTGACTCAACTCTCACAAAGAGGAGATACGTTTGTGAGCTATACGTATGACGGGTTGGCAACTTTTGCATATAAAACTTAAAAGACTAGGACAAAATACAATGCGTGAATAATATTATAATTTATTAATGAATAATATTATAAAATTTATTTGTATAAACTATGATAAACGCACGATTATCATGTAAACGAATTTATAAGGTTATTATATAGAATAACTCCATAGCATAAAAGAGGAAGGGCCGTAACATAAAAAATAGCAGGGAATAAAATGGGAAAGAGAGAAATGCCATGTACTCAATCATATGCTTTGAAAATAGGCCAATAAAATTAAATTTTGGTTTACAATGACGTGTGTATTTCCCAATTAATCAATTGTGATGTATCTCCCTTGCATGGAGTTTCCAAAGATATCTAGTTTACTTGAGCATGAGGTTTAATACAATACTGTGGTTTACATATATTGATTGATACCCTTTACGGAAATTCTCTCTCAAAGTGGTGTGAAACAAGCATGTTTCTTGATGGCATTGCCTTTTTTTTTTTCTAAACCACATAAGGATAGCCACATAGCTCCTGTCTCGTCAAAAAAAATCGAATGCCAATACCCTTCCATGTAGAACATAAAATAACTCTGTAAAAGCTTTTATATAAACACCTTTTTTCATTCACATACTTTTCATGGCCATTGGTTGTTTATCATTCCACGCCTCTCCTTCACGAATTATATTTTCAAACATTTAATTATACATGTATATGATTCCACAGTGAGGACAATATAGAAGATCATATTTTTACATTTGTATGATATAGAACGCATTTGAATAACCTAAACCAGCTAAAGAAATGGGTGATTGTCTCATATTAATTTTTGATTAAATACAATAGTCCAGTAAACATTGTAGCAATAGTATCCTTTCACAACAATTTAGTGGTAGGATTTGATTTTCGTTAGCAGCATCAGTTTGCATGTATGTTCAAGTATGGAGGTAGCAACTACTGAAATGCGGTAGGATTTGATTTTCGTTAGCAGCATAGGTTTGCATGTATGTTCAAGTATGGAGGAAGCAACTACTGAAATGCTTTAATAAAATATACTTGCAATACATTTTACAAAATGTTGTCAGCCATATGTTTTTAGAAATGCTTAGGCTGAATATTCCATCCTTTTTATTTCAATAACACTGATATAGAGCCTTAAGAATATATTTTCTATAACGGAAGTTCATGAAATGAACTTTTTCTCTATCTAGAATTCTATATGTTTCAACACTTTTTCCAAAGGCATTTTTAGTGCTACTCATCCAACTTTAATATAAATAGTTTGGAGGCTCTTCCATAGTTCCTTTAAGAGGAATAGAAGTTGAAGGTTGTTGATGGTCTGATATATCTTTCACTATTGGATGATTTGGATTATGGCTTGCTTTAGGAAAAGCTTGTACAAGAGGGTTCTTAGTCTAGGTTTTTGTAGGTTGCTTGGTTCCTTTCTGCTTGCTGGTTTCAGGGACATCTATCATTTTACCTCTCAGATTGTACTGCTTGTGAACCTCATAGACAGTTGCATCATATCCCTCCCTAAAATCGAATGATTCCCCAGATTGGGTTTGGAATTGATTAAATGTATGAGCTTCTTGGTCATCCTGGGTCAAAAAAATTTGTTGTTCACTATTGAGACCCATTAAGTTAGTTTGAGAGTCCTCTGTTGGATCACAAGAAGTTGAAGCTTCGGCATACTTTTCCTAGAATGGAGGCCTGATATTTTGGTCAGGGCCAACCTTTCTCATATTAGGATTCTGATTTTTTCTAAAGTTTGGATTTCTCCCAGTGTTGCTTGGTTGACCATCCCAAGAGGATTTCCTCTGAATTGTTTCTACTCTATCACCCAGTCTATCCATTCCTTTAATAATTGCATATAATTTTTGTTCAAATGCAGAAGGTTCTTCTTTGAAAGGTGTCCTCTTTTATCTCTAGCTCAAGCTTGTTTAGAAATCAGATTGGCCTCTACACTGACAGCTATACTATGCATGTCTTCTAAGCTTGGAGGAGCTCTTTCCCTAAGCTGGTAAGCCATGTCAGAATCAAATCCATCAGGGAATTTGATCAAGGCCAAGTCTGGTGGAGGTCTGAGATTCTGAGGGATAGCATTGTATACATTATTAAATCTAACACAGTAATCTTGAATAGTTTCTCGTGGGCCTCTTTTCAAGCTTTCATATTCTGATAGGATGTGTAAAGGCTCCTTATTCTTTCCCATCTATTCAAGAAAGTTTGATAAAGGGCATCTGGGTCAGCAATAGTGTTTATAGGGAGTGCCCTAAACCATGTCCTAACATCACCAGTTAAACTCTGAACAAAGATCTTCATTCTCACCTCATCAGCATCAATCTCATAGTTTTCAAAATAATCTGTCATTTTCTTGGTATGTTGTTTGAGCTGTGTAAGTGCCATCACCATCAAAATAGGTAATTTTGCTTTGATAATCTTCGGGCATAGCCCCTAGATTTTCCGGTAATTGCAAGGGAACATATCGGTTTGCCATATTTGAAGGGATAAATGTAACAGCTGGAAGAATAGGGATAACAGTGGAAATATATGCTATGGATGGGGGAGTGGAAGAGACGGTTTGAAGTGCTAACAATGCACTAGGAGTCTAAGCAGCAGTAATGGCAAAAAGGACTGGTGCTTTTCCAGGAGTAAGCTCAGTTTGGATAGGGTTCTGCTGGATTTTAAGGAGTTTAGGAATCAAATTGGGATTCTGAAACACAGGTTGAGGATTTGGATCTGGATTTGATCTAGTGTAATAGATTTTCTTCTTTGGAGCCAACTTCTGAATATATTTTTTAGTTTTTCTTGAAATATTTGAAGGATACAACTTTTGACAGTATCTTTCTAGGAAGCCTAAAATATGGGAGTTTTGAATTTTCCTTTAGATATGTTGAAACAAGAAACTGATCAAATATTTGAAATAGCTATTCAACACTTAAAACTAGACTGGAGATAGACTGAAGCAGCTTTTATTTACTACTGTAATTGCATAGCAAAAGCAGTTTGAAAGGAGATGGTTAACTTCAGGTTCCATCTGTAGTTTTAAAAATAAACAGCAGTAACAAACAATTTATTCAGGTCCCCAGTTGAGTCGCTAATGATGTTATCACTCTGGTTGTTCCCAAAAGTTGTAAGAAAGGGAATACGGCCGAGGTAACCATAGACCAATCTTTTAGACAAAGATTCTAGCCTATCTGCATCTAGAGAGGGCTCTCTCTTTATGATTTAGCGTTATTTTGAGGTATATTAGGTTAGTTATGAAGAACAAAGGTTTGTTTGGTTTTTGGATGGTGACATTCAATAGAACAGGGGTGTAAATCTAAGAAGTTCAGTCCATTGGGCTAATGGAATCCATGAGAATGAACTGTTGGATATGGTTTCTTTGACAGAGGGTGGTACTACAGAGCAACGTAATCAATCATGGAACAATTTATAAGCTGGAATTAGATGGGATGGAGTCAGTGGGTGAAGGGCAATTAAGAATCATTCATCATGTAGACAGAGAGAAAGTGGATGATTACGAGGGAGGAGTTAAGAATTTGTTAGCTAATACTCAAGTTGTAAGAACCAGGGGAATCAGGAGCAGTTAAGAATTCCTGTTTATGCTAATTCTGAATAAAACATTAATAATAACAGAGATTGAACCTAGAGTGTAAAAAAACAAATTCTGATTTATTCTTTTTCTCTATTATTCTGATCATGGAACATATATATGATATAGTAAACACAGAAAATGAAAACACAAGTAAGAGGGACTTATTGATCCATAAGATGATTCAAGAATTTTGTAACAGGTCCTCTGCTATCAATTTCACATCCAGAGAGTTCAGCAACAAAGGATTCCAGCAGCTTTTGTATTCAGAAGGTTTTAAGAATTACAGCGTAGTCTATGAAATGTATCACCAACCCCAAATGCTTCTCTTGGGGAGGTATTTGTACAAAAGTGTTTACAAAATATCTCAAAGAGATAATATCTAGTAGCAACTCATTCTACCTACTTTACAGGAGAAGTAAATGATCTTGAAAACAGTGAGAAATAAATGAAGAAGTAAATGTTGTTGTGCTGGCTACTTAGTTGGTGAGATGTGTTGACTGTAAGCTCGGTGAGTCAGCTGGTGGCTGTTTCCACTGATATTCCATGCTGCTGCCTCAGCTTTATGGGGCGTATTTAATTTTGATTTGATAGACTGTTGCCCCGCATGACTCTTATCCGTTTCTATTATCCGCTTTATGGTATCTGTTATATCCTAGGTAAAAAAAAAGTTGAAACATGCCTATAGGATTTCCAACATGTTTTGCCACCACTTCTCTTCTAGTAAATTATGTCTTTGAAGCTTTCTCAAAGTCTCATCAGTGTCTGTGTACCTGAAGAAGTTGGGTTGGACTGAAAAAAGATGTTTCACTTCATTCTCAATATAAAATAGATTTTCCAAGTTGTTGTAGAGAGTTTGGCCAGATGGAAGGGCCTTCTATGCTGATGTACTTGATGATGCATTTACCTCATCAGCAGCATGTTTGTCCAACCTGTGCATGTACTCAGCTTGTCTCAACATGCGCTCATTGCTTCCCAACAGACTTGGCAAGCCCCTTTCATGCAAAACTGCAAATATTTCTATAAAAGAGTCTATCTTCACTTGCATATCCTAGCATCTCCTTTCCAGATTTTGCATCAGGGTTCTCTTGGTCAGAACTCTTTTGATTGTTAGGATGGTGCCTATCCTGTCTCTGATGTCCAGTGCTGCTAGTTATTCACTAGTCTTAGTGTTCAAAAAATGGATTAGCCTGTTGGCATGTTCAAGATTATGTCCCAATAGAGTTCTGGCCTTTTGAATTTCCACTTGGGGTACTGCTATCAAGTCAATCTGCTCATAATTAGTTTGAATAGATCTCCATACATTACTAATGGATTGACTGATGTTAGCCCACAAAATTCCTTTGATTTCTCCCATAGGCTTATCTAAAGAGAAGTCCTTTTCCAATGCTTTTACCTTGTTCTCTAATGCTTTCACCTCTCTTGTCTTTTCTGCCACAATCATTTTGGATTTGTCATAACTCACTTCTAGTTTTTCCAATTTCTCTTTGGTTTCTTTCAATTCTGATACTTGGAGTTTTAGTTCCTCCATGGCTTTTATTAACTCCTCTATGGTCATGATAGTGCTGCTGCCTGCTGCTGTTGTTGTTGTTGAAGTACCTGCTACTGTTGCTGATGTTGGAGGGGCAGTTGTGATTGTTGGAGCTACTTCAAGTGGCTGCAAGGTCGACTCTCCCTACTTCTCTCTTATTTCTCTCTCCAATTCCTGCTCTATCTCACTTAGTCTTTCATTCATCTTGATAAGCAGGTCCATCATGTCCTCCTCTGCTTTTTGCTGTACAACCTCTGTAGTTTGTGGATGCATAGTAGTAGGTAGCTTCAAATGTTTCCTGAGGGCAGCAATGTCCTCATCCTTATTTTTCACCAATGCTTTTATTCCTTTGGCATCCTTGGGATCATGTCCCAGCTGGATGATAATATCTTCCAAGGACATTATTCTATTGTCTTTGGCTAAAGAAGATGCCTTCTCCAAGTCTAGTTGGGCAGATGTGTTGTTCAATGAGTTCTGCAATTTATAAGCCAACATTTCCTTATCTGCCAATGTAGAGTAGACTATCTCTCCAGTTTGCTTATGTAGCTCAATCTAGTCCATAGGATGAATGTATTTGGCAAGGACCTCCAGATTTGTTCTAATGTAGTGAGCTGCTGACTGAGGCTGCTGCACTTTAGGCTTAAAGTCACTCAAGATAATTTTTCCTTCTTTAATGTCATATGTGGACATTAACCTTTGCTGGTTGGCGGGGGTCATCTTGAGAAGTTGATTATAAAGTTGCAGCCTCAGTGGGTCATTCCGGGCTTTTATCTCTGTAAATACCTTTTTGATCTCAGATCCCTGCTTGCTTTGTGGCCTTGTGGAGGAATCTTCCATACTATGCTGCCTTTCTAGGTCATGCCTATGAGGGCTGGTGGATGTTTCTATTACCGAGGAGATCTCTAGGTTGGTTGCCCTCTCACCTCTTAGGCTTTCTATGGTTTCCTCAATAATTTCCTCTTCAGATAGAGGATTTATTCTTTGCCTTTTTGCCCCTGGTTGCTCTGCTGGTCCACTTACAGGCGTGGCCTCTTCTCTGTCTCTTTTCCTGCCCCTTTCCTCATATAGAGGAGTTTGTAATGCTGGTATCTCTGGTGCTTTGGTTTGGATAGGAGGAGTTTGTCCTTGGCCCTGTTCCTTTGATGTTGCTGGTTGATCTGTCATTATGTGCTGCTCTATATCTTGCATTTCTTTGCCGTTTGATGTCCCTGCAGCTGGCATAGTGCTTTCTTGGGTAGGTTGCTGTGAAGTTCCAACAGATGATGTACCGACTCTAGTTTGCTGAGGCAACTTGAAAAATACTTGTCCAAAAGAGTCCAAGTCAAGAGTCTTTTCTAGATTTTTCATAGCTTGTTCCATTTTCTATTGTTCAATAAGCTCTTCTATCAATGTGCCCTCCACCCACTCATCTTGATTAGAAAATTGCTCTATTTCAGGGATCCTACAATGTTTATAAGTTGATAGCCTGTTTTTTACTTTTCTTTCACTGATAAAGCCATTTGGGTCATAGGGTACCCACCAAAAGCTCTTCTTTAATTTGAGTTGTTCCCCTAGCATTTTATCAGCGTATTTCCATGCTTCCCTTTTGTTAAGGATAAAAGGGCCTAGCTGGTTTCTTATTTTCAGCTGGGCCTTTTTCTTTGCATTGTAGAAGTGAGTTAGATCTAAATTTATTAGTTAAATGAAATATTCTAATGCAAACAATCTCATAGGCACATACTTGGGTAGCTTACAAGGGCACAACTCACAGCCATATATCCTGATTTCAGTGTGATCCTGGTAGACGTACCAGCCACCTCTTCTGTAGCTTTTGGAGAGCTATAAAATCTTCCACATGTCACCAGAGAGCCTAGGAGGATAATTTCCTATTAATAGAGAGGAAGAAGGATGTATAAACAGGTCAATAAACTCACAGTAGGTATAAGGAGTCTCACAAATTCTCTGGAAAATAGAGGTCCAAAAGATTACAAGCCTCCTCTCTCCTTTGGAATCCAATTTCCTGATGGGAAATACAAAAATGTCTGGATGATAGTATAACAACAGGTGGTATATGTAAGTTTTGTATTTAAACACTCCTCTTTCCAAGTTCGTGAGTTGAGCATGGATTTTGCCAGCAATGAAGGAGGCATAATCATACTTAATAGTAGGGGATTGTCCTAGAATAAAGTTGGATAACAGAACCAAGACCATCTCATCCACATACTCACTGGACCTAAATCCCAAGATTGCTGAGATCATGTCAAGAGTAATTCTCCCAGTCTCATTAAATCAGACATGTAAATAGGGAGGTGGCCATTGGGGTTGGCAATTTGGTTCCATGAATAACTTAGCAATCCAGCCTATTTCTACAGTGGATAATTGAGAGCCTTGCTTAAGTAAAAGTCCCATGGATATAGGAGCAAGAGGCTGAATTGGATGGAATTGTAGCATTTCATTGATAGAATCAGCAGTTATGTAGAAAAGGACATCTTGTGATGGAGAGAGGACTACTTTAGTGACAGGGTCATAATTTTCACAGCAATGGAGAATTATATCTGGGAATATATTGACTGAGGGAAGGTAATATCCGAGGAGAATGGATTCCCATATTCCATAGATATGAGAGTTATTCAAATGACTGTTTCTGACTAGGCAAAAGGTACGAAGATGATTTTGGCAGCTAATTGGGTCCTCTATCTGGAAATCTCTATCAGCTAAGGGCAAATGATGCTGGTCAATATGAGGAGCATTGAGAGGCGCAACATTAAGGGCCACAGGAGCTTCCATTATTCAGTACTCTGTGTTTTTTAAGCTGGGGGTCAAGTTTCTGTGGGAAAAACAAGCCAAATGGGAGTTTTGGTGAATTTCGATGAGCTAACAGACTGTTCTGTTATTAAGTTGGCTCTCACAGATATAATTTGCAGAGGAAAAACCAAAAACATGGGTTTGGGAGATGGACCGGGGTAAATACTTGTGTTTTTGCGGCAAACGAGTGTAATTTTTCAGGTTGGATAATGAATTATAGAGCAGGATGCTGGATTATGCTGGCCGGGGTGGCAGACTGGAGCTCTGGTAGCAACTTCGACGTAATTTTCATGCACCGGTCTTGTGAAAACACCCAATAGAAATGAGCGAAAATGACACTTTTTCGCGTTTTTAACAAATTTTTGGCTTTGGCGGGATTTAGACGCTTTTTGGTCAGTTGACGTCAGCATGACATGATGTTTTGTCGCGACACAGGGTCTAGAGGCTGATGTGGTGTTGACGTGGTTGTGACGTCAGCTGATGACTTGGTGATGACGTCAGTGGGGAGGTTAGCGGGGGTGGTAAATGGTATTGGCCCGCATCGCTTTTAAGCCAAGGTGGTATTAGGTGGGAGGGCTGCGAGCATACCAAGAGGGTGCCACCTATCCCTGGTACGGCAGTAATACCGCTGGCTCCCCAGGCAGTAATCATCGGACACAGAGGGCGCAACGATATGATCGTGGGTCATCCGATCAATGGGCCCGGATCCAACGGCTGGCGGTTGATGGAATATGGTGGAGGGCTGTGGGGCGGAGGACCCACATACATAAACATTGACTTTGATACATCGAGGTGGGTTTGACTTGTTAATTAACCAGGTGTTAATTAACCGTAGATTTTTTGAGCGCGGGGATGGTTTTTATATGGTTTTGGATGAACCACTAATTCCCTTTGTAAAATAAAAGTATGGCCGTAATCGACTGGGGGCAGGACTATTAAACTTTTTTGGGGTTTTTTGATATCTTTACATAGTACGGGGGGGGGGGACAAATTATACAGGAGTTATATAATAAAGTTAAGGTTAATATGAAAATTGATATATGTAAAAAGACAAGTGCTAAGTTATAATGTTTTAACCACTTAGGCTTAGGAGAAAACAGGGATTTTTACACAAGAAATGTGGCCTCTTTGCCTTAGTAAGGTAGAGTTTTACTCAGGCTTCTTCATGAAATGGAGTGATTTAAAAGTATTGAGCAGATCCTAATATCTTTAGGGGGAGGTTAGTAAGTGTTTTTAGGAAAGAGTGTGAAGGGAAGTTAGACATGCTTCATTTGATCTATCACCACACAGTTTCCATGGTACTTATGATGGTAATAAGATGAATCACCTTTGAAAGACAAAATTACTCATAAGCCTGCTTCTGCAACATCAAAAATGCCTACCCAGCCTACTATACCTATCATTTTTTCTTCCTTTTTCCGTGGGTGCATTTAAACTAGCAAACCCTTACTCTCTTCTTTTCTTTTAACTACCATCTTATCTAAGTCTGCCCTTATTTCTTCCAGGGGCTCAGATTTAGCTGTTGAGCTCCTTTGCTTCTCTACCTAACTACTTATCTACCAAGCTTGAACTGTTTGGACAGATTTTGTTCTCTATCTCTAAAACAAGAAATTTAAACATGAACTGGCCAAGATTAAGTTGTTTGGCCATCCATCGACTGTGACAAGAGTCAACTGATTGCACACAATGAGATTCTTTGCAAAAATAGAATAGTAGTGGCATTTTGGACTAGCACACTTTCCTGGTCTTCTTCATTTGGGGTTCATTTCCTTTCTTTTTGACCATTTCATTCTTTTTTCCCTTTGATCTTTCTTTTAGGGCATACCCTCTTTTCATTTTTTAATTTTTTGATTTTTTCAAAATATGGAACCTTTGCAGCATGGAAAGGATGAACATATTTGGGATTTCACCAATCAATCATGAAATATGACACCTATTGGTATAGGAGCATAACACGAGTTTTATTACACATCCATTTAGAAATCAACCAATTCATGCACTTTATTATAGAATTCATGTACCTTGTTATAGAAATCAATGAAGTAACATAATTATATTCCTAGTAATCATCATTTAAGCATTTATAATTTGTTTCCCACTAGGCGCACTTAGGTTACATGATTCTTCATCATTTGAAGACTAACTGTTCTACTCCTAGCATATGTTCCTAGTAAGAATTTAAATTGCGGACATATAAATTTGGTAATAATTAATAGATTCATGCATTAGGAATTTAAAATCATTTTTTTCTATTACCATTGTAGTGTTGGTAATGATGTCAATAGACAAGATATGGACTTGTATACATATGTTCTTTCATTCTTATTTCTTATCTCATGATGGGATGCTAATGTGATATGTGACATATCTTCTAGGTGAAAACCACATGAAAATAACAATGGTTTTTCCCATGGTATTTAGGGTGATAATTTTTTTGATACAGTCAACATTAATGAAAATGAAATGTAATTAGTGAGTTCATTTAGTCCATTTTGATGAAGAATAATTAAATATAAATGTATTATCTAAGTGATGGAGTGGACTGAGCTACAATGCATAACTATGCTTCTTGCACATATGTAACAGTCATTAGTGGTTAGAGAGCCAGATTTTAATTGTAGACATGAGATGTTGCTGCAATGCTCGTGTTAAGTATATAGTTGGGGCTAGTGCGAAAGATTTTGAAATGAGGTCCACATAAAGTTTGAGGAGGCTGGGACCTCTAGCAAGCTTTGGCTTTCCAAGATAGGAATATGGCTTCTTGCTGGTAGTTGCCATCAAATAATTGATAAGAGGTTGGGGACTTTGATCTGGTGGTGTCCAAAAAAGTATAGTAGAGGTTGGATCGCCAAGATGGTAGTGACCTACTAATCTATTTAATGAATCTTTTTTTATGAATAATAGAATAATCAGAGTAGCACAACAACAATGGGGTCGTTTTTGTTCCTTAAGGGTCTCCACCATATATTTTTGGTGTCTTATGTGCATGATTATTTTGGTGTTGATGTGTTGATTTTATGTTATCTTTTCATGTTATTTACATATTCATATCTATTCATGTTATGATGTGTATGATTGTTTAGTGATTTGACAAAAAGAAGTTAAAATTGAATAAACCCTATCACTATTGATTCACCCCATCTCTCTTAGTAATGAACTAATTCTAGCACTACCATTATATTGATTTTAGATTCTCATTAAACATAATTGATAACAACAATGTAAAGAGTGAACATATTGTCATAAATATTAACCTCACTCGAGCTGTCCCTAATTCAACCTGCAACATAAACACTAGTATTTTAATTAGATAAAGGATGCATAAAACTAAACTATTAAAAATCATATTCAAGCATAATAATTGTAAAACTAATTACCTATTTCTTGGATTGTATTCAAATTATATATAATAAACAAATCCTCTATAGCTATAGGTTTTATTTCACAAACCACAAATTTATTTCTATTACACCCTTATAGGCTTTATTTCACAAACCACAAATGTATTTCTATTACACCCTTAAAAAAATGTAATTGGGTTGTGTTTTTGTGTTTCTAAAGCATGAACTATATATAACCTTTATAACATTTCTAAAATATTTTGGCCAAATTAAACTTATATATATTCCCTTATTTTTATTGCTTTCCTTCATTTCATTATAATTCATATAATACATGGTTCAACATACTTGATATTTATTTTATGTATTTATTTTTTAGTATGGTAAGGCAACATGCTCCATAATTTCAATTATGTTGTTTTATCCCACATGTATACCATCCATGGAAAAGATGCCCACCCCATGTAATCAACATGGAAAAATCTTGTATGTTTTCCCATTGTTATAGAAATTAGTGTCCAACACAGGAAGTAGGCGTGGTTCTTCGTTTTATCATAATGCTTATGCTTACATCTCAAGGGAACCTCCATCTTTCCATTCGTATCATTGTCATAATATTACTTTTCTCTTTAATTCGAAGCATATCCATATGTTTTTAAAATTCCCTTTTGATATTTGCACTTATATTAATTCTTAACGTCTTATTTGATGTTTGCCTTCTGATCCTCTTTCTTTAAAACTACTGTCACTATCCAAACAAAACTTAAAGAATATCTATTTAGTTTTCTTTTCCATACATATCCAAACAAAACTTAAAGAATATCTATTTAGTTTTCTTTTCCATACATAATAATCCATGAAACAAAACTTAAAGAATATCTATTTAGTTTTCTTTTCCATACATAATAATCCATGAAACAAAACTTAAAGGATATCTATTTAGTTTTCTTTTCCATACATAATAATCCATGAAGCACAACTAATATGCCTACTTTTAATTGAATTAGTATCACTAAAAGACATTTTTTTTTAGTGAAGACTAATATCATAGTGAATTAAATCAATACAAATACTTGGCTTACATTCATTTCTGTTTGTTAAATTATATCAAGCTTTGGATTAGTTGGATGGAGATAAAGGAAATGGTATCCTAATTTATTGTGTTGAATATTTGGTTCATGATAGCTAATTCGGACATATTTACCTTTTTTTGTTTCCTTATATGATTATAGAAATGAGAAGTAGTTAAAAAAATGTGAAGTTAAAACACTTACTTAGGTATGTCAAACATATAGTAATTCATTTAAAATTTTGGTTTAGAAAATATAATTATAAATGTAAAGCATACTCTCAAGACATCTTTTGAATTTGTGGTCCATGATAGCTCATTTGGATATATTTATGGGTTTTCGTTTTCTTATATGACTATAAAAAATAATCTGTGGTCCATGATAACTAATTTGGATACATTTATGGGTTTCGTTTTTTTATATGATTATAAAAAATAAGAAGCATTTAAAAAAAGTTAAAACGTATATTTATATAGAAAATAAATAAATAAAAACATATATTTATTTAAGAATTTATTTAATAGGGCCAAGAGACATTCCAATTAAATTTTAATTCATCAATTATGATGAAAAATATAAAACATATCCTTATGGGAATGAAAATGGACATCCTCATCGAATTGCAGATTAAAATTATCTTAAAATTATCTATTGCGTGCTTCATTATTCCCTAAACATGTGAATATATCACATTGCATCACTTTGGATCACAATTGCCAGTGCTTTGACTACCTTGGGCACTAAACTAGAATATCTTAAGAAGAAAGAATGGCATTATAAAATTTCTATGATTTAATGACATTTTGGTAGAACTTTAATGGAATGATACTTAAATATTAAGAGTTCAACGCTATAGCTTTCAAAACGATTACTTAAAATCCAACTACATTTCATGCTTACATTTGAATCGTCTCAGTACAAGTATATGAAGATGAAGACATAATAGATCCATGTTATCAGGTATTCTTAAATACATTCTATGTTTCATTAAACATTCCTAGTTAATCATTAAAAGAAAAATACCCTTTTAAATTATATAAAAGATATATTTGATTTCATGCTTCTAAGGATTAGTTATTTTTAATAATTTTAGCATAAGACTAAGGAAACTTATTCATATAAGACTAAGGAAATTACATCAATGAAGTTAAATTTGGGTTGAACATTAAGTTTTTATGTCTCTTTCCTCACTTAAATAAATGTGTAATGTAATCATTTCTCGAATATTCCTTTTGTTTTGGAATTTTCAAACACATTTTTTATGTTTACTTTCAAAAACATTAGAATTTTAACGTATATCATATTCTTATGAGTTATACACTTGATGAGTTGGAAACTTATGCATATGAAGTTTAAGAATCATAAGGCCAATATAGAACTAGCTAACAATTATTCTAAGTTATTTGCATAAGCGATGATGGAAGAAACGCGATCTAATCAAGTAAATGAATTTATAAAAGCTTGTCATAGGGAATGACTAACATTATATAAAAGAACAATCATATGACGTGAGTAGTGAGAAGGGATGAAATAAGAAAGATAATTTCTTTGACTCTATCATATACATTGGAAAATAGGGAAATAAAGTTACGATGATGCATTTATCTCCCTTCGTGACGTTTGCATATCAACGATATATTTCAACTTTGAATGTCTTATGGTGGATTTTGATTCACAATGGTATTTCATTTTGTTATCATATTGATAGTTGATGTTAGTGGGGGAAGATGAAGGATAATGTTCAATCATATTTTTGAATCAGCTCTCACAAAGAGGAGATTCTTATCAGGGTTTATCATATTTTACATTTTTGTGAGCTATACATATGACGGGTTGGCAACATATGCATATAAAACTCAAAAATTTGAGGACAAAGGACAAAATACAACTCCTGAATAATATCATAATTTATTAGTGAATAATTTTATAATTTATTTGTATAAACTATGATAAAAACACGATGATCATCCAAATGAATTTATGAGGTTATTATATAGCATAACTCCATAGCATAAAAGAGGAAGGGGCATAACATAAAAAAATGGGAAAGAGAAAAATGTCATGTACTCAATCATATTCTTTGAAAATAGGCCAATAAAATTAAATTTTGGTTTACAATGACGTGTGTATTTCCCAATTAATCAATTGTCATGTATCTCCCTTGCATGGAGTTTCCAAAGATATCTAGCTTACTTGAGAAGGAGGTTTAATACAATATTGTGGTTTACATATATTGATTGATACCCTTTACGGAAATTCTCTCTCAGAGTTTTGTGAAACAAGTATGTTTCTTGATGGTATTGCTTTCTTTTTTCTAAACCACATAAGCATAGCCACATGGCCCCTGTCTCGTCAAAAAGAATCGAATGCCTCTATAAAAACTTTGTCGTTTACATATATTGATTGATACCGTTCCATGGAGAAGATAAAATACCTCTATAAAAACTTTTCATGGCCATTGGTTGTTTATCATTCCACGCCTCTCAACGAATTATGTTTTCAATCATTTATCTTATACATGTATATGATTCCGCAGTAAGGACAATATAGAAGATCATATTTTTACATTTGTATGATATAGAACGCATTTGAATAACCTAAACCAGCTAAAGGAATGGGTGAATGTCTCATATTTAAGTTTGATTAAATACAATAGTCCAGTAAACATTATACCAATAGTGTCCATTCAAAACAATTTAGCGGTAGGATTTGATTTTCGTTAGCAGCATCGCTTTGCATGTATGTTCAAGTATGGAGGTAGCAACCACTGAAATGCTTTAATAATATATACTTGCAATACATTTTACAAAATGTTGTCAGCCATATGTTTTTAGAAATGCTTAGGCTGAATATTCCATCCTTTTTATTTCAATAACACTGATATAGAGCCTTAAGAATATATTTTCTATATCGGAAGTTCATGAAATGAACTTTTTCTCTATCTAGAATTCTATATGGTTCAACACTTTTTCCAAAGGCATTTTTAGTGCTACTTATCCAACTTTAATATAAATAGTTTAGTCACTAACACGGATGTTGTGATAAAACCTGAGTTGATTTTAATCTTAACGGTATTATAAAATTTTGAAATTGGATTGGGGTACTAAAATGTTAGAAGCAATTGAATTTAGGGTATTGAGTATCTATGTTATCTATTATTAAAGAAGAAGAATGATATTAAATAATATTAAAATATTTTGATGTTTATGTAAAAATTATAGTAAGGAAGATTGTTTATTTCAAGTACAAATATGTAATTTCTTTTTCTATATATATGTTTTATCTAAGTTCAATAAAGGCAAAAGACGAATGAGTTCTGCAAGCCATGTCTTTCCATTGCGATGTGTTTATATCCTTGTAGATCACCCCAACCAAAACAATGATAAAAAATAAATCTCAAACGACAACACTTTCTATCAGTTCATGACTGTGGAAGTAACAGAGGCTTCTTTAGAAGGATTTCAAAATTGACATAGCCCTTGGAACAAGAGGTTCTGCTTTCTTAGACATAGTATTGTTCTTTCTTTTAGTCTCATTCGCTCATTATTTTTATTTGACGAAATGAAAATGAAAGTGTAGAGATGTATAATCACTCACTTGGTGGTCCCCATCTCTTCTACCTTGTAATTGGCCTCTATCTCTATTGCTATCTTGCGTCAAGAACCCCTATGTCCTATGTTGGCTAGTTTTTAGGTCAGGTTTGTACCCCTTGTCATGAAGCCCATGTTTATGGGCGCACATGTGGGAAAATATACTCTATCATGGGGCCTATGAAATATAAGGCTATAAGTGGGGTTTTAATCCTCTAACATAAGTCTATGAAATTTGGGGCCACTAGTGGGGTGTCTATCATTTGTCATGTGAAATGTGGGGATATGAGTGGTGTACCTTCCAGTGTCATAGGTCCTATGCTATTATACATTACACAAAATATATCTTCTATAATATAATTAGTATTTAACGATCATGATGATGATGGAAATGAGTATTGCACATAGCATTGTCATTGATGACAATCAGTGTCAATGGAATCAAAGGGGATGCCTAACAAAGTAGTAGGGTCATTCATGAATAAAAGAAAGGAATAAGATAACTATGTTTCTTGTATTCCCTCATCAAGTGAAGTCAAATTTTTCTAAATTTTGTTGAAATTTTCTAAAAGTTATGATGTTACGATGAGTCTTTGGATGGAATGGATGGATAGTCCTCCCCGAAACCTTTCCAACAATATATCACACTTGGAAAGACTCCTACTATATGAGAAGTTATGGTCATTTGAAGTTGACAGTTGTAATAAAGACCAAATACAACAAATTTATTGAAAACCATTGAATTCATAAAGATTGTGCATCTTTTGGCTGGATCTATGGTTCTATGATGAAATCTATGGAAGATGTCACATAGACATACACATTATTTAATCAATTAATGATCAAACATGATTTAGGGTAGATCTATATTTTTGGACATATCGATGGTAGACAATGGAAAAACTTGGATGAACTCTAACAGTGTGAAAGTCCAAGCATGTTCACTTAGATATAATGGATCTGGTAGGCGGATGCATAATTTACAAAAAGATTAGGTCACAACTTATACAAACGTTAACCAAGGATGACACATCACATAAATGAAGTTAACAGGATGGTGTTGCACCACCTAAGTTTGCCATGTTGTAGAAACAAATAATTTATTTTGATTGGTGAAGAGGATGAAAAAGTGTGACACATGGAATCTTTCATGCATTCCCATGTGGGATGATGATAACATGACGACATTAGCATGTCGATGACGATGGACCCCTGATCACTAGGTCACGAGGTATGATCCTATCATTAACTCTTTAGCACTGTGATCCATAACATAGAGACATTGTTATGAAACCAACTCAAGAAAAGATAGAAAAGATATATCAACGCCTTAGAATTCAGCCTCTTCGAGGGGGAAACCTCCTTTACATTACATAAATGAACAATTCTTGGATGATACAAATGAAAAAACCTCCTTTCTATATATAGGAGTCTAGGGAGTCACAATATAATCGAGTCGACCTAACAATAATAATATAAAGCCACAAAAATAACAATAGAGGGATTCTATGGGGCACAGAAATAACAATATGGGGGTAATAGGGGCACAACAATATAAATAAGGGGTATAACTACAATAGTAATGGGGTAATCACTAGTATTATAGGGACCCAACATGCCCCTCTCCTTCAAAAAAAGTGTTGTCCTCAACGCTTGAGTAGTTCTGGATACTTCTGCATAAAATTCTCATCCTCCCATGTGGAATCTTCAGCGGATAAGTTCTTCCACTTGATAAGATACTCTGAAATTGATCGATTTCGTAGCTGTCGAGTTCTTGTTTCTGTGACTGCTTCCGGTTCCAATATAATTTTTCCTTCCTCGTCAAGTTCTGGCAATATTGTTTGAATTGGGAGCTTGTCACCTATAACCTTCTTTAAACATGAAACATGGAAAACTGGGTGCAATCGAGAAGCTGCAGGAAGCTCCAATTTGTATGCCATAGTACCAATCTTTTGAAACACCTTGTACGGACCATAATACTTTGGTGATAATTTATTATCTTTCTTAGCTTGCTTTAGGGACATTTGCTTATATGGTTGTAGCCGTAGGAATACCCAATCACCTACATCAAAACTTCTTTCATTGCGATGTTGATCTGCCTGTTGTTTCATTCTATTTTGTGCCAACACGAGGTTATCCTTTAAGAGTTGGAGGACTTGTTTTTGATGTTCGATGTGATGTTCCACTGCCTGAACCTTAGAATTTTCTCTTAAATATGATGTGATGGATGGTGGTTGATACCCATAAAGTGCCATAAATGGGGTGTTGGAAATAATACTGAGAGGGGGGGTGAATCAGTATTATCTAGTAATTTACCAAATCTTCCTTATTTGATCTTTTGAAATATTCTTGCATATCAGTACCATAAAACAATGAGAATGAATAAAGAAAATAGACAGTCACACCGAAGAACACAAGATGTAAGGTGGAAACCCAATGCGGGAGAAAAACCACCTGCTGCAATAATGTCTCTATCTTCTTTCAAGAAATTCTTTTTACAATGATTTTGTACTGGTGCAGTCCTTTACCAGCACGCAGGCTGCAACCTGCAAAGAGCTACAACTCTTTCTCGTTTTCCAGACTTCTCCTGGAAGGGAGCTACAACCCCCTACTTCTTTTCATGAAGAATCAAATGATCAACAAGTATACAACAGATACAATCTACTACAGATATCAGATCAGTTATTACAGAAACAACCCAGAACACCTTATGAACAGAAATATACAGTTAACAGATCATCTTAAGACAGGGACGCATATTTTCTTTCTGTGGCCTGCGACTGGACGCAGTATACCTTATGCTGTTCTGCGTGCAGACGCACTGTTCCTTTTTGCTTGTCTGCGACCGACGCACACATCAACACTATCGCGCCGCGTCTTTCGCTTCAGAGACGCACCCAATACCACAGTCGCGCCGCGTCCTTTGCTTCAGAGACGCACCTGATCCTTTACTGTACTGCGTCCCGGCGCACTTTCCCTTCACTGAATCTGCGTCCCTTTAGATATAGAAGATAAGAGGACTTCAGAACCAACCCAAACACTCAGATCCACAGATCTGATCATGCGCCATATAGATCGTAGTCCATTAGAAGATTTACCCTTAAAGATATGGACTAGATCTCACCAAGAGATGATCAACCAAGATGATGCATAATCCAAATGAACTCCTTTGCATTATATAGGCAAGCTTCTCCCCAAAGCGTGGAACAATACCACGAGCCGACACCATAGAAACACACAACCGTCGGCTAGATACCACACAAGAAACCCCCACGAGCTTTTCTCTACCTTGAAATGTGTGCACTGGGCGGACGCACCTTCTGAACGGCTGGCCAGCGTCCCTGGACGCGGGTTCTGTATGGTATACCTGCGGGGACGCACTTGCTGAACAAATTGCCTGCGTCCTTCTTGATTTACCACCTGAAAGAGTTTGCCATCAAGGACAACACCTGAATCATAATGCCAACAAACTCCCCCTTTGGACTTGATGGCAATCACATAATCTTCAGCTTCATCATTCCACATAATCTTCAGCTTCATCATTCTCCCCCTTTGACATCAAGGGCAAAGGGTATGCTCCCCCTATGCTCATGCTTCTCCAGATCTGTAACCAGAAATCCATCATGAAGGAGACAGAGACATATTGCAGCTTATTTCAAAGATCTCCTACTCCATAATGCCAACAATGCATTATGGGCTCCCCCTGAGCCAATACCATCAATAGGAAGATGATCAATAGTGAGATGATGCATCAACAACCCCCAGCTTTTGCCTGAGGTATTCAAAAGTGTCCCTGGGCAATGGTTTGGTGAAAATATCAGCAACTTGTTCCTTAGAAGGAACATACTCCAACTTGACCTTCTGTTCAAGTACTTGTTCCCGGAGAAAATGGTACTTGATTGGTATGTGCTTGGTTTTTGAATGCATAACCGGATTCTTTGAGATGCTGATTGCACTTGTGTTGTCACATAAGATAGGAATAGGAGGTGTACAAGTGATTTGATAATCCTGCAAAGTCTGCATCATCCAAAGAAGTTGGGTGCAACAAGATGCAGCCGCAACATATTCCGCTTCAGCTGTAGACAAGGCAATTGAACTCTGTTTCTTGCTGAACCAAGATACCAGTCTGGGACCCATAAAGAATGCACCACCACTTGTGCTTTTCCTGTCATCCACGCTTCCGGCCCAATCTGCATCTGTATAAGCATGAAGAGTGAGATCTGTATCTCTAGGATACCATAGGCCATAATTTTGAGTCCCTTGAAGATATTTGAAGATTCTCTTTACTGCTTGAAGATGAGTCTCCTTTGGATTTGCCTGAAACCTTCCAACTATTCCAACTGCATGCATGATGTCTGGTCGGGTACCTGTCAAATATAGAAGACTTCCAATCATAGATCTGTAGGTTGGTTGATGAACTGCTGCAGATTCGTCATTTGTACTGAGACTACATCCTGTAACCATGGGTGTACATACTGGTTTTGCATCTTCCATGCCATATTTCTTCAAAATCTGCTTGAGATACTTGGTTTGAGATAAAAGGATTCCTCCTTTCTTTTGTTGGATTTGCAAACCAAGGAAGTATGTCAGTTCTCCTAGCAAGGACATCTCAAATTCTTTCTGCATGACTGAGGCAAAGCTTTGACTCATAGCTTCTTCATTACTGCCAAAAATAATGTCATCTACATACACAACAAGTATTAGTAATTTGTCATTTTCAACTTTTATATAAAGATTGCTATCTGCTGAACCTTTTGAAAAACCTTGTTGATGAAGATATTTCTCCAACCGGTAGTACCAAGCCCTTGGAGCTTGTTTGAGACCATAGAGAGCCTTTTTTAATCGGCATACAAGATTTGGATCGTTTCCAAGAATGAAACCATCTGGCTGTTCAATGTACACTTCTTCATCCAAATCTCCATTCAGAAAAGCTGATTTCACATCCATTTGAAATACTTTGAAGTTCTGACAACTTGAGAGAGCAAGAAACATTCGGATGGCCTCAAGTCTTGCAACAGGAGCAAAAGTTTCTTCAAAGTCTATTCCTTCTTGCTGTGCATACCCTTTACAAACAAGTCTGGCTTTGTTTCTAATTACTTCTCCATTTTCATTCAATTTATTTTTGAAAACCCATTTTGTTCCGATAACATTCTTATCTTTTGGTCTAGGAACCAGCTCCCAAGTGTTGTTCTTTTCGATTTGCTCAAGTTCTTCATCCATTGCTTTCACCCAACATTCATCTTTGCATGCTTCTTTCACATTTTGTGGTTCAGTAGAGGAGAGTAATGCCAAATAACTTGAAGCTTCTGCAACTGTTCTTCTAGTTTGTATACCTGCTTCTTTTTGTCCCATGATCTGAGATTCTGGATGGTTCTTTTGAACATATCTGGATGGAGTCTTTTCTTCTATTCTTGTTCTTTCTTCTGCTTCTTCGTGAGGTCCGTCTTGAAATTGTTCTTGCGGTTCTTCTTCTTCATCATTCTGTCTTTGAGGGTAGCTTTCATCTTCTTCAATGTCTTCACGATGTATTTGCCTAGGAATGTATCCTTTCTCATCAACCACTACATCAATGCTTTCAACAATTCTGCCAAGTCTTTTATTGTAGCATTTGTATGCTTTGCTATGTGGAGAGTAGCCAAGAAGAATTCCTTCATCTGCTCTAGGATCAAGTTTGCCAAGCTGCTCCTCAGTATTTTTGATATAGCATTTGCTCCCAAAGATTTTGAAGTGCTTTACCGAAGGAGTTTTACCACTCCAGAGCTCATGAGGAGTTTGAGTGCTGTTCACTCGGACATTTGTCTTGTTGAGAATAATAACTGCCGCATGTGCAGCTTCACCCCAGAAGGTTGCAGGAGTTCCTGATTCATCAAGCATAGCACGAGCCATTTGCTGGATTGTTCTGTTCATTCTTTCCACTACTCCATTTTGCTGAGGAGTTCTAGCTGTAGAAAATTCTCTCCTTATTCCATGTTCATCACAGAAATCGAAAAATTCATTTGAAGTAAATTCTCCACCTCTGTCGGATCTGAGGCACTTAATCTTGTGACCTGATTCATTTTCAGCCAAGGCTTTGAAGGATTTGAATTTTTCGAAAGCTTCATCTTTGTGCTTCATAAGTCCTAACCAAACAAACCTGGAGAAATCGTCAATAAATAATATCAAGTATTCCTCTCCTCTAGGTGTTCTTTTTCTGAATGGTCCACATACATCTGTATGAACTAGCTCAAGAGGCATGCTGGCTGATCCTTCTTTTCTGGAAAGTTAGTTCTAGTCTGTTTTCCAAACTGACATGATCTGCACATGGTGTTGTCAGGAATTTTGATATCTGGAAGATCGCGAACTGCCTGATATTTGCAAGCTTTCCTTATTTGTGAGAAGCTTAGATGTCCCAACCTTCGATGCCATAACCAGTGCTCTTCATCCTTGCTTAGATAGCATTGTTGTTGTTCTTCATCAAAAATGTATAGATTATTTGAAGTTCTTTTTCCTTTGAGAACTGTTTTACCTGTATCAAGATCACGAACAAGACATCCATTTGATCTGAATATAACCTCGGTTCTTTGATCACACATCTGGCTTACACTTAGAAGATTATGCTTTAGTCCATCAACAAACAAAACATTTCCAGCCTTAACATCTTCTTTTAAAGGAGCAATACCTTTTCCTTTTATAGTTGCAGGAGTATCATTTCCAAAAGAGACTTTCTTTCCCTTTTCTAAATTAGAATAAGATTCAAGTTTTTCTTTATCACCTGTCATGTGCTTTGAACATCCACTGTCAATGTACCATAGATTTTCTTGTCCTTCTGCATAGAATGCTATCCCACATCTTTCTGTTTGAGGTTCCTTTATTTTCCATGTTTTGGTGCCTGAGGTTTGTTCCCTTTTTTGTTCTTGTACCTTTTTTTCCGGAAACCTGCTTCTGCATTCAACATCTTCATGTCCAAAATTATTGCAAATAGAGCATTCAACTTCATTTTCAAGAGCTGAAAAATTGTTATAGGTCCTTTTTGTAATCCCTGTCATGCTTCTTTGTTTTTGAGCTTCCCTAGTCATGATTGTTTTATACGCAACACATTGGGCTGCTTTGTGACCAAAGTTATGGCAAGAAAAGCATTGTCCATTGAAGAAGTTTCTGCGATTATTGAATCTACCAGCCGACTGATTGTAATTTCTATTTTCATCTATTCTTGAACCAAATTGAGAAGATTTTACCTGTGGCTGGCTTTTGTTCACCCTTAAGCTGGATTGCCCCTGATAGTTTGAAGTTTGTCCCTGCTTTACCTGATGATCTTCCTTGTGTTCTTGCTCATTTCTTCTTGCAGCATCAAGATAACTTTTTGAAGTGGAAGCTTGAGAAGTTTCTCCATTGTAGCCCAGACCTGTCTTATTTAGTGGAGACCGCTGCACACTGATAATCTCATTCAACGTTTCAGATCCTTTGACAAACTTGAGATTAATAGTTTTTGTTTTCTCAATTTCTTTTCTAAGACCAACAATTTCACCTTCTAATTTTTCAAGATGTTTTTCCTTTTCATCAATCTGAAATTGTAGAGTATCAATAATCATGTTCTTTTCTTCTATACATCTCTTGAGTCTAGTAATTTCATCATAAAGGTTATCCACATCTATAGCATCCTCATAATTATCATCTTCAAATGCCATTAACAATCTATATTTGTTACCTTGTTCATCTTCATCACTGTTTGATAAGCCATCGCTATCTTCATGGGTGTAGTAGCTTTTCTTATTTGTACCCTGTTTCTTGTTCCATCTAACTGGTTCCTTTCCTTTATCCTTATAAGAGCATTTTGCAGCATAATGACCTACTCTTCCACAAGCAAAACATTTGAAAGGTAGCTTACCTCTGAACCTTCCAGAACCCCTTTGAAGATTTCTGACAAAGTTTGATTCTTCTTCTTCTTCTTCTGGAACATGACTTGCTTCATAGTGATCTTCTTTGCCTGATGCTTTAAAAGCAGCTTCCCTTCTGTCTGATGGCCCTCCCTTTCTCATTTCATAAGCAGTTAGAATTCCATGCAGCTGAGACATAGTGAGAACACGGAGATTTTCCTTTTCTTCTACTGCAGATACTTTAGATTCAAACTTGGGAGATAAAGATCTTAGAATCTTTTGAACTACTATAGTCTCTTTTATTTCTTCACCCAAATTTTTCATACAATTAACAATCTCATCTACCCGAAGAAAATAATTAGCCACACTTTCATCATTATACATCTTGAGAGTCTCATATTGAATCCTGAGAGTTTGAAGTTTAGCTTCTTTTACCTGTTCATCTCCTTCATAGCTGGTGATCATTTTGTCCCATATCTCTTTTGCTGATTTGAAG